>QRFJ01003498.1:30117-158297 GCA_006176705.1 Cocos nucifera | reverse complement strand
TGGATAGGGACTCCATCTTCTTTTTGGATTCTGATTAGACTTCTCCTAAGAACCAAGTGAAGGAAAATCCTGATTTTTCGGTCTAGGTTCGTTCAGATGTGATCAGATCAAGAGATATATTTTAAAAATTTTTTTCTTTGATCTATATCAGATCTGAAATGTTTCAGATCTGATTCTTATTATTTTAATAAATAAAATAAAATAAGAATAAATTAAATCAAATTTAATTTACCTGATTTGGGTAATCCAATTACCCATTGATGATCCTGTATGCAGCGGAAGGTTCTGGATCTAGCCACGCAAGCGCCTGGCCTCTATCGGTATCCACTCGAGCTTGATCTAGAGATCCACTTCTTCTCTATCACATCTCCAAAAATCAGATCTGGATATGATCTGGAGGATCTTCAAAATTTCTTTTGAAGATCAGCAGTCATCCTTTGCAGCAGTGCAGCCTTCTAGCTTTAATTCATCTTTCTTTGATCTGGATCACACCAACCAAGATCCAAAACTCCTTTTGGACATGGAGAGGAAGGGGAGAAGGTGGGTTTGGCATTGAGGAAGAGGGGAGAGGCAGCCTTGGGGCATGGGGAATTGTGATTCAATCATACTTTGAGTTGGGCGTAGGGTCTTATTTATAGACTAAGCGTGATCCAACTCCTCTTCTTCCCAACCAATCACAACCCTTTGTGAAATCAGATCTAAATCTGATTGGTGGGAATAGAGTCCCTGGATTCCTCCTTAGAGGGCGCCTAAGACCAGTCAAAGTTGGTTCTTAGAAGAACTCTAATTGGAATCCAAAAAGGAGATGGAGTCCTTGTCCAACAAGGACTCCTAGGCGCCTCCAACTTGGGCACACGCCTAGGGTGGCGTGCGCCCTTCTCCTTGCCAGGTTCTGGCATGGGGACAGGCCCCCACCAGCTCTCCAATAGGTGCATGACATGTGGTCAAAAGTCAAAGTGTCAATGGTCAATGTTTGACCAGTCAAAGGTAGACTTTTGACCAAAGTCAAAGAACAAGAAATGGCAGGTGACCAAAAATGGCAGGTAATGTCTTACAAATAAGACAACCTTTTTTGACTTGGACAACCTCCTGTCAGACCATATGAAGGCCTCTGTTTGAGCACAAACTCCTTTGGCTCAGACAGGACAACTTATTTATGATAACAAAAGAAGAACGTTAGGTTCAATCGAGTGCTAGCACGATTTCCTTGAACCTAATTGAATCTCATTCAGATCAATTGAACTAGATCAGTTCAATTGATGATCACCAGATTCAAACCCTTATTTGTGTGACCCAGTTAGGTTCAGTTCTGTATGGTAATGGGATATGTCATGATCTCTATCATCGA
This sequence comes from Cocos nucifera, assembly GCA_006176705.1. NCBI lineage: Eukaryota > Viridiplantae > Streptophyta > Magnoliopsida > Arecales > Arecaceae > Cocos > Cocos nucifera. The sequence continues at coordinate 156,949 of QRFJ01003498.1, read as the reverse complement.
CATCATCGAAACTCCTTTCGATGGATCAGAACTCTTCTGATTCGAACAGCTAGAATGATCGATCATCTAAATCATTCTAATTGCTCCCAAAATCCACCAGTGACACCTAGCAGTATATGGTGGCAACCCATCAGAGCTGAATGCGAACCTCTTGGTGCAGCTACCTGTGTGATTAAGTTCTTCTATCTTGAGCCCCGATCAGATTAGGGTTAAGGTGAACTCGTCAAACCTAGTCTCTGTCATATGATGTAATCATTCGATTCGAGTCCATGTGAAAATCTAAAGGTAGAAACTCTTTCTATTATTTCACTCTGAACCATGGCATCAGGTGACTTCAAAAATGGCACGAGGTAATGATCTTCATGATTATCAATAAGACAACCTTTTCTACCACCGAGAGGTAGACATGACCTCCAGTCAGCATCCAGTTCCTACAATGAAAGGCCTCTGATTGTAGCACCCTCAAACTCCTCTCAGGTGGACACATCTACTCAGACAGGACAACTTATTACTGTGATAGTAAAAGAAGAACGTTAGGTTCAATCGAGTGCTAGCACGATTTCCTTAAACCTAATTGAATCTCAGATCAATTGAAATAGATCAGTTCAATTGATGATCACGAGATTCAAACCCTTGTTTGTGTGACCCTTGGAACTCTTCCAGCTGACAGAACCACCATTGCACATAAACAGACTCCCAGATGTCGACTTTTGATCATCTATATCGGACATGAAATCCGAGTCTGTGTATCCCTGGACTTAGAGTTCTCCGTTACCAAAGACCAACATCATATCCTTAGTTCTTCTTAAGTACTTAAGGATACATTTCACCAAAGTCCAGTGTTCTTTATCTGGATTTGACTGATATCTACTTGTGACACTCACAGCATGGGCTATATCAGGTCGTGTACATAGCATGGCATACATGAGACTCCCTATTGCAGAAGCATAAGGGATCTTGCTCATGCGTTCTATTTCCTCAGGTGTGCTAGGGCACATCTTCTTGGAAAGATGAATACCATGTCTGAAGGGTATTAATCCCCTCTTAGAGTTTTCCATACTAAACCTCTTTAGTACTTTCTCTATGTACATCTTCTGTGAAAGTCCTAGCATCCTATTCGGTCTATCCCTATAGACCTTAATTCCTAGAATAAAGGATGCTTCACCTAGGTCTTTCATGGAGAATTCCTTGGACAACCACATCTTGACTGATGTCAACATGGGAATATCATTCCCAATAAGGAGGATGTCATCCACGTACAATACGAGGAAGACAACAGCGCTCCCACTGACCCTTTTGAAAACACATGGTTCCTCTTCATTTTTGATGAAACCAAACATTTTGATCACATCATTGAAATGAGTGTTCCAGCTCCGAGATGCTTGCTTAAGTCCATATATGGACCTTTGCAGCTTGCAAACCTTGTGATCAGTATCACTGGATGTGAAACCTAGCGGCTGTTCCATATAGATATCTTCCTCAAGATATCCATTTAAGAACGCCGTTTTCACGTCCATTTGCCATATTTCATAATCGAAATAGGCTGCAACGGCAAGCAATGTGCGGATGGATTTTAGCATAGCTACTGGGAAAAAGGTATCCTGATAGTCAATGCCTTCGCGTTGACTATAACCTTTTGCCACTAGTCTAGCCTTGAATGTCTCCACATTCCCATCTGCACCAATCTTTCTCTTGAAGATCCATTTACACCCAATAGGTACTATACCTTCTGGTGGATCTACCAAGGTCCAGACTTGGTTTGAGTGCATCGAGTCAATTTCTGACTGCATTGCCTCTAGCCATTTCTCGGAGTCGATATCTGATATCGCCTCGTTGTAGGTTTTGGGATCATCACCATGAGCACCATTACCTATGAGGAACATTTTCTCTACTTCCTCTGAAATAATACCTAAGTATCTTTCAGGGGGATGGGAAACTCTTTCCGATCTACGAGGTGGAGGAGGTAGTGTTCTTATTGGCTCAACCTGATTTGGTTCCAATTGGTCCTTAGCTCATTGTACTTGTGAGACTTTCTCATCAAGCTTAATCTGCTTTCCAATGCCGCTATCTTGAATAAACTATTTTTCAAGAAAGATGGCATGTCGACTCACAATCACATTGTGGTCTTCTGGAATGTAGAAATAGTATCCTAATGACTCTTTAGGATATCCTATGAATCGAGCTCTAAAGGACCTAAACTCTAACTTGTCCGCTTGTTGTCTTTTGACATGAGCCGGACAACCCCAAATTCTGAGATGACTCAGACTTGGTTTCTTACCGTGCCATATCTCATACGGTGTGGTAGGAACGGTTTTAGAGGGAACCCTATTCAGTAGATAAGATTGAAGTTAACAATGAGTGTCCCCAAAGAAAATCAGGGAGGTCTGTGAAGCTCATCATGGATCGAACCATATCCAATAGAGTCCGATTTCTCCATTCTGAAACCCCGTTGAGTTGAGGTGTTCCTGGTGGAGTCCATTGAGAGACTATGCCATTTTTCTTGAGATAGTCTAGGAATTTTCGGCTAAGGTATTCACCTCCTCGATCTGATCGAAGAACCTTAATGGGTTTTTCAGTTTGTTTTTCTACTTCATGTCTGAATTCTTTGAACTTTTCAAAAGCTTCAGACTTGTGTCTCATAAGATACACATACCCATACCTAGACAGATCATCGGTAAAGGTAATGAAGTAGACAAAATTGCCTCTAGCCGGCACATCAAATGGGCCGCACACATCAGTATGTACTAGGGCAAGGAGATCTGTGGCCCTTCTCCCCATGTCCAACAAAAGGGAGTTTAGTCATTTTGCCTTGAAGACAAGATTCACAAGTTGGATATGACTCAGAAGTCAATGGACTCAATAGCCCATTTTTCTCCAATTTGTTGATCCTATCTTCTGCTATATGACCTAATCTCAGGTGCCATAGATATCTATCATTTGGACTATCCCTAGGTCATTTGGCATTCACGTTTTGCTCGATAGTTAGAATAGGTACATCAATATGTAGCTGATAAAGACCATTAATAAGGAAACCATTTGCAATTTTATTTCTTTCATAAAGAATGTTACAATGGTCCTTAAAGAAGGTAATCACATAGCCTTCTTGTGCTAAGCATGAAACAGAAATCAAATTCCTGCTAGCTGCAGGCACATAATAACAGTCTTTCAAAACTAAGTCTAAACCAGATGGTAATCGAAGAGGGTATGTTCCCATGGCTACTGCAGCAACTCTTGCTCCATTACCGATGCGTAGGATCATGTCTCCATCCCTCAGCCTCCTGCTATCCTCAAGACCCTGCATGAAAGTGCACAGATGAGCACTAGAACCAGAGTCAAGCACCCAACTGGATGCAGAAGAAACCGTAAGGTTAGACTCAATAACGAGCATACCTCCAGAAGGACCTTCCTTCTTGTTCTTCAGGGTGGCCAGGTAAGTAGGGCAGTTCCGCTTCCAATGGCCATTGTCGCTGTTGCAATGGAAACACTTTTCTTTGACATCGGCCTTCTTCTTCGGTTCTGCCTTCTTCTTCTTTCCTCCTTCCACCTTTTGCTTTTTCACAGACTTCTTTTTCTTTTCATAAGACTTTCTTTTGGAAGAAGTCCATTCCATAGCAAGAACTGAGCCTTTAGAACCTTTCATAGAAAGCTCAGCGGTGACCAGCATATTCATTAATTCGGCCAAGAAATTTTGAAGTTTATGCATGTGGTAATTCATGATGAATTGCCCATATGCATCAGTCAAGGATTGCAGAATAATATCGTTCTGCAGATCCAAGTCTAACTTCACACCGAGCTTCTCAAGCTCTTCCAATGTCCTTGATCATTCATCAGACAGTGATCTTGGACTGACTGCCCATCACGCATCTTAGCCTTAAAAAGTCATTTCGTGACTTGATATTTGGCTGCGCGACTCTGTTCACCAAACATCTCCTGCAGGTGAGCCAACATTTGGCGAGCAGTCCCGATATCTTCATGTTGGCGCTGGAGCTCATCAGACATCGAGCCCAACATGTAATATCTGGCCTTATTATCTTCGTCTATCCATTTTTCCAGAGATGCTCTCTGTTCAACGGATGGACGGGCTGGTAAGGTGGGAGGGTCCTGGTCCAATACATGGATTAATTTCTCGAAACCCAAAATGATTTTGTAGTTCCTGAGCCAATCTTTATAATTGGGTCCGGTCAGTCTATGTGTGTCCAGGATACGTGCTAATGGGTTGGACGCAGATATTTTCCTGTAGAGAGTCAAAGATTCTAGTTAGATACTATAATTTATGACTTGACCAATTTATTTAGAATTTTATTTTTAAATAAATTAGCTTCCACTATTTTCTCGGATCCCTACACTTCCTCTGTAGAGATGCAAAAATCTCCATGATTAATGATTTCTAGTGGGTGGTGCGGTCTCACCAACTGACTCATCACCTCACCTAACAGTTATTGGTGATGGGTTAGCCAATGAGTGAACAACTCTTGTTCAATGATTCTCTAATCATGGTGCACCCAAACTTGGTCTCTAATTCATGAATCTCACCGTATCCGGAATATTGATCCACTCCTTAGTTAAGTCAGACCCACCATTTGCATAGACTGGGTTCCTAATTGAGTCTCTCACCGTATCCAGAATATTGAGCCCAACTCATCCTCCAGCCCATAGCATCCAATGCCTAATAGACATGGTTGCATCTTTCTGGTGCAACTGAGCCACTGTATCCAACCGAGAACAATCAACCCTCGGGAAGGGCCCGCACATCTACAATGGTGGAAGACCTCAGACTTAATCTTTTCTTAGGGAGAATTGATTCAGGTCTCATTAAACTAGACTTGTCATAGTCATAACAATTATGACTAACCTAGTGGCATGGGTTAGCTCGGATTATTGACCACCTCAGATCAGAACTGTGTCAACAGATATGGCCAGGTAAGTGAGACCGGTGGAAGGAATATGCCATTAACTCGTACAAGAACGCATTCAGGTCGAGTAGCTTCCAATTAAAAATCAGTCGGTCGTATGTGCCAAACTTACCTTAGACACCAAATTATTGAGTCAGAACCAATTGGGTTAGCCTACAATCCAGACTCTAACCTCTGAGCCTAATTAGGTCTTGCTTGATCGTGACTCGATCTTGACCCAGACTTAATCCTATTAGGCTGGTCAATTTAAGCATTGTTGATCCCATCTAACCAACTCTTGATTCGGTTTGATCAACCGCTTAGACCTAATTGAGCTACCCAAGCCCGAACCCAGTATTATGAATATGTCTTAGATCTAAAATTCTCAATTTTAGACCTAATTAATATTTCATAATCTTAATTCTTAATTAAGTAGGGTTCATAAACAAAATATGCACAATAAATCCTAGGGTTTCAGGATCTAGGATTTTGCAGAAAGTAAGTTTTGGATTTCTGATTAAGGACGAATGCGCAGCACCCCTACACGTCATAAGAACATCCCATCGAATGGAAAGAGAGGGCCTTTAAACCCTTCTTCATTCTTATGATCGGACGGCCAAGAGGAATGCCTTAATCAGGAACATGTAATACTACAAAACAGTTTTAGATCTATATCATATATCTCATATACAAATTAGATCTAATCATGGCATATTTTGCATACATCTCATGTATCAAATCATGCATGTTTTCAGATCTAAATTATCTCATAATAATCTAAAAAATTAGATTTAAATTGATCTAATCAAAATAAATTCTAATCTAGACAACTATGTAGAACTATTCTACAACTAGTCTAGACATGCATCAATCATATCTCATATGATGTTTAAAATTAAATAATTTTTATTTACTATTTTTTAGATGTTATTATAATAACTTATAATATCAAAAAATAGTAAATAAATAGATCTAAAATATGATTTAATCAGATTAAATTCAAAAACATGCAAGACTATTCTATAGAACTATTCTATTTCTAGAACTAGTCATGCATATCTTCTAATCTTAGATCCAAATCATTTAATTTTAATTTTTTCTGATTTTAGATCTGATCACATCTCATGTGACATCTGAAATCAACTTATTTTTTAATTAAAATAAATTTAAAATTAGATCTAAATACTTTTAGAACCATGGCTCTGATACCAGTTGAAGGAAAATCCTGATTTTCCGATCCAGGTTCGTTCAGATCTGATCAGATCAAGAGATATATTTTAAAAATTTTTCTCTTTGATCTATATTAGATCTTGAGATATTTCAGATCTAATTCTTATTATTTTAATAAATAAAATAAAATAAGAATAAATTAAATCAAATTTAATTTACCTGATTTGGGTAATCCTATTATCCGTTGATGATCCTGTATGCAGCGGAAGGTTCTGGATCTAGCCACGCAAGCGCCTGGCCTCTATCGGTATCCACTCAGGCTTGGATCTAGAGATCCTCTTCTTCTCTATCACATCTCCAAAAATTAGATCTGGATCTGATCTGGAGGATCTTCAAAACTCCTTTTGAAGATCAGCAGTCGTCCTTTGCAGCAGCGCAGCCTTCTAGCTTTAACTCGCCTTTCTTTGATCTGGATCGCACCAACCAAGGTCCAAAACTCCTTTTGGACATGGAGAGGAAGGGGAGAAGGTGGGTTTGGCATGGAGGAAGAGGGGAGAGGCAGCCTTGGGGCGTGGGGAATTGTGATTCAATCATACTTTGAGTTGGGCGCAGGGTCTTATTTATAGACTAAGCGTGATCCAACTCCTCTTCTTCCCAACCAATCACAACCCTTTGTGAAATCAGATCTAAATCTGATTGGTGGGAATAGAGTCCCCTGGATTCCTCCTTAGAGGGTGCCTAAGACCAGTCAAAGTTGGTTCTTAGGAGAACTCTAATTGGAATCCAAAAAGGAGATGGAGTCCTTGTCCAACAAGGACTCTTAGGCGCCTCCAACTTGGGCACACGCCTAGGGTGGCGTGCGCCCTCCTCCTTGCCAGGTTCTGGCAGGGGACAGGCCCCCACCAGCTCTCCAATAGGTGCATGACATGTGGTCAAAAGTCAAAGTGTCAATGGTCAACGTTTGACCAGTCAAAGGTAGACTTTTGACCAAAGTCAAAGAACAAGAAATGGCAGGTGACCAAAAATGGCAGGTAATGTCTTACAAAATAAGACAACCTTTTCTGACTTGGACAACCTCCAGTCAGACCATATGAAGGCCTCTGATTGAGCACAAACTCCTTTGGCTCAGACAGGACAACTTATTTATGATAGTAAAAGAAGAACGTTAGGTTCAATCGAGTGCTAGCACGATTTTCTTGAACCTAATTGAATCTCATTCAGATCAATTGAACTAGATCAGTTCAATTGATGATCACCAGATTCAAACCCTTATTTGTGTGATCCAGTTAGGTTCAGTTCTGTATGGTAATGGGATATGTCATGATCTCTATTCATCGACATCATCGAAACTCCTTTCGATGGATCAGAACTCTTCTGATTCGAACAGCTAGAATGATCGATCATCTAAATCATTCTAATTGCTCCCAAAATCCACCTAGTGACACCTAGCAGTATATGGTGGCAACCCATCAGAGCTGAATGCGAACCTCTTGGTGCAGCTACCTGTGTGATTAAGTTCTTCTATCTTGAGCCCCGATCAGATTAGGGTTAAGGTGAACTCGTCAAACCCTAGTTCTCTGTCATATGATGTAATCATTCGATTCGAGTCCGATGTGAAAATCTAAATAGAAACTCTTTCTATTATTTCACTCTACCATGGCCATGGGCTTCTGGACTTGATTCTCATGATCATCATAGGGCTGCTCCTCTACCACCGAGGTAGATAGATTCCATCTTGATGCATCCAGTTCCTACAATGAACATGCTATAGCCAACATACACCTCAGGGTTCCATATGGCTAGGAGACCGAGTAATGGTGTAGTCAAACTATAACACCCTCAAGGTGAACTGTCGATGCACCTCAGGTCAAAGAACCAGACACACTACTGCAGCATCGAGTCAGTCATTGACGAGAAGGTAGACTCCCTAATGACTACTCGAGGTGGTCACGCTCAGTGCCCTCGTTCTCTAACGAGTACCTGTACTCTCGCTCCGGTGTCTCCACACCGTAGACTCAAGACTCATCTACTAAAGAGAAGCGATTGTACACCAACCTTTCGGATCAATCACCATCCTCGTGATGGTCCTATGGTCGGAAGCATTTTATGAGTTAACAATGATTATTCATGTCTTAAATTTTCAACTCTTGAAAATATGAATTATCATTACCATTAACTCAAAGGATGTATCACAGACACTAAATACACATATGTGATAGAAAATAACCCATTTTATTTATTATAGTCATAATTACAATTTTGCCTCTAGAAGTGTATTGCAAGTGTCGGCCAATTCTGGCATGCGCCCAAGCTGGAGGTGCCCAGGAGTCCTGTTGGACAGGGACTCCATCTACTTTTTGTATTTTGATTAGACTTCTCCTGAGAACCAAGTTTGACTGGTCTTAGGCACCATCTAAGGATGAATCCAGGGGACTCTATTCTCACCAATCAGATTTAGATCTGATTTCACAAAGGGTTGTGATTGGTTGGGAAGAAGAGGAGTTGGATCACGCATAGTCTATAAATAAGACCCTGCGCCCAACTCAAGGAGTATCTGAAACTGATAAGAAAATTTCCTTACCCCAAGGCTGCCTCTCCTCTCCTCCTCCATGCCAAGTCCATCTTCTCCCTCTTCTCTCCATGCCCAAAGAAGTTTGGGATCTTAGTTGGTGCAATCCAGATGAGAGAAAGGCAACAGAAAGCTAGAAGGCTGCGCTGCTGCAAAGGACAACTGCTGATCTTCGAAAGGTATTTTGAAGATCCTCCAGATCAGATCCAGATCTGATTTTTAAAGACGTGATAGAGAAGAAGAGGATCTCTAGATCCAACCCGAGTGGATACCGATAGAGGCCAGGCACTTGCGTGGCTAGATCCAGAACCTTCCGCTGCTTACAGGATCATCAACGAGTAATAGGATTACCCTACATCCAGGTAAATTAAATTAAATTTAATTTATCTAAATTTTATTTTTATTATTAGAATAATAAGAATTAGATTTGAAACATCCTAGATCTGATTCGGATCAAAGAGAAAAATTTTTAAAATATATCTCTTGATCCGATCAGATCTAAACAAACATGGTTCGGGAAATCAGAATTTTTTCTTCGAGATGTCCAAGGGTCAAAGGTCAATATTTGACCAAAGTCAAAGGACAAGAATTAGTAGGTGACGAAAAATGGCAGGTGTTATCTCAAATTTATCTCATAAATGAAGACAACCTTTTTTTGACCTGGACAAGCTCCAATCAAACCAAGTAAAGGTACCTGAGCGAGCACAAACACATTTGGCTTAGTCGAGACAACTTTTAATGATAGAAAAAGAAGAACGTTAGGCTCAATCATATACTAGCATGATTTTCTTGAACCTAATTGAATCTTATTCAAATCAATTGAACTGGATTAGTCTAATTGATGATATCCAGATCCAAACCCTTGTTTGTGTGATCCAGTTTGGTTCAGTTCTATTTGGTAATGAGATATGTCATGATCTCTATCATCGACATCGTCAAAACTTCTTTCGATAGATCAGAACTCTTCTGATTTAGATAACTAGAATGATCGATCACCTAAATCATTCTAATTGCTCCCAAAGTCCACCAATGACACCTAGCAGTATATGGTGGCAACCCATCAAAATTGAAAATGAACCTCTCGGTGCAGCTACCTATGTGATTAAGTTCTTCTATCTTGAGCTCCGATTAGATTAGGGTTAATGTGAACTCGTCAAACCCTAATTTCTATTATATGATTTAATCATTCGATTCAAGTCTGATGTGAAAACCTTAATAGAAACTCTTTCTATTATTTCACTCTCTGTCATGGCCATGGGCTTATGGACTTGATTCTCATGATCATCACAGGGCTGCTCCTCATTCACCGAGGTAGATAGATTCCCTCTTAGTGCAATCCAATTCCTATAATGAACATGTTATAGCCAACATACACATCAGAATTTTGAATGGCTAGGAGACCGAGTCATGGTGTAGTCAAACTATAACACCCTCAAGGTGAACTGTCGATGCACCTCAAGTCAAAGAACCTGATACACCACTGCAGCTTCGAGTCAGTCATCGACGAGAAGATAGACTTCCTTATAACTACTCAAGGTGGTCATGCTCAGTGCCCTTATTCTCTAACGAGTACCTATACTCTCACTTCGATGTCTCTACACCGTAGATTTAAGACTCATCTACTATAAAGAAGTGATTGTACACTAACCTTCTGGATCAATCACCATCCTCATGACAATCCTACGGTCAGGAGCATTTTATGAGTTAATAAATGAAAATTCAAGTCTTAAATTTTCAACTCTTAAAAATATGAATTATCATTACCATTAACTCAAGGGACGTATCATAGACACTAAATACACATTTATGATAGAAGAAAAAAAAATATTTTACTATTTATAGTCAAAATTATAATTTTGCCTTTAGAAGTGTATTACAAGTGTCAGCCAATTCTGACTTCTAGGGCACACATATCTAACAAACTCTCATTTGACCTAAAGTCAATTGGCTACAAATCTAAGTCCCATCTTCTCAAGATGGGCTTCAATCTTCTATAATCCCAATGGCTTTGTAAGAGGGTCCGCTGCATTGTCTGCGGAGTCAACTCTCTTGACCTCAACGTAACCCTTCTCGAGGTAATTGCGGATGAGGTGGTATCGCCGCTCGACGTGCTTGGATTTTTGGTGAGACCTCGGCTCCTTAGCAAGGGCTATGGCGCCATTATTATCGCAGTACAGAGGAATGGCATCTGATGGCATCACTCCAATTTCTATGGTAAACTTCTTGTACCAAAATGTCTCATTTGCAGCTTCTGACGTAGTGATGTATTCTGCTTCCATGGTGGAATCTGCTATCACTGTCTGCTTGAAACTTTTTCAACTGATAGCTCCACCATTGCACACAAATAGACTCCCAGATGTCGACTTTCGATCATCTATATCGGACATAAAATTCGAGTTTGTATACCCTTAGACTTAGAGTTCTCCATTACCAAAGACCAACAATATATCCTTAGTTCTTCTCAAGTACTTAAGGATACATTTCACAGAAGTCCAGTGTTCTTCACCTGGATTCGACTGATATCTGCTCATGACACTCACAGCATGGGCTATATAAGGTCATATATATAACATGACATACATGAGGTTGAAGCATAAGGGATCTTGCTCATGCATTCTATTTCCTCAGGTGTGCTAGGGCACATCTTCTTGGAAAGATGAATGCCATGTTTGAAGGGTACCAAACCCCTCTTAGGGTTTTCCATGTTAAACCTCTTTAGCACTTCCTCTATGTACATCTTTTGTGAAAGTCCTAGTATCCTATTCGGTCTATCTCTGTAGACCTTAATTTTTAGAATAAAGGATGCTTCTCCAAGGTCTTTCATGGAGAGTTCTTTAGATAATCACATTTTAACTGTGGTCAACATGGGAATATCATTTCTAATAAGGAGGATGTCATCCATGTATAATACGAGAAAGACAACAGTGCTCTCACTGACCTTTTTGAAGATACATGGCTCCTCCTTTTTCTTGATGAAATCAAATAATTTGATCACATCATTAAAATGAGTATTCTAGCTCCGAGATGCTTGCTTGAGTCCATATATGAACCTTTGCAGCTTGCATACCTTGTGATCATCATCACTGGATGTGAAACCTAGTGGCTGTTCCATATAGATATCTTCCTAAAGATATCCATTTAAGAATGCCGTTTTCACATCCATTTGCCATATTTCATAATCAAAATAGGCTGCAACGGTAAGCAATGTGCAAATGAATTTTAGCATAGCTACTGGCGAAAAGGTATCCTGATAGTCAATGCCTTCGTGCTGACTATAATCTTTTGCCACTAATCTAGTTTTGAATGTCTCTATATTCCTATCTGCACCAATCTTTCTCTTGTAGATCTATTTACATCCAATAGGTACTATACCTTCTCGTGGATCTACCAGGGTGCAGACTTGGTTTGAGTGCGTCGAGTCAATTTCTGACTTCATTGCCTCTAACCATTTCTTGGAGTCGATATCCGATATTGCCTCGTTGTAGGTTTTAGTATCATCACCATGAACCCCATTACTTATGAGAAATATTTTTTCTACTTCTTCTGAAATAGTACCTAAGTACCTCTCAGGAGGATGGAAAATTTTTTTTGATCTATGAGGTGGAGGAGGTAGTGAATGGATTGGCTTAACTTGATTTGGTTCCATTTGGTCCTTAGCTCGTTGCTCTTATGTGACTTTCTCCTCGAGCTTAATCTGCTTTTCAATGCCGCTATCTTGAATAAACTATTTTTCAAAAAAGATGGCATGTCGACTCATAATCACATTGTGATCTTCTAGAATATAGAAATAATATCCTAATGACTCTTTAGGATATCCTATAAATTGAGCTCTAAAGGACCTAAAGTCTAACTTATCCGCTTGTTATCTTTTAACATGAGCCGGACAACTTCAAATTTTGAGATGACTCAGACTTGGTTTCTTACCATGCCATATCTCATACGGTGTGATTGGAATAGTTTTAGAAGGAACCCTATTCAGTAAGTATATTGCAGTTAACAAACAGTATTTCCAAAGAAAATCAGGATGATCTGTGAAGCTCATCATGGATTGGATCATATCTAATAGGATCCGATTCCTCCATTCTGAAACTCCATTGAGTTGAGGTATTTCAGGTGGAGTCCATTGAGAGTCTATTCCATTTTTCTTGAGATAGTCCAAGAATTTCCTACTAAGGTATTCACCTCTTCGATCTGATCGAAGAATCTTAATGGATTTTTCAATTTGCTTTTCTACTTCATGTCTGAATTCTTTGAACTTTTCAAAAGCTTCAGACTTGTATCTCATAAGATACACGTACCCATACCTAGACAAATCATCGATAAAGGTTATAAAGTAGATAAAGTTGCCTCTAGCCAGTACATTAAATGGACCACACACGTAAGTATGTACTAGGGTAAGAAGATCCGTGGCCCTTTCCCCATATCCTACAAAAGGGACTTTAGTCATTTTGCCATGAAGACAAGATTCATAAATTGGATATGACTCAAAAGTCAATGGACTCAATAGCCCGATTTTCTCCAATTTGTTAATCCTATCTTCTGCTATATGACCTAGTCTTAAGTGCCATAGATACCTATCATTTGGACTATCCTTAGGTCATTTTATGGTATTCATATTTTATTTGATATCAAAAATAGATACATCAACATGTAACTGATAAAGACCATTAATAAGAAAACCACTTACAATTTTATTTCTTTCATAAAGAATGTTATAATGGTTCTTAAGAAAACTAATTACATAGCCTTCTAATGCAAGGCAAGAAATAGAAATTAAATTTCTGCTTGCTGCAGGTACATAATAACAGTCTTTTAACACTAAGTCTAAATCAGATGGTAGTCGAAGAGGATATGTTCCCATGGCCACGGCAGTAACTCTTGCTCCATTTATGATGCACAGGATCATCTCACCATTCCTCAGCCTTCTGTTATCCTCAAGATCGTGCATAGAAGTGCACAAGTGAGCACTAGAATCAGAGTCAAGCACCCAACTGGATGCAGAAGAAACCATAAGGTTAGACTCAATAACGAGCATACCTTCAGAAGGACCTGCCTTCTTCTTCTTTAGGGTGGCCAAGTAAGTAGGGCAATTCCGCTTTCAGTGGCCGTTATTATTGTAATGAAAATACTTTTCTTTGTCAGCGGCCATCTTCTTCAGCTCTGCCTTTTCTTCTTTCTTCTTTCTACTTTCTGCTTTTTCACAGACTTCTTCTTCTTTCTAAAAGACTTTCTCTTGGAAGAAGTCCGTTCCATAGCAAGCACTGAGTCTTTAGAATCTTTCATAGAAAGCTTAGCGGTAACCAACATATTCATAAGTTCGACCAAGGAATTTGGAAGTTTATGTATATGGTAGTTCATGATGAACTGCCCATACGCATCAATCAAAGATTGCAGAATTATATCATTCTGTAGATCCAAGTCCAACCTCACTCTGAGCTTCTCAAGCTCTTCCAAGTCCTTGATCATCATCAGATAATGATCTTGGACTGACTGTCTATCATGCATCTTAGCCTTGAAAAGTCGTTTAGTAACTTGATACTTGGCTGCATGACTCTATTCACTAAACATCTCTTGTAGATGAGCCAATATTTGGCGAGCAGTCTTGATATCTTCATGTTGGTGCTGAAGTTCATCAGACATCGAGTTCAACATGTAATATCTGATCTTGTTATCTTCGTTTGTCCACTTATCTAGCAACGCTCTCTGCTCAGTGGATGGACGAGCTGGTAAGGTTGAAGGGTTCTGATCTAATACATGGATTAATTTCTCGAAATCCAAAATAATTTTGATATTCCGGAGCCAATCCTTGTAATTTGGTTCAGTCAGTCTATGGGTGTCAAGGATTCGTGCTAATGGATTGGATGCAGACATTTTTCTGTAGAGAGTCAAAGTTTCTAGTTAGATATTATAATTAAGACTTAATCGATTTGTTTAGAAATTTTATTTTTAAATAAATTAGCTCCCACTATTTTCTTAGATCCCTACATTTCCTCTGTAGAGATGCAAAAATTTCTATGATTAATGATTTCTAATGGATGGTGCGGTCCCACCAGCTGACTCATCACTTCACCTAACAGTTATTAGTGATGGATTATCCAATAAGTGAACAACTCTTGTTCAATGATTCTCTAATCATGATGCATCCAAACTTGGTCTCTAATTCATGAATCACACCATGCCCAAAATATTGATCTATTTCTTAGTTAAGTCAGACCCACCATTTGTACAGATTGGATTCCTAATTGAGTCTCTCTCTATATCCAAAATATTGAGTCCAATCCATCCTTCAGTCCGTAGCATCCAATGCCTAATAGATATGGTTGCATCTTTTCGATGCAATTGAACCACTGTAATCAACCAAAAACAATCAACCCTGGGAAGGGCCCACACATCTACAATGGTAGAAGACCTTAGACTTAATCTTTTCTTAGGAAGATTTGATTTAGGTCCCATTAAACTAGACTTGACATAGTCATAACCATTATGACTAACCTAGTGGCATGGGTTAGCTCAGATTATTGACCACCTTAGATTAGAACTGAGCCAACAAACATGGCCAGGTAAGCGAGGCCGATGGAAGGGATATGCCATTAACTCGATAAGAATGCATTCGAGTCGAGTAGCTCCTAATTAAAAATCAGTCGGTCGTATCTGCCAAACTTACCTTAGACACCAAATTATTGAGCCAGAATCAATTAGGTTAGCTAACAATCCAGACTCTAACCACTGAGCCTAATTAGGTCTTAGCTTGATCGATCACTCACATGACTCGATCTTGACCCAGACTTAATCCTATTAGGTTGGTCAATTTAAGCACTATTGATCCCATCTAACCAACTCTTTATTCGATTTGATCAACCGTTTAGACCTAATTGAGCTACTCAAGCCCGAACCCAATATTATGAGTATGTCTTAGATCTAAAATTCTTAATTTTAGATCTAATTAATATTTTATAATCTTAATTCTTAATTAAGTTAAGGGTTCACAAATAAGACATGTAAATAAAATCCTACGGTTTCAGGATCTAGGATTTTGTAGAAAGTAAGTTCTTGATTTTTGATTAAGGACGAATGCAAAGCACCCCTACATATTATAAGAACATCCCATCGAATGGGAGGAGAGGGCATTTAAACCCTATTTTGTTCTTATGACCAGACGGCCAAGGGGAATGCCTTAATCAGAAATATAAATCTACAAAACTAGTTAGATCTACATCATATATATCATATATAAAATTTGATCTAAAATAATACATATTTTATATACATCTCATGTATCATGCATGCATGTTTTTCAGATTTAAATTATCTCATAATTATCTAAAAAATTAGATTTAAATTGATCGCATCAAAATAAATTCTAATCTAGACAACTATGTAGAACTGTTCTACAACTAGTCTAGACATGCAATCATCATATCTCATATGATCTAAAAATTAAATAATTTTATTTTTTATTTTTTAGATATTATTATAATATTTATAATCATTAAAAAATAAAAAATAAATAGATCTAAAATTATAATTTAATCAAAATAAATTATGATCATGCAAGACTATGTATAGAACTATTCTATTTTACAACTAGTCATGCATATTATTGAACTTAGATCTATATTATTTAATTTTAATTTTTTTAATTTTAGATCTAATTATATTTCATGTGATATCTAAAATCATTAATTATTAGATCAAAATAAATTAAAAATTAGATCTAAATAATTTTTGTTGAATCTGGCTCTGATACCAGTTGAAGGAGAAATCCTAATTTCTCGGATCAGGTTCGTTCAGATCTGATCGGATCAAGAGAGATATTTCAAAAATTTCTCTCAAGCATCCATATCAAATCTGAGATATTTTAGATTTAATTTTATAGATCTAATAAATAAAAATAAATTTAATTTAATTTAATTTAATTTATATCTTGATATGGGTAATCCGATTACCCTTTGATGATCTTGCTGATTATCTGAGGTTCTGGATCTAGTCATGCAAGCGCCTGGCCGCTACCGATGTCCACTTGGACTGGATCTGAAGATCTTCTCCTTCTTTATCATCTCTCCAAAAATTAGATCTAGATCTGATTTGAAGGATCTTCAAAACTCCTTCTGAAGATCAGCAGTCATCTCTGCAGTAGTGCTGCCTTCTTCCTTTCTCATCAGCCTTTTCTTGCCTGGATCGCATCAAACTGAAGTCCAACTTTCCTTGGGCATGAGAGGAGGGAGAGGATCAAAAGATAGCATGGAGGAGGGAGAGGGGTAACCTTGGGGCATGGGCTAAGAAAAATTCTATGAAAGTTGGGGCATAGATAGGGTTTATTAATAGACCCTTCTACGCCATGCAGTGCCACATCATCTCGGCCAATTGCATTACTTTGTGCAATCAGATCTAAATCTAATTAGTAGGATGACATCACCTGATCTAATCAGATGAGAGCCTCATAAATTCATCCTTAGATGGTACCTAAGACTGATCAAAGTCTATAGGTAAGGGTCACCTAAGTAGAATCTAAGAAGCAACCTGGAGTCCCATCCATATGGGACACCAGGCATCCCTATCCATGGACGCACGCCATCCTAGGCATGCACCCCCTCCTTTCCAAATTCCAATAAGGAGACAAGCCCTTATCTACTCTTCAATAAGTGCCTAACATATAGGCAGATGTCCAAGAGTCAAAGGTCAACGTTTGACCAAAGTCAAAGGACAAAAATTAGCAGATGATGAAAAATGACAGGTGTTGTCTCAAATTTATCTTATAAATTAAGACAACCCTTTTTTGACCTAGACAAGCTCCAGTCAGACTAAGTAAAGGTACTTGAGTGAGCACAAATATATTTGGCTTAGTCGAGACAACTTTTAATCATAGAAAAAGGAGAACGTTAGGCTCAATCGTGTGCTAGTATGATTTTCTTGAACCTAATTGAATCTTATTCAAATCAATTGAACTGGGTTAGTCCAATTGATGATATCCAGATCTAAACCCTTGTTTGTGTGATCCAGTTAGGTTCAGTTCTGTATGGTAATGGGATATATCGTGATCTCTATCATCAACATCATCGAAACTTCTTTCGATGGATCAGAACTCTTCTGATTCAGACAACTAGAATGATCGATCATCTAAATCATTCTAATTGCTCCCTAATCCATCAGTGACACCTAGTAGTATATGGTGGCAACCCATCAAAACTAAAAATGAACCTCTTAGTGTAGCTACCTATGTGATTAAGTTCTTCTATCTTGAGCCTCGATCAGATTAGGGTTAAGGTAAACTCGTCAAACTCTAATTTCTATCATATGATTTAATCATTCGATTCAAGTACGATGTGAAAACCTTAATAGAAACTTTTTCTATTATTTCACTCTCTGCCATGGCCATGGGCTTATGAACTTGATTCTTATGATCATCATAGGGCTGCTCCTCATCCATCGAGGTAGATAGATTTTCTCTTGGTGCAATCCAATTCCTACAATGAACATGCTATAGCCAACATACACCTTAGGATTTTGAATGGCTAGGAGACCAAGTTATGTATAGTCAAACTATAACACCCTCAAGGTGAACTGCCGATGCACCTCAGATCAAAGAACCTGACACACCACTACAACTTCGAGTCAGTTATCGACGAGAAGGTAGACTTCCTTATGACTACTCGAGGTGGTCACGCTTAGTGCCCTCATTCTCTAACGAGTACCTATACTTTCGCTCTGGTGTCTTTACACCATAGACTCAAGACTCATCTACTATAAAGAAGTGATTGTACACTAATCTTTTGGATCAATCACCATCCTTATGATGATCCTACGGTCAAGAGCATTTTCTGAGTTAATAAATGAAAATTCATGTCTTAAATTTTCAACTCTTGAAAATATGAATTATCATTACCATTAACTCAAGGGATGCATCACAGACTCTAAATACACATTTATGATAGAAGAAAAAAAATATTTTATTATTTATAGTTAAAATTATAATTTTGCTTCTAGAAGTGTATTACAAATGTCAGCCAATTCTGGCTTCTAGGGCACACATATCTAACACCACATACTTGCTCACCTCAAGAGGATAAATTATCGAGAGGTGGAAGTGCTGAAGGTCCAGGGGGACCTTCAAGCCGAGATCGATTACCTTTAGGAGAAGGTCGTCGAGGCTGAGTGCCTCATGGAGGAAAAGGTGATGAAAAATAAGAATCTTCGGAGAGCACTTCGAAAGGCGGAGCTCATCTCGACCGGGCTTAAGATCACACTGGTCTTAGAGGAGGAGAAAAAAAAGAAGGCCGAGATCAAGATTGCCAAGCTGGGAGTTAAAATGTCGAAGTCTATTTCGGAGGTGGTTGCCCAAGCCATGGAAGAGTTCAAGGCCTCCTTGAAAATGAAAGGCTTAAATATTGCATTCGACTAGAAGGCATTCATAAAGAGCTTCGAGCTTTGTGAAGGCAGGGTGGCCCGAAAGTTTTCTGAGCTTAATCTAAACTTCCTGGAAGAGGAGCTCGATGAAAAAGCAGGGTTATCCAGTGTTGCAGCTGACCCATCCCCTGCCCAGCCTACCCTTAATCCATCCAAACCTATCGCGGAGGCATGCAAGCCTGCTCAGGAACCCGAGGTAGTCGAAAGCACTCCAACCTCTTCTGCCACCACACCCCCGAGATTGAGGACCTCGACTAGTTGTACTTTTTTCTTTTTCTCTTTTGCTTTGCTTTGTACTTGAAAATTTTTAGTTAAGTGAAAGTGAATTTACTGTTGTCTATATCTTTCTTTATATTGGTGTTATGCCATGTGCCATCCAAAATTCCTCAAATAATCAGAGCCATAACCCATCATCTCCAGTCAGCACTGACCCCTTACCCCAGGGAGTTCCGCTGAAACCTTTAATAAAAAGCTTAAAGAAGGAAGTCCACCATCTGAAGAAGAAGTTGAAGAAGATGGAGGACGACCTTCAAGCTTCTCGGAAGAATGCTTCGGAGGCAACCAAAGAGGTCACTCATCTCTGAAATTTACACATGAAGGACTCCGCAAGCTTCAGCATCCAAAAGGGCAGCTTTGAGAGGGAGACTACCAAGCTCAAAAAAAATGCCAGTGACAAATCTTGGGCACTAATGATGAAGATCAGCTCTCTTGAAGTCGATCTTAAGGCGGCGAAAGAGAAAATTCAGTTGCTGGAAGGGAGCTTGCCATGGTCTACCAACAAGGCTCGATATGACTGGGATTGGTTCAAGAAATTTTCTAAGCTTAAGAGGCAGTTACAAGACACCAAGAACTGGCATAATAGTTACGGAATAATCTAGGCAGAGAAGATGTCTAGGCTTGAACATGAGCTCTAGGCCGCCAAATATGAAGCATCTTACTTCTAGAGGTGGTTGTACAGTAGTCGGTAGGTCGGTTCAACTGGTGAGTCGAAGGAGATTACCTCCTTGAAGAGGACTATCGGTAAGCTCTCAGAAGTGATTGGAATGGAGAAGGCCGAGGTTCAATGGCTGAAGCTCCAGCTAACTTATGAGTGTCAAGCTGTTAAAGATGCAGAGGCCGAGTCTGAAGTCCTAAAGAAGCAGCAGCAAGAGCTTGAAGGCAAGTTCGAACACATCAACAGAATGTATATAGATGGCTTATATAAAAGGAAAGAGCTTGAGGGGGAGATCCTCAGACTAAAGTAAGCCCTGGTGATGGCTGGGGCCAACAGCCTGAAATTTGAGGAGTTTGGTCCATCTTAGGACTTCGGCCTTCTTTTCTTCTTCTTTCTTTTCATGTAATCAATCTTGTCGATCTTTGTCTCACTTGTAATGGACTTATATTCTCATGTAATCAGTCTCGTCGACCTTTATTTTGCTTGTAATGAACTTATATTCTTATGTAATCGATCTTGCCGACCTTTATTTTGCTTGTAATGAGCTTAATATTTGCCATTAAATGGTACCTTTTTCATTATTGTCTTACACGAATTTGATGCTGGTTAATGGCTTTGCTTTCTTCATCTCGTTTTTCTTTATTTTGTCTTCTAATGAGATGCTTGTTATGGATGCCGAGTTGGGATCCCTTCCACGAACTAGGGTAGGGTTCCTCCTTTCGTATTTGACATAGCCATAGGGGGATACATATAAGGGTCGCTGGTATGACCTTTTTCTTTCCTTCATTTTAGATTAATGAGGCCTTGGCTTTCCTCATGTTAGGATGAGGTTCTCTTCTATTTCTTGCATGATCATAGGGGTACGTTAGGGTCGTTGATGGGATCTCTTCTCTCATCTCATGTTAGATTGACGAGGCCTTTGGCTTTGTTCATGTTAGGACAGGGTTCTCCTCCTGTTCCTAACATGGCTGTAAGGGCACATTAGGGTCACTGGAAGGACCTCTCCTCTTATCTCATCTTAGATTAATGAGGCCTTTGGTTTTGCTCACGTTAGGATGAGGTTCTCCTTCTATTCCTAATGTGGCTATAGGGGCACATTAGGGCCACTGGAAGGACTCTCCCCTCATCTCGTCTTAGATTAATGAGATCTGCAGCTTTACTCATGTTAGGACGATGTTCTCCTTCTATTCCTAATGTGGCCGTAGGGGCACATTAGGACCACTGGAAGGACCTCTTTCCTCATCTCATCTTAGATTAACGAGGCCTTCGGCTGTGCTCACGTTAGGATGAGGTTTTCCTCCTATTCCTAACGTGACTGTAGGGGCCCATTAGGACCGCCGGAAGGACCTCTCCCTTCATCTCATCTTAGATTAATGAAGCCTTCGGCTTTGCTTACATTAGGATGAGGTTCTCCTCCTATTCCTAATGTGGCTGTAGGAATATATTAGGGCCGCTGGAAGGGCCTCTTCCCTCATCTCATCTTAGATTAATGAGGCCTTCAACTTTGTTCACGTTAGGATGAGGTTCTCCTTCTATTCCTAACATGGCTATAGGGGCATATTAGGGCCACTGGAAGGGCCTCTTCCCTCATCTCATCTTAGATTAACGAGGTCTTCAGCTTTGCTCATGTTAGGATGATGTCCTCCTCTTATTCCTAATGTGGCTATCTTCATTGCATGGTTAAGTTCGGAAAGTCATTTTCCACCATTACAGATTTGTAAAAAGAATCGAGATGTTAAAGTAGAGAAATTTTATTATGACCAAGTCATCGATAATACATCCATAGGTTTTTCAAGTTCCACGGTCGGGGTAGATCGGCTCCTCTAAGCTCCTTTAGGTAATATGTCCCAGGTTGGATAACTTCCTTGATCTCGTAGGATCCTTCTCAATTTGGGGCGAGCTTCTCCTAATTTTAAGGCTGAGAAATGGCTGCTCGCCAAAGCACTAAGTCTCCCACTCTGAATACTTTATCTTTGACTCTAGAGTTGTAGTATTAGGCCACCCTTCACCTATAAGCAGCCATTCAAACTTGGGCCTCCTCTTATTTTTCCTCCAGCAGGTCAAGGTTAGCTCTGAGATCTTGCAAATTATGCTGCTCATTAAAGGCCATGACTCGTGCCGACGGGAGTTTAAACTCGATTAGGATGACCGCCTCTATTTCGAAGGCCAAGGGGAATGGTGTTTCTCTAGTTGGTAGTCTTTGGATAGTTCGGTATGCCCAGAGTATATGGTAGAGTTTATCCATCCAAGTCCCCCTTGCTCTTTCAAGCCTTGCTTTAATATCCTGTAATAAGATCCTATTAGTCACCTCTGCTTCACCATTTACTTACGGATGAGCCACTGATGTGAAATTATGGGAGACGTTCAAATCCTCGTAGAACTCAGCAAACTTCTTCCTAGCAAACTATTGCCCATTATCTATTATAAGAGTTTAGGGCAGGCCAAACCTATAAATAATCGACTTCCAAACAAAGTCTTATACTTTGCCTTCAGTAATTTTTGCTAGGGGTTCGGTCTCGACCCGTTTGGTGAAGTAGTTGATCGCAACTAAGAGAAACTTTCGTTGTCTGAATGCCATCGGGAAGGGGCCAAGTATATCTATCCCCCATTATGCAAATGGCTAAGGGGCACTTAAGGATGTAAGCTCGGAGGCTAGCTACCTTTGTATATTTGCATTCTTCTGGCAATGGTCACACCTTTTTGAAGGAATCAGATCTAGGATTTCATAGGTAGATCTTGAAACTTTTTCAAGATCTTGCAGTAGAAGACTTAAATAAATATAAAATTTATTTAAATAACCATGTAAACACCTAGATCTTAGATCTATTACATGATTAAGGTATGATATTAAATTAAAAATTAAAATCAAATAAGAAGAAAAAAGATTGATCAAATCAACCTAGATCTACACTACATCAAATGTAGGTATGAAGTTTATAGATTAGATCTATTACCTGAGCAAATTTAGATGTTCTAACTTATTGATCCAGGCTTGAGGATGAAGTTATGAGCCGCACATACATCCGACCTATAGGAGTCGTCCACACGAGCCTACAATCTCTGATCTGAAATCTGATGTAGGAAAACAGCACAGCATGCTAGTACTGTATTGATCCTTCTTCGACGATCGATCTGATGCTCCCTTCTTCAAAATTTAGACTCTCCAAAATATAAGAAGGAAGATGAGAGTTTTCTGATTTGAGACTCTCTAAAAAAAACTTAAAAGAAAGGAGGAGAGATTGAAAATAAAACAGTCCTAGAAGAAGATCCTCTTCTTCTTCTCTTTTCTTTCACCTAGACACCTAGTTTGGTGCCTATGGAACCCCCACACCCAAGGACCCACTTTCTCTGATTTTCGCACACCCCAAACCTCTTTCAAAGTTCTGTATTTTATGAAAAAATTAGAATAAAATTTATCCAATAAATAGGAAAAAAGAAGAGTCCAAGTTAGGACAAATTCCTAGACTAGGAATATCCAAACATGGAAAGTTGTTGGGACGCCCAACTCTTGGGTGCCTCCTCCATAAATTTTGCCATGGACTAGCAAGGGAGGGCACACAAAAAAGAAGATTATTTTTATGAAATAAGAGAAGAATTGATTAAAAGAGGGGGCGGCACCCAAGGGAAGATGTTTTGGTCAACAAGGATTCATATCATAGAATCCTAAGCAAAACCAATTCCTCCTTTGACTTGGTCTTCCACCTAACTTCCAAATATGACTTAGAGGGAGAGAGAAGGCATGGAAATCAGGAAGAAATAGATTTTTCATAAAAAATATCTAAAAAATAGGTATGGGGGGTGTTGGGACCAAGGTGGTGCAAGAAGATAGGGAGTCTTAGTCACATTAGGACTCCTATTTTGACTTGATCAAATAAGATCTTTTAACCAAATAAAATTAAGATTAAATCAACCTAATTAAATAAAACCCTAACCCATTTAAGAACTTAATTAAATTAAATTTAATTTTAATTTATTTTCTAATTAAATTAAAAAATTAAGTTAATTAGAGTCCTAGTTTGACTAGGACTAGCTCTTTCTTGCACTTGGCTTATCCAATAAATCAATTGGATTTGATCCAATCAAATCCAAACCAAATATAATTAAATCATATTTAATTAAACTTAATCTCAGCCTATTGGCTTAATTAAATTAAGCCAATTAGCTATTCAATTGCTAATCGATCCTCCTGCAATACTTGCACTAGGTTAAACACCAATCGTATTGATTGTTTAACCTTCGAATGATTTTTAATTATTGATCAACCATCTGATCAGATCATAAGCTCTAATGTATGTGACCTCATAGGTCCGAACTTAAGTCGATAGCATAGGAATAAATTTCTATACCAATCAAAGTGACCATCTAGCAATGATACTCGACGGTTGGAGAGGTCGAAGGTGTAGAACACCATCCTTAGAACCCATGCAGATATAGTTTCTATATAATTCATCCCCTTGACCACAATGCTCGTAGGACACATCAGAGTTCAATTGTCAACTCTGATTAGGTTATCCATATTATATTTCAAAATACCAAATCCATCGGATGGATTATCCTAACCAAGGTTTTGCTATATTGAAATACAGTGATACATTCTTCTCCAACTCTTGGAGTGGTCAATTTCATCTTGATCACACTCTGACTTTACAAGTACTTGACTATGTCCAGAAGCCTTCCATTGCTGAATTAGAAATTTAGTTAGTCTGGTACCAAAGTACAGTGAGTTGCTTGTAAGTCACTGAGGTGATCTCAGATCTAAGAGATACTTATACCTATATCCCATCAGAGACATTCTCGACAGCAGAATGCTCTGGAGTCAATCACGTTCAATGACGATGTATCCATACATCTCACCTGTATGCCATACTAGTATCTCTACACATCTTGGTTAAGAGGACAACCAACCTATATGACATATAGCGACCTATGCTCGATAGATGCTATCGTCCTAATTAACAACCAATCATT
Organism: Cocos nucifera; assembly: GCA_006176705.1. Lineage (NCBI taxonomy): Eukaryota > Viridiplantae > Streptophyta > Magnoliopsida > Arecales > Arecaceae > Cocos > Cocos nucifera. Next base: position 132,012 of record QRFJ01003498.1, on the reverse strand, counting down.
TGGTCGTGAACAAATTTAAGGACTAATCGATAAATCCTCTCTTTATTGAAACTAAATAGTCCTAAGGACTTCAACATAACAATGGAGTTCATTAGAAGATGTAAACTTATGATGAAAAAAGATGCCAAAATATTTTTCATTAATTAATAAATCAATTATAATTATAAAATAGCTCAACCATCAATAGGCTGATAATTGACTTTGGGACACAACTTCCAACAACTCCCACTTATCCTAAAGCCACTCGGCACAGTATCTAATACTCATCTTTGACTTATGGTTGTTGAACTTCTTGATTGCCAGGGCTTTAGTGAAGGGGTCGACTAGGTTCTTCTTTTTATCGATCTTCTGAAGGTCGACGTCACCACGATCCACGATTTCACGGACCAAATGAAAGCGACGTAGAATGTGCTTTGTTCGCTGGTATGCCTTCGATTCTTTTGCTTGAGCTATGGTGCCAGTGCTGTCGTAGTAGAGTAGGACTGGACCATCAATGAAGGATGCTACTCCGAGCTCGGTGATGAACTTCCTCAGCCACATAACTTCTTTTGCTACATCTGATTGTACCATGTACTCTACTTCGTAAATAGAGTCAGCCACTATATGCTACTTAGAACTTTTCCAGCAGATGGCTCCACCATTTAGAGTAAAGATATACTCCGACATACTTTTACTGTCATCATGATCAGATTGAAAGTTGGATTTATAAACCCTACAAGCTTCAGATCTGACTCACCATAAACCAACCATTGAACTTTAGTATTTCTTAAATACTTAAGAATAATTTTAACCACCATCCAATAATTTTCTTCAGGATCAGACTGGTATCTACTTACTACTCTTAGTGAGTATGCCACGTCTAGTCTTGTACATGTCATTACATATATAATAGACCCCACTGCAGAAGCATATGAAAATTTACTCATATGCTCTCTCTCTTTAGAAGTTATCGGACAATCCTTCTTAGAGAGAGAAATTTTTTGGCCTATTAAAAGATAGCCCTTTTTGGAATTCTCCATCCCTCTTCAGCATAGTTTCTATGTACGTGGATTGGGATATACCAAGCATCCTTTTAGATCTATTCCTATAGATCTTCATCCCTAGGATGTAGGATGCTTCACCCAAGTCCTTCATGGAAAACTATGTTGGCAACCAAACTTTTATTCCTTATAGTGGGGGGATGTCATTTTCGATTAAGAGAATATCGTCCACGTACAAAATAAGGAATACCACTACTGGACCATTTATCCATTTGTAAATGCATGGTTCTTCTCTATTATTAATGAAGCCATACATTTTGATCACTTTATCAAAACACATGTTCCAACTTCGAGATGCCTGCTTCAATTCATAAATGGATCTTTGGAGCTTGCACATCTTGGACTCATCTGTGGATGTGAACCCTTCAGATTATATCATATATACCTCTTCGATCAGCTCTCTATTTAGGTTAACTATCTTCACATCCATCTACCAGATCTCATAGTCCAGATGGACAGCAATGGCAAGCATGATCGTAATGGACTTGAGCATTGCCATAGGAGAGAACATCTCGTCATAGTCAATACCATAATGTTGACGATACCCCTTGACAACCAGACGGACTTTATAGGTCTCCATCTTTCCGTCTGCACCCGTCTTCCTTTTGAAGACCCATTTACACATAATGGGTTTAACCCCTTCAGGTGGGTCAACTAATGTCCATATATCATTGACCTTCATGAAATCCATTTCGGATCTCATGGCTTCTAGCCATTTCTTAGAGTTGGATCTCTACATCGCATCCATATAAGTGATCGAGTCCTCATCATTCTTATCGAGTTCGAAGGGACCACCATCTTGGACCAAGAATCCATAGTATCTATCCGAATGGTGGGATACTCTACCAGATCGCCTTAATGGTATAGGTTCACTAGGCTTCGGATCTGATTTGATCAAATCCGACTTAGGTTCAACATTCTATGTTAGACTTTCTACTTGTTGAACTTCATCAAGTTCAACCTTAGAGGCAATAGTTCCTTCATTAAGGAACTTCTTTTCCAAAAAGGTTGCCCTAAGACTGATGAACACCTTTTATTCATCAGCATGGTAGAAATAGTATCCTTTGATCTCTTTTGGGTATCCTATGATTGTACACTTGTCAGACCTAAGTTCAAGTTTGTCTGTAACTAACTATTTGACATAAGCCGAGCACCACCAAATTCTAAGGTGTGAAAGTGCCGGCTTACGTCATGTCCATATCTTATAAAGGGTTTTAACAATAGACTTACTTGAAACCCTATTTAATAGATAACAAGTCGATTTGAGTGTATATCCCCAGAAGGATATCGACAAGCTGACAAATCCCATCATAGATCAGACCATGTCTGATAGAGTCAGATTCCTTCTTTCAGACACACCATTATGCTGTAGTGTTCTAGAAGGAGTCCATTGGGAGAGAATTTTATTCTCTCCTGGATATATGAGAAACTCACTAGAAAGGTATTCTCCTCTTTGATCAGATCAAAGAGTTTTAATACTCTTTTCAGTTTATTTTTCTACTTTACTTCGGAATCATTTGAATATTTCAAGAGAATCCAACTTATGTTTCATCAGATAGACATATCCATATCTAGATAGATCATCTGTGAAAGTGATGAAGTAAAGATATCCACCTCTGGCTCTTATGCTCATTGGTCCACATACATCAATATGTACTAGACCTAAGAGCTCATCGGCTCTCTCACCTTTTCCAGTAAAAGATGAATTGGTCATTTTACCAAGAAGATAGGACTCACAGGTTGGAAGTGATTCATAATTATTGACTTTGAGGATTCCCTCTTAAGTCAACCTGTTTATCCTTTTTTTGTTTATATGGCCTAGCATACAATGCCATAAGTAGATATCTGATACACTATCTAATCTAGGGTGCTTGCTAGTAGAATACACTACATTAACAGATTGTGATAACATATATACATCATTGCTCAATTATCCACAGTAAGCAATAACACCATTCATAATGACATTACAAACTCATTTTTTTATTGAAATTTCATAATTGTTCATGGCCAAAAGACCTACAAAAATGATATTTAAAAAGAAACTAGGATAGAAATGACAATCACTAAGAACAATGGTATGAGATTCAAATGCAAGTTTCAAAATTTCTAAAGCTAGAACTAGAACTGGTCTTCCATCTCCAACATTCAGGAATCTCTCACCTTGCTCGAATCTTCTACTGACTTGCAAGCCCTGCAATGAATTGCAAATATGATAAGGGCTATCGGTATCCAATATCCAGTCTGTAATATCATAAATAGAGAAATTGCAAAGAGTTATCATATAAATATCTTGTCTAGCAACAGCTTGCTTCTTTTTTTGCCTGTTCGGATCCAGGAAGGCAATGTACTGAGGATAGTTCCTATTCCAGTGCCTCCGCTTCCGACAAAAGAAGCATTCGGCTTGACTCTTATCGGGCTTGGTCTTTGGGGTCTGAGCCTGCACAAGTGTCCTAGCATGAACATGCACATTCTTTATTTTCTTCTTCTTGTTCTTCTTCCCTTTCCTAAAGGGTCGAGAACCAGAAGATGAACCTCCCACTAAGTTCATCGACTCTTTATAGAGCTGGTGATCTTTCTTAAAGTTCTGAAGTAACCCCAGTAAGCCATGGTAGTTTACTTCTGGCTTTGTCATTTTGTAATGAGTAAGAAAAGGGAGATAGAACTTTGGTAGTGAGTTCAGTATTGCATCTTTTCTAAGTTGTTCATGCAAGGGAAAGTCGAGTTTACTTAAGCGCTCTATCAGCTCAATCATATATAGTACATGATCAGTGATAGAGGCTCCATCCTACATTCTGGCATTGAAGATGGTGCAACTAGTCTTGTGCCTCTCAACGTCATCGAATGTGCCAAAAGAATCCTCCAACACTTGGAGCATTTCATTTGGCTGAGCTGTCTCATACCTACGACTGAACTCGTTGCTCATCGCAGCTAGCATAATGCAACGTACCGTGATTTGATCACTGAGCTACTTCTGATAAGTGTCTCTAATTGTTCAACGTGCATTGACAGCTGGCTCCTCATGTGTAGGATCCATCAGCATATATAGGATCCGTTCATGCTCCAGGACAATCTTCAACTTTTGGTACCAGCTATCGAAGTTGGATCCCACCAACTTATCATTATCCAACAATGATCGGAGCGATAGAGAAGTGGCCATGTCTGTACCAAGAAAAATCAATACCTAATTAGTAATTAATTCATTAAATCTAAAGATTTAGACTTTAATCAAAAGATTTCTCCCACTATTTTGTTCGAATTGATAGCCTCTACCTCCAATTCGAGGAATTACTCTAATTTCTTAGTAGATACTAAAATCCACATAGACTGTACACAAGCCCAACTTTGATTGGCCCATCCATGTACATCTAAGGATAGGTTTATAACCAATTATTTCTCCAAATAATTTTTAGTAATTAAATTTTGCCCTAGGCCCTGATCAGTTGGCTTTGACCTTCTCAGAAAAGGGTCCAATTGCCCATCCAACCAATGAATGATTAGGCCTAATTTTGGTTGGCCCATCTGACCACCATTTAGAAAGATGTATCCAAGAGATCATATAATGAATGATAATTCCATCAACCGATAAGTACCAGGCCTTTAGGCCTCCAATGATTATCTAACTGATGGATCCATTATCATCTACTTTAATGGGAGGCTATGATCCAATTATTATATAACTATTTCATTTTAGGGACCTAATAATTTTAGAGAATTTATTTATAGAAATGAGTAGGTCAGATTAACTAGCTTGTCATGACCCTCCCACTAACTTCACCAAGTCAGCTTAAGGAAGATCATTAATAGGTTGGTCTAGGAGCACCTAAATCAGTCAAATTGATTTACCTAGCTGACATGGGTTAGCTCGAATAGTCAAGCGATCTGATCAAAATATAATCTCACCAAAAGGCCAGATAAGTTCGTTCAGTGGAAGGGTCTGCCAGGCTTACCTTAGACACCATCAAAAATGGCCAGGTAAGCGGGCTGCCAATTAAAAACTACTAGTCTAGTTTACCTAAGACACCAACTGGTTTAATTAGTTTTAATTAGATTAACCTAATAGTTCATGCTAGACCGCATAGTTAAGAATTAAGTCCATCTTGGGTCTTGTTAAAGACATGGACTTGACTAACTATAACTATTGTAATTGATCTAGAGAATCCTTGGCCTAATCTAAGACAACAATTGATTAGATTTAGTCAATTCTCTAATTAAGTCCATTCTTTAATCTAACCCTAGGTCTAACCCAATTAATGGACCTAATCCCCACTAATATTTAACCCAATGTGTTATGATTTATGTCTTAGGATCTTCAATTCACAATCCTAGATCCTATTCAATCAACTTCTTAATTCTCAATTAAGTTTTGGTCTGAGGGTTGGGGTTCGACTTTTCGAAAAAGATTTTCATGTTTGTAAAATATTTTTACAACATGGTTTCATCAATCAAGTTGCATGTTTGATTCATAATCAATATGAAAGTAAAATAAACATAAAACTACTTTAAATCTAATCTAAACAGGTTCATGTAATTGAAATAGTTTCAATAATAATCAATCATAAATCTTCCTAGATCAAATCTAACACAGATATGATAATTAAAATTAAATTAAAATATTTTTAATCAGATCATAAAATTTCTTAGATCTAATCTAAAATTTTATGATCAATATTTTAGATTAGCACGTACTAGGACAATCTATTCACTATAAGGGATAAACCTTACAGTAGGACAATCTTATGGCAGTTCATGCAATCTAAAATATTTTTTTTTATATTTTTTTAGATTTAATAATTAGATTATAAATTAGATCTAATCTAAGAAATAATCTAGACATATACAAAAATTATGTAATAAGAACCCTGCTCTGATACCAATTGAAGGAACCAGATCTAGGATTTTACTGGTAGATCTTGAAATTTTTTCAAGATCATGCAACGAAAGACTTAAATAAATCTAAAATTTATTTAAATAACTATATAAATACCTAGATCTCAGATCTATTACATGATTAAGGTATGATATTAAATCAAAAGTTAAAATCAAATAAGAAAGAAAAATGTTGATCAAATCAACCTAGATCTACACTACATCAAATGCAGGTATGAAGTTTATAGATCAGATCTATTACCTGAGCAAGTTTAGATGTTCTAACTTATTGATCGAAGTTTGAGGATGAAGTCATGAGCCGTACATGCGTTCGGTCTCTAGGAGTCATCCACACGAGCCTACAATCTCTGATCTGAAGTTCGATGCAGAAAATCAGCATAGCATGCTAGTACTATGCTGATCCTTTTTCGATGGTTGATCCGATGCTCTCTTCTTCAAAATTTGGGCTCTCCAAAATATGAGAAGGAAGATTAGAGTTTGCTGATCTAAGACTTTCTCAAAAAAACTCAAAAGAAAGGAGGAAAGATTAAAAATAAAATAGCCCTAGAAGAAGATCCTCTTCTTCTTCTCTTTTCTCTCACCTAGACACCTAGTTTGGTGCCTATGGAACCCCCATGCCCAAGGATACACTTCCTCTGATTTTTGTACACCCCAAACCTCTCCCAAAGCTTCGTATTTTATGAAAAAATTAGAATAAAATTCATCTAATAAATAGAAAAAAAAAGAGTCCAAGTTAGGTCAAATTCTTAAACTAGGAATATCCAAACATGAGAAGTTGTTGGGGCGCCCAACTCTTGGGCGCCTCCTCCATAATTTTTGGCATGGACCAGTAAGGGAGGGTGCATAAAAAATGAGATTATTTTCATAGAATAAGAGAAGAATTAATTAAAAATGAGGATGGCACTCAAGGAAAGATGTTTTGGTTAACAAGGATTCTATCTCATAGAATCCTAAGCAAAACCAATTCCTCCTTTGACTTAGTCTTCCACCTAACTTCCAAATATGACTTGGAGGGAGAGAGGGGGTATGCAAATCAGAAAGAAAAGGATTTTATATGAAAAATATCTAAAAAATAGGTACGGGGGGCGTTGGGACCAAGGTGGCACAAGGAGATAGGGAGTCCTAGTCATACTAGGACTCTAATTTTGACTTGATCAAACAAGATCTTTCAATCAAATAAGATCAAGATTAAACCAATCCAATTAAATAAGGTCCTAACATATTTAAAAACTTAATTAAATTAGATTAAATTAGATTTAATTCTAATTTATTTTCTAATCAAATTGGAAAATTGGGTTAATTCGAGTCCTAGTTAGACTAGGACTAGTTCTTCTTTGCACTTGGCTTATCCAATAAACTAATTGAACTTGATCTAATCAAGCCCAAACCAAATCTAATTAAATCATATTTAATTAAACTTAATTTTAGCCTATTGACTTAATCAAATTAAGTCAATTAACAATTCAATTGCTAATCAATCCTCCTATAATACTTGTACTAGGTTAAACACCAATCGTATTGATTGTTTAACCCTAGAATAATTCTTAATCATTGATTAACCATTCGATCAGATCATAAGCTCTAATGTATGTGACCTCATAGGTTCGAACCTAAGTAGCATAGAAATAAATTTCTATATCAATCAAAGTGACCATCTAGCAATGATACCCAATAGCCGAATAGCTCGAAGGTGTAGAACACCATCCTTAGAACCTATACGGATATAGTTTCCATATAATTCATCCCCTTGACCACAATGCTCATAGGACACATCAGAGTTCAACTGTCAATTTTGATTAGATTGTCCACATTGTATTTCAAAATACCAAATCCATCTGATGGATTACCTTGGCCAAGATTTTGCTACATTGAAATACAGTGATATATTCTTCTCCAACTCTTGGAGTGGTCATTTCCATATTGATCACACTCTGACTTTGCAAGTACTTGACTATGCTCAGAAGTCTTCCGCTGCTGAATTAGAAATTTAGTTGGTCCGGTACCAAAGCATATTGAGTTGCTTGCAAGTCACTGAGGTGATCTCAAGTCTAAGGGATACTTATACCTATACCCCATCAAAGACATTCTCGACAACAGAATGCTCTGGAGTTGGTCACATTCAATGATGATGTGCCCATACATCTCACCTATATGCCATACTAGTGTCTCCATACATCTTGGTTAAAAGGACAATCGACCTATATAACATATAGTGATCTATGCTCGATAGATGCTGTCATCCTAATTAACAGTCTATCATTTGATCGTGAACAAATTTAAGGATGAATCGATAAATCCTCTCTTTATTGAAACTAAATAGTCTTAAGAACTTCATCGCAATAATGGAGTTCATTAGAAGATGTAAACTTGTGATGAAAAAAGATGCCAAAATATTTTTTATTAATTAATAAATTAATTATAATTATAAAATAGCTCAACTATCAATAAGCTGATGATTGGCTTTGGAATATAATTCCCATCACTTTTGACATATTCAACATAATCATGATGCATAGTTGGCCAATAATATCCTTGTCGAAGTAGCTTATGAGATAGAAATTTGGCACTCAGATGGCTCCCACAAATTTCTTCATGCACTTTCCGTAGTGCAAAGTTGACTTTAGAAGGTTGGAGATATTTCCAAAGTGGCAAGGAGTATGATCTCTTGTATAGCTTACCTTCATACAGAATATATCGAGAGGCTTGGTTTCTCAGCTTTCAAGCTTCTTTCGGATCATAGGGGAGTATCCCATCTTTGAGATAAGTGACCAATAGATCGATCCAGCAAGGCTTATGGTTGATCAACATTGTAGATTGTAGCTTTTCCGAACTCAGGCATTTCAACACTTCAAAGTATACTTCTTTAGGAAGTTTGTTGGAGGCAAGTATGGCCAGCTTGGATAAGAGGTCAGCTCTGGTATTCTCTATCCTTGGAATTTGCTGAATGTCGAAGCTGTTAAAAACTGAGGTCAGGCTCTTTATTTTCTCAAGATACTTTATCATACTTTCCTCCCGAGCTTCATAATTGCCATTGACTTATCCCACTACCAACTATGAGTCACTATAAGCTTGGAGCCGGTCTGCCTCTAGTTCTTTTGCTATCTTCAGCCCTGCTATCAGAGCTTCATATTCTGTCCCACTATTTGTTGCAGGAATCTCAAAGCATAGTGCATACTCAGTGATGACCCCTTTGGGATTGACTAGGATCAGTCCAGCATCTGCACTAGATGAAGAAAAAATTTTGATTTTTTGGGTCAGGTTCGTTCAGATATGATTGGATCAAGAGAGATATTTCAAAAATTTCTCTTTTAAATTCAGATCAGATATGAGATATTTCAGATATGATTTTATAGATCTAATAAAAAAATAAAAAATAATTAAATTAGATTTAATTTTGTACCTTGATATTGGATAATCGGATTACCCTATGATGATCCTGCTGATTGTCTAAGGTTCTGGATCTAGCCACGCAAGTGCCTAGCCTCTACCGATATCCACTTGGACTAGATCTGAAGATCTTCTCCTTCTTTATCATCTCTCTAAATATCAGATCTGGATCTAATTTGGAGGATCTTCAAAACTCCTTTTGAAGATCTGGAATCATCTCTTGTAGCAGTGCTGCCTTCTTCCTTTCTCGTCACCTTTCTCTTATCTAGATCGCACCAAATTGGAGCCCAAATCTCCTTGGGCGTGGAGAGGAGAGAGAGGAATAGAAGATGGTATGGAAGAGGGAGAGGGGCAGCCTTGGGGCATGGGCTAAGGGAGAAGATCTATAAAGCTTGGCGCAGACAGGGTTTATATAGACCTTGCTGCACCATGCAGTGCCACATCATCCTGGTGAATCACATCGCTTCATGCAATCAGATCTAAATCTGATTGATGGGATGACATCATCTAATCCAATCAGATGAGAGCCCCCTCAAATCATCCTTAGATGGTGCCTAAGACTAGTCAAAGTCTATTCCTAGGTGCCACCCTAAGTAGAATCCAAGAAGCAACCTGGCATCCCATCTGTATGGAATTCCAGGCATCCCTACCCATGGGTGCACGCCTCCCTAGGCATGCACCCCCTCCTTTCCAATTTCTAGCAAGGGGACAAGACCCTATCTGCTCTCCTATAAGTGCATAATGAAGGAAAATCCTAATTTTTCGGACCAGGTTCGTTCAGATTTGATCAGATCAAAAGATATATTTCAAAATTTCTCTTTGATCTAGATCAGATCTAAGATATTTTAGATCTGATTATTATTATTTTAAAAATTAAAATAAAATTAGATAAATTAAATCAGATTTAATTTACCTTAAAGTGGATAATCCTATTATCCATTGATGATCCTGTATGCAGCGGAAGGTTCTGGATCTAGCCACGCAAGTGTCTGGTCTCTATCAGTATCCACTTCGGCTGGATCTAGAGATTCTTTTCTTCTCTATCACATCTCCAAAAATCAGATCTGGATCTGATCTGGAGGATCTTCAAAACTCCTTTTGTAGATCAGCAGTCGTCCTTTGCAGCAGCGCAGCCTTCTAGCTTTCAATCGCCTTTCTTTGATCTGGATCGGACCAACCAAGCTCCAAAACTATTTTGGATGTGGAGAGGAGAGGGAGAAGGTGGGTTTGGCATGGAGGAAGAGAAGAGAGGTAGCCTTTGGGAGTGGGGAATTATGATTCAATCTTCTTTTGTGTTGGGCGCAGGATCTTATTTATAGACCAAGCGTGATCCAACTCCTCTTCTTCCCAACCAATCATAACTCTTTATGAAATCAGATCTAAATCTGATTGGTGGGAATAGAGTCCCCTGGATTCCTCCTCAGAGGATGTCTAAGACCAGTCAAAGTTGGTTCTTAGGAGAACTCTAATTGGAATTCAAAAAAGGAGATGGAGTCCCTGTCCAACAGGGACTCCTAGGCGCCTCCAACTTGGAAACACGCCAAGGGTGGCGTGCGCCCTCTTCCTTGCCAAGTTCTGGTAGGAGGATAGGCCCCCACCAGCTCTCCAATAGGTGTGTGACACGTGGACAGAAGTCAAAGTGTTAATGGTCAATATTTGACCAGTCAAAGGTAGACTTTTGACCAAAGTCAAAGAACAAGAAATGGCAGGTGACCAAAAATGGTAGGTAATGTCTTACAAAATAAGACAACCTTTTCTGATTTGGACAACCTCAAGTTAGACTATATGAAGGCCTCTGATTGCGCACAAACTCCTTTGGCTCAGATAGGACAACTTATTTGTGATAGCAAAAGAAGAACGTTAGGTTCAATCGAGTGCTAGCACGATTTCCTTGAACCTAATTGAATCTCATTCAGATCAATTGAACTAGATCAGTTCAATTGATGATCACCAGATTCAAACCCTTATTTGTGTGACCTAGTTAGGTTCAGTTCTATATGGTAATAGGATATGTCATGATCTCTATCATCGACATCATCGAAACTCCTTTCGATGGATCAGAACTCTTCTGATTCGAACAATTAGAATGATCGATCATCTAAATCATTCTAATTGCTCCCAAAATCCATCAGTGACACCTAGCAGTATGTGGTGGCAACCCATCAGAGCTGAATGCGAACCTCTTGGTGCAGCTACCTGTGTAATTAAGTCTTCTATCTTGAGCTTCGATCAGATTAGGGTTAAGGTGAACTCGTCAAACCCTAGTTTCTATCATATGATGTAATCATTTGATTCGAGTTCGATGTGAAAATCTAAATAGAAACTCTTTCTATTATTTCACTCCACCATGGCCATGGGCTTCTAGACTTGATTCTCATGATCATCATAGGGCTACTCTTCTACCACCGAGGTAGATAGATTCCATCTTGATGCAATCCAGTTCCTACAATGAACATGCTATAGCCAACATACACCTCAGGATTTCGAATGCCTAGGAGACCAAGTAATGGTGTAGTCAAACTATAACACCCTCAAGGTGAACTACCGATGCACCTCAGATCAAAGAACCAGACACACTACTACAGCATCGAGTCAGTCATTGATGAGAAGGTAGACTCCCTAATGATTACTCGAGGTGGTCACCCTCAGTGCCCTCGTTCTCTAGCGAGTACCTGTACTCTCGCTCCGGTGTTTCCACACCATAGACTCAAAACTCATCCACTAAAGAGAAGCGATTGTACACCAACCTTTCGGATCAATCACCATCCTCGTGATGATCCTTTGATCGGAAGCATTTTATGAGTTAACAATGATTATTCATCTCTTAAATTTTCGACTCTTGAAAATATGAATTATCATTACTATTAACTCAAAGGATGTATCACAGACACTAAATACACATATGTGATAGAAAATAACCCATTTTATTGATATTAGTTAAAATTATAATTTTGCCCCTAGAAGTGTATTACAAGTGTCAGCCAATTCTAGCCTCTAGGGCACATGTATCTAACAATCTCCAACTTGTCCTAAAGCCAATTGGCTACAAGTCTAAGTCCCATCTTCTCAAGGTGGGCTTCGATCTTCTGCTGGCCCAATGACTTTGTAAGTAGGTCTGCCACATTGTCTGCGGAGTTGACTCTCTTGACCTCGACTTAATTCTTCTCGAGGTAATCACGGATGAGGTGGTATCACCACTCAATATGCTTGGATTTCTGGCGAGACCTCGGCTCCTTAGCAAGGAATATGGCGCCATTATTGTCGCAGTATAGAGGAATGGCATCTGATGGCATTACTTCGATTTCTGCAGCAAACTTCTTGTACCAGAATGCTTCCTTCGCAGCTTCTGATGCAGCGATATATTCTACTTCCATGGTGGAATCTGCTATCACCATTTTCTTGGAACTCTTCCAACTGACAGCACCACCATTGCACACAAACAGACTCCTAGATGTCGACTTTCGATCATCTATATCGGACATGAAATCTGAGTCTGTGTATCCCTGGACTTGGAGTTCTTCGTTACCAAAGACCAACATCATATCCTTAGTTCTTCTTAAGTACTTAAGGATACATTTCACAGAAGTCCAGTGTTCTTCATATGGATTCGACTGATATCTGCTCATGACACTCACAGTATGGGCTATATTCGATCGTGTACATAACATGGCATACATGAGGCTCCCTATTGCTGAAGCATAAGTGATCTTGCTCATGCGTTCTATTTTCTTAGGTGTGCTAGGGCACATCTTTTTGGAAAGATGAATGCCATGTCTAAAGGGTACCAAACCCCTCTTAGAGTTTTCCATGCTAAACCTCTTTAGCACTTCCTCTATGTACATCTTCTGTGAAAGTCCTAGCATCTTATTTGGTCTATCTCTATAGACCTTAATTCCTAGAATAAAGGATGCTTCTTCTAGGTCTTTCATGGAGAATTCTTTGGATAACCACATTTTAACTATGGTCAACATGGAAATATTATTCCCAATAAGGAGGATATCATCCACGTACAATACGAGAAAGACAACAGCGCTCCCACTGACCTTTTTGAAGATACATGGTTCCTCCTCGTTCTTGATGAAACCAAATAATTTGATCACATCATTGAAACGAGTATTCCAGCTTCAAGATGCTTGCTTAAGTCCATATATGGACCTTTGCAGCTTGCATACCTTATGATCAGTATCACTGGATGTGAAACCTAGCGGCTGTTCCATATAGATATCTTTCTCAAGATATCCATTTAAGAATGCCATTTTCATATCCATTTGCCATATTTCATAATCGAAATAGGCTGCAACAGCAAGCAATGTGCAGATAGATTTTAGCATAGCTATTGGCAAAAAAGTATCCTGATAGTCAATGCCTTCGTGCTGACTATAATCTTTTGCCACTAATCTAGCTTTGAATGTCTCTACATTCCATCTACACCAATCTTTCTCTTGTAGATCCATTTACATCCAATAGGTACTATACCTTCTGGTGGATCTACCAAGGTCCAGACTTGGTTTGAGTGCATCGAGTTAATTTCTGACTTCATTGCCTCTAGCCATTTCTCAGAGTCGATATCCGATATCGCCTCGTTATAGGTTTTGGGATCATCACCATGAACCCCATTACCTATGAGGAATATTTTCTCTATTTTCTCTGAAATGGTACCTAAGTACCTCTCAAGGGGACGAAAAACTCTTTCCGATCTATGAGGTGGAGGAGGTAGTGATTGTATTGGCTCAACCTGATTTGGTTCCATTTGGTCCTTAGCTCGTTGCTCTTGTGAGACTTTTTCATCGAGCTTGATCTGCTTTCCAATGCCGCTATCTTGAATAAATTATTTTTCAAGAAAGATGGCATGTCGACTCATAATTACATTATGATCTTCTGGAATGTAGAAATAATATCCTAATGACTCTTTAGGATATCCTATAAATCGAGCTTTAAAGGACCTAAAGTCTAACCTGTCCGCTTGTTGTCTTTTGACCTGAGCCGGACAACCCCAAATTCTGAGATGACATAGACTTGGTTTCTTACCATGCCATATCTCATACGGTATGGTAGGAATGATTTTAGAAGGAACCCTATTTAGTAAGTATATTGCAGTTAACAAATAGTATCTCCAAAGAAAATTAGGGAGATTTGTGAAGCTCATCTGGATCGGACCATATCTAATAGAAACCGATTCCTCCATTCTGAAATCCCATTGAGTTGAGGTATTTCAGGTAGAGTCTATTGAGAAACTATGCCATAATGCTTGAGATAGTCTAAAAATTCTCGACTAAGGTATTCACCTTCTCGATTTGATCGAAGAATCTTAATGGGTTTTTCAGTTTGCTTTTCTACTTCATGTCTGAATTTCTTAAACTTTTCAAAAGCTTCAGACCTATGTTTCATGAGATACACATACCCATACCTATATAAATCATCGATAAAGATTATGAAGTAAACAAAGTTGCCTCTAGTCGGCACATCAAATAGGCCGCACACATCAATATGTACTAGGGCAAGAAGATCTGTGGCCTTTTTTCCATGTCCTATAAAAGGAAGTTTAGTCATTTTGCCAATAAGATAAGATTCACAAATTGGATATGACTCGGAAGTCAACGGATTTAATAGCCTAATTTTCTCCAATTTGTTAACCCTATCTTCTACTATATAACCTAGTCTTAGGTGCCATAGATACCTATCATTTGGAGTATCCCTAGGTCATTTCATGGCATTCACATTTTGCTCGATATTAAAAATAGATACATCAATATGTAACTGATATAGATCATTAATAAGGATACCACTTGCAATTTTATTTCTTTCGTAAAGAATGTTACAATGGTCCTTAAGAAAACTAATTACATAGCCTTCTAGTGCTTGGCATAAAATATAAATCAAATTCCTGCTTGCTGCAGGCACATAATAACAATCTTTTAATACTAAGTCTAAACCAGATGGTAGTCGAAGAGGGTATGTTTTCACGACCACGGCAGCAACTCTTACTCCATTTTTGATGCGCAGGATCATCTCACCATTCCTCAATCTCCTGCTATCCTCATGATCCTACATAGAAGTGCACAAATAAGCACTAAAACTAGAGTTAAGCACCCAACTGGATGCAGAAGAAATCGTAAGGTTAGACTCAATAACGAGCATACCTCCAGAAGGACCTGCCTCCTTCTTATTCTTCAGGATGGCCAGGTAAGTAGGGCAGTTCTGCTTCTGGTGGCCATTATTGTTGCAATGAAAATACTTTTCTTTGTCAGCGACCTTCTTCTTCGGTACTGTCTTTTTCTTCTTTTCTCCTTCTACCTTCTGCTTTTTCACAGACTTCTTTTTCTTTCCAAAAGACTTTTTCTAAAAAGAAGTCCATTCCATAGCAAGCACTGAGCCTTTAAAACCTTTCATGGAAAGCTCAGCAGTAACCAGCATGTTCATAAGCTCGATTAGAAAATTTTGAAGTTTATGCATATGGTAGTTCATGATGAACTGTCCGTATGCATCAGTCAAGGATTGCAGAATTATATCATTCTGCAGATCCAGATCCAACTTCACTCCAAGTTTCTCAAGTTCTTCTAAGTCCTTGATCATCATCAGACAATGATCTTGGACTGACTGCCCATCATACATTTTAGCCTTGAATAGTCATTTAGTGACTTGATACTTGGCTGCTCGACTCTGTTCACCAAACATCTCTTGTAGGTGAGCCAACATCTGATGAGTAGTCCTATTATCTTTATGTTGGAGCTGAAGCTCATCAGACATCAAGCCCAACATGTAGTATCTGGTCTTGTTATCTTCATCCATCCACTTTTCAAGAGATGCTCTTTGTTCAGCGGATGGTCGAGCTGGTAAGGTTGGAGGGTCCTGGTCCAATCCATGAGTTAACTTCTCAGAACCCAAAATAATTTTGAAGTTCTGGAGCCAATCCTTATAATTAGGTTCGGTCAGTCTATGGGTGTCCAGGATACGTGCTAGTGGGTTGGATGCAGATATTTTCTTGTAGAGAGTCAAAGTTTCTAGTTAGATATTATAATTAAGATTTGAATAATTTGTTTAGAGATTTTATTTTTAAATAAATTAGCTCTCATTATTTACTCGAATCCCTACACTCCCTCTGTAGAGATGCAAAAGTCTCCACGATCAATGATTTCTAGTGGATGGTGCGGCCCATCAACTGACTCATCACCTCACCTAATAGTTATTGGTGATGGGTTAGCCAATGAGTGAACAACTCTTGTTCAATAATTCTCTAATCATGGTGCACCCAAACTTGATCTCTAATTCATGAATCTCAATGTGCCCAGAATATTGATCTACTTCTTAGTTAAGTCAGATCCACCGTTTGCATAGATTGGATTTCTAATTAAGTCTCTCACCGTATCCAGAATATTGAGCTCAATCCATCCTCCAGCCTATAGTATTCAATGCCTAATAGATATGGTTGCATCTTTCTGGTGTAACTGAACCACTATAACCAGTCGAGAACAATCAACCCTGAGAAGGACCCGCACATCTACAATGGTGGAAGACCTTAGACTTAATCTTTTCTTAGGAAGATTTGATTTAGGTCTTCATTAAACTAGACTTGACATAGTCATAACCATTATGACTAACCTAGTGGCATGGGTTAGCTCGGATTATTGACCACCTCAGATCAGGACTGAGTCCAATAAATATGGCCAGGTAAGTGAGATCGATGGAAGGGATATGCCATTAACTCGATAAGAATGCATTCGAGTCGAGTAGCTCCCAATTAAAAATCAGTCAGTTGTATCTGCCAAACTTATCTTAGACACCAAATTGTTGAGCCAGAACCAATCGGATTAGCCTACAATCCAGACTCTAACCACTGAGCCTAATTAGGTCTTAGCTTGATCGATCACTCATGTGACTCGATCTTGACCCAGACTTAATCCTATTAGGCTGGTCAATTTAAGCACTGTTGATCCCATCTAACCAACTCTTGATTCGGATTTGATCAACCGCTTAGACCTAATTGAGCTACCCAAGCCCGAACCCTAATTTTATGAATATGTCTTAGATCTGAAAATTCTTAATTTTAGATCTAATAAATATTTTATAATCTTAATTCTTAATTAAGTTTAGGGTTCAAAAATAAAATATGCAAATAAGATCCTAGGATTTCAAGATCTAGGATTTTGTAGAAAGTAAGTTTTCAATTTCTGATTAAGGATGAATGCACAGCACCCCTACACATCATAAGAACACCCCATCGAATGGAAGGAGAGGGTCTTTAAATCCTACTTTGTTCTTATGATCGGACGGCCAAGGGGAACGCCTTAATCAGAAATACAACTAATCTACAAAACTAAGTTAGATCTACAGCATATATCTCATATAAAAAATTGATCTAATTAAAATATATTTTGCATACATCTCATGTATCATGCATGCATATTTTTTAGATCTAAATTATCTCATAATCATCTAAAAAATTAAATTTAAATTTGATCTTATCAAATAAAATTCTAATCTAGACCCTAATTATGTAGAACTATTCTACAACTAGTCTAAACATGCAACTCATCATATCTCATATGAACAAATTAAATTAAATTTAATTTTATTTACTATTTTTAGATCTTATTATAATATTTATAAGATCAAAAAATAGTAAATAAATAGATCTAAAAATTATAATTTAATTCAAATAAAAATTATGATTCATACTAGACTATGTATAGAATAATTCTATTTCTAGTCTAGTTATGTATCTTCATAAATATTAGATCTAGATCTAAATTAATTTTAATTTTTTAATTTTTTTAATTTTAGATCTAATCATATCTCATGTGATATCTAAAATCACTTAATTTATTAGATTAAAATTAAATAAAATCAAATCTAAATAATTTATTAGAACCTAGCTCTGATACCAATTTAAGGGGAAATCCTGATTTTTCGGATCAGATTCGTTCAGATATGATTGGATTAAAAGAGATATTTCAAAAATTTCTCTTTTGAATATAGATTAGATCTAAAATATTTTAGATCTAATTTTATAGATCTAATAAAAAAATAAAAAAATAAAATTAGATTTAATTTTGTATCTTGATATTGGGTAATCGGATTATCCTATGATGATCCTGCTGATTACCTGAGGTTCTAGATCTAGCCACACAAGGGTCTGACCTCTATTGGTATCCACTCAGATTGAATCTGGAGATCTTCTCCTTTTTTATCATCTTTTTAAATATTAGATCTGGATCTGATTTGGAGGATCTTCAAAACTCCTTTTGAAGATCTGGAATCGTCTCTTGTAGCAGTGCTGCCTTCTTCCTTTCTCGTCATCTTTCTCTTGTCTGGATCGCACCAAACTGGAGCCCAAATCTCCTTGGGCATGGAGAGGAGAGAGAGGACTAGAAGATGGCATGGAGGAGAAAGAGGGGCAGCCTTGGAGCATGGGTTAAGGGAGAACATCTATAAAGCTTGGCGCAGACAGGATTTGTATAGACCCTACTGCACCATGCAGTGCCACATCATCCAGGTGAATCATGTCGCTTCCTGCAATCAGATCTAAATCTGATTGGTGGAATGATATTATCTGATCCAATCAGATGAGAGCCCCCTTAAATCATTCTTAGATGGCACCTAAGACTGGTCAAAGTCTATTCCTAGGCGCCACCTAAGTAGAATCTAAGAAGCAACCTGGCGTCCCATCTGTATGGGACTTTAGGCATCCCTATCCATGGGCGCACACCTCCCTAGGCATGCACCCCCTCCTTTCTAATTTCTAGCAAGGGGACAAGCCCCTATCTACTCTCCTACAGGTGCATGACACATGGGCAGATGTCTAAGTATTAAAAGTCAATATTTGATCAAAGTCAAAAGACAAGAATTAGCAGATGACGGAAATTGGTAGGTGTTGTCTCCAATTTATCTCATAAATTAAGATAATCCTTTTTTGATCTGGATAAGCTCTAGTCAAACCAAGTAAAGGTACCTGAGTGAGCATAAACACATTTGGCTCAGTCGAGATAACTTTTAATGATAGTAGAAGAAGAACGTTAGGCTCAATCGTGTGCTAGCACGATTTCCTTAAACCTAATTGAATTTTATTCAAATCAATTGAGCTGAATTAGTCCAATTGATGATATCCAGATCTAAATCTTTGTTTGAGTGATCTAGTTAGGTTCAGTTCTGTATGGTAATGGGATATGTCACGATCTCTATCATCGACATCATCGAAATATCTTTCGATGGATCAGAACTCTTCTAATTCAGACAACTAGAATAATCGATCATCCAAATCAATCTAATTGCTTCCAAAATCCATCAGTGACACTTAGTAGTATATGGTGGCAATCCATCAAAACTGAAAATGAACCTCTCGATGCAGCTACCTGTGTGATTAAGTTCTTCTATCTTGAGCCTTGATCAGATTAGGATTAAGGTGAACTCATCAAACCCTAATTTCCGTCATATGATTTAATCATTCGATTCAAGTCTGATGTAAAGATCTTAATAGAAACTCTTTTTATTATTTCACTCTACCATGGCCATGGACTTAAGGACTTGATTCTCATGATCATCATAGGACTGCTCCTCATCCACCGAGGTAGATAGATTCCCTCTTGGTGTAATCCAATTCCTACAATGAACATGCTATAGCTAACATACACCTCAGATTTTCGAATGGCTAGGAGACCGAGTCATGGTGTAGTCAAACTATAACACCCTCAAGGTGAACTACCGATGCACCTCAGATCAAAGAACCAGACACACCACTGCAGCTTCGAGCCAGTCATCGATGAGAAGGTAGACTTCCTTATGACTGCTCGAGGTGGTCACGCTCAGTGCCCTCGTTCTCTAACGAGTACCTGTACTCTCGCTTTGATGTCTCTACACTATAGACTCAAGACTCATCTACTATAAAGAAGTGATTGTACACCAACCTTTCGGATCAATCACCATCCTCATGATGATCCTATGGTTAGGAGCATTTTATGAGTTAATAGTAAAAATTCTTATCTTAAATTTTCAACTCTTGAAAATAAGAATTATCATTACCATTAACTCAAGGGATGTATCACAGACACTAAATACATATTTATGATAGAAAATAATCTATTTTATTATTTATAATTAAAATTATAATTTTGCTCCTAGAAGTGTATTACAAGTGTCAGCCAATTTTGGCTTCTGGGGCACACATATCTAACACCGAAAGCATTGGAAGAGCCATCCACATACAAGGCCCAAAAATCTTTGGAAAGGTCTACCCTTTCTTTGGGGGAGCTCAACTGCAATCGCAGAATGCTGGCCTCATTCTGCTTAGGTTCGGCATCATCTGGGATCATGCATTCAACTATAAAATCAGCCAGTATCTGAGCTTTGACTGACGATCGAGGTCGATAGTTGATGTCGAACTTTGTTAGCTCAATAGCCTACTTCACTATTCTTTCAGAGATATCTGTTCGATGAAGAACTATCTTGATTAGTTGATCATTGAGGAGTATTATGGTATGCCCCTAGAAGTAGGGCCAAAGTAACCTAGCTACAATCAGAAGAGCATAAGTTAATTTTTTTAATTTAGTGTACCTGATCTCCGCATCTCTCAAAACTCGACTCATGTAGTAAATCAGCCATTGCACTTTTGCTTCTTCCTTGACCAGGACTGCTACCAGGGCTGTAGGAGAGACCACAAGGTATAGGAATAATTCTTCTCTAGGCTCAGACTTTGCCAACAATGGGGGCAAACCGAGGTAGCTCTTGAGTTCTTCGAATGTCTATTGGCACTCTGCCATCCAGTAGAAGTTCTTTGATTGCTTGAGAACCTGAAAGAAGGGCATACATCACTCGATCGACTTCGAGATGAAGTGGTTTAAGGATGCCACCTTCCCGGTCAGACGCTGGACTTTCTTTATTGATTTTGGAGTGGTCATCTCTTGGATGGCCCAGATCTTCTTTGGATTAGCTTTGATCCCCCACCTTGAGACCATGAACCTTAAGAATTTTTCTGAGATCACTCCGAAGATGCATTTAGTCGAGTTTAGCTTCATCTTATACTTTTGAAAGATGTTGAAGGTCTCTTCAAGGTTGGCAATATGATTGAATGAGGTCCGGCTCTTGACAACCATATCGTCCATGTAGACTTTTATGTTATGATCGATCTGCTTCTTGAAGATGTTATTGACCAGGCGTTAATAGGTTGCGCCTGCATTTTTAAGCATGAAGGGCATGATCCTATAATAATAAAGACCATGGTCAGTAATAAAAGTAGTTTTTTTCTTATCCTTTGGTGCCATCCGGATTTGATTATAGTCGAAGAAGGCATCCATGAAGGTGAGAAGCTCATGGCTCGAGGTTGCGTCCATCAGTTGATCAATTTTGGATAGAGGGTAGCTATCTTTTAGGTAGGCCTTGTTCAATTTTTTGAAGTCAATACACATTCTCCACTTGTCGTTGGCCTTCTTAACTAGGACCACATTGAAGACCAAACTTGGGTAGTGGACTTCTCGGATGAATCCTGCTTTGAGGAGCTTATCCATTTCCTCTGCTATTGCCTTCTACCTTTCTGGTGCATGGCTCCGAATTTTTTCTTTCACTAGCCTGTACTTAGGATCGATGGCCAATCGATGTTTCATGACTTCGGCATCAAATTTTGGCATGTCTGCTGGGATCCAGGCGAAGACGTCAGCATTCTTCTGCAAGAAGGCAATGAGCTACTTTCGGACTTCATCTCCCAAGTTAGAGCCGATATGCACTGTATGCTCCGTGCTTTCATTATTCAGAGGGATGGTTATAAGATCTTCCATGGGCTCATCCCGCTCCTCAGTAAGATTGTCATGGACAACCAGCCCATCAACTAGGTAAGGGTCGGGATAGCTATCCTTTTGTAAGGCGATGGAGTAACAGTGCCTTGCCAAGACCTAATCTCCCCTAATCTTCCTGATTCCATAACTTGTCGGAAACTTCATCTTCAAGTAGTAAGTCAACATCACAGCCCGAAGTGCATCTAGACCTGATCGACTGAGAATTGCGTTGTAGGCTGATGGGGCCTTCACTACTAGAAAGTTGACCTATGCTTTGGCTCGCTTTGGGTATTACCCTTTGGCCACAGTTAGTGTTATTATTCTTTCAACTAGCATAGCATCGCTAGTGAAGCCCACCAACAGAAAGTTCATAGGTCCCAGATGGTTATTAGGTATAGACATTTTAGAAAAAGCATCATAAAATAACATATTGGTAGAGCTTTCATTATCTACTAAAATATGGCGTACATCATAGTCAACAATGTTTAAAGAGATTACAACGGTATCGTTGTGCAGGAACTAAACTCCTTGCGCATCTTCATTAGTGAAAGCTATGGGCTCCTTAGTTTTCCATCTCTTCATTGGCTCTGCTGATCCACTGACCTTTTCTAGCCGAAGTTCTCCAAAAATGGTATTGATGATGCCAAGCAAGGGTTGATCTTCTTACTGCTCCTCCCTCCTTGGTGGTTCTAGTGGTGGGGGGCCCTCGATCGATCCTTCCATCGTTCAGGCCGATGTCATAGGAATCGATCGAGCTTGCCTCTTTTGATGAATTTCTCGATCTCATCTTGGAGCTAAATGCATTCTTTAGTATAATGACCGTGGTCACAATGGTAGAGGAAGTACTTGTTGGAATTATGCTTGCTAGGATGAGTGTGCATCTTTTTTGGCCTTGGCAGCTGCTCCTTGATCTCCATCAGAACCTAAATTTTTGGAGCATTGAGGGGGGTATAGTTATGGAATCTTCTGAGGGAGGAGCCCTGCCGTGCCCTTCTGTCAGGGCTTCTTTGCCTCCAAGCCCAAGAAAAAGTTTGGGCTCGCTTGCGCTCAGGGGAAGTTCAGGAGTGCAGCCAAGTTTTATTTAACTTTTCTTCTACTATGGGCATACTTGATTCGTCCGCTTGCCGTTCTCCAGTTGCTTCACTATCCTTGGCCTTGAAGGCCTCTTCTGCTTGGGCATAACCTTTAAACTGAGCTAGCATATTAGCAAAATTCCTGGGGTAGTTCTTCTCCAAGAAGAACAATAGATTATTCTTCTGAAGACCACCCTTCAATATGGCCATGACAACAGACTGATCCAGGTTTCAGACCTCGAGAGTAGTGATGTTGAATCGGGTGATGTAGGCTCGGACGGACTCTCCTTTCTTTTACTTGATATTGATAAGAGGGTCAGAGTCTCATCGGGGATGCTAACAAAATGAGCCACAAACAGGTGGCTCATCTGATTAAAAGAAAAAATAGTATCCGACTTGAGGGTCAAGTACCAATTTCTCACTGCTCCCTTTAGGATGGATGGGAAATCTCGGCATAGAATGGCATTTGGTGCACTATGGAGCAGCATCATGGTCCAGAAGGCCTCTAAGTGGTCGATCGGATCAGCAATCCCATTGTAGCTCTTGAACTGGAGGAGCTTAAAGTTTGGCAGGATAGGTTTCTGCATGATTTATTGAGAGAAAGGAGGATCGGTGCAAATATCATTACCATGAGAGAAGGGAGCATGGTAGAGTTTCTCGATCCACTGATTCATTTCTTATAGCTTTTAGTCTAGGAGATCCTCATGGTCGCGGATCTCAAAAGTCTTCTGGCTGAATAGGGGCAAAGTCCCTCGGAGGTTGAATCATGATCGAAGCAGAGGCTCTTTGCCCTCTGCTTTCCCTTTCTAAAAGTCGTAGGCTGACTCGCCCAAGTTGGTCACCCCTAGACTGGGTCTTAAGGTTCCGAGAAGGCTCGCTCTAGCTGGATAGGCGTCAGAGGCCGTTGCTGTTACATGACCTACACTGCTTCAGTATGGCTTCTAACCTGCTGGACCAGCAGGTTGAACTGCTCTGCATCCACCATTACAACTGACGGAGCTTGAGATACTGAAGAAGAAATAGGGGCGAGCAGATCTAGATGAGATTTAGCTGCAAAGGTGGTTGACTGCTGAATGGGAGCCTTTCAGGGAGGCATCCTCGAGAGACTAGTTTAAGAAGAAGAACCTTGAGGAGAGGAAGAAGAAAAAGAAGCTTCCACTAAGTACTTCTTTAAGAACAAGGGAACCTTTACAAAAGGTTCCTTCCTCTAGCGCCAATTCTGTTGATGCAAAATTTGATTGATGCCGAAATTGATGTTGGAGTCGAAGAGGATGAGGTCATCACTAGTGACCTTCGAAATAAGTCTCGCTTGGAGTTGAGAGTGGTGGCTCTGACAAGACCCTCCGATGATTAAGTCAGCTCTTTCGGTCAATAGAAATGGAGTACTCAAAGAAATTTTGGCAGAGTTTTAAGAAGAAGAATGAGAACTTAGGGAAGAAAGCATATCTGGAGGATCTCTTAAATAGGTGGAGTCTGTAACAAACTGATAGTGACAGCCGCAACTGCCTGATAATGGGCCATTCGGGGCCATGTGAAGTTTGTTACGGAGGATAGTGTCTATTATCATGACGTGCCAGCCTGTTGGGACTCGACAGCTGAAGTTTGGATTGGATAGCTGTAGGCGATGAAGAGTTCCTAGTTATTATTATTCCAGAGGGGCTTGGAGGTTATCGAGGTTGACTGTGCGTAAGCTATTACTTGCTATATCGAGGGTGTGCATCGAGATCCCTTTGGAATGTTGGAAGGGGTCCGGACAAAATCCTACTAGAAGTATCTAAGAGAAGCTCGATCGAGCAGAGCCCTTCACGTAACTAGAAGTAGAAGTCCGAGAGGAGTTTGACTGTAGAAGTCTAGGAGAAGTTCAACTGTTGGAGAGGTCCGGCTGAAGAAGAAGTCCGAGAGAAGTTCGACTATAGAAGAAGTTCGGAGGAAGTTTGACTGGTGGAGAAGTCCGGAAGGAGTTTGACTATCGAAAAGGTTTGGCTGAAGGAGAAGTTCAGGTGGAGTTCGATTATAGAAGAAGTTCGAAAGGAGTTCAACTGGCGGGAAAGTTTGGAAGGAGATCGATTAGCGGAGAAGTCTGGAAGAAGTTCGACTGACGAGAAAGTTTGGAAGAAGTTCGACTGGCAGGAAAGTCCAGAAGGAGTTTGACTGTCAGAGAGGTTCAGAAGAAGTTCGATCGACCCCCAAGCTAGCCAAGCTAGACTGCCCAGGGGGTCACTCTCACTATTTAAGTTCATCCGAAGGGGATCCAATGATAGGAGTGTGATCGGAATCGCTTTGAGACTAGACATTTAGCTGAACTTTGGCAAAAGCGGATTTATCTCCAACAGATTCGATGGATTAATTCAGATCTCAAAACATATTATTTTTAAAAAATAATAAAAATATATTTTTTAAAAAATTTAATATATTATAATTTTTAAAATTAGAAAATGATATATTACCTTTTTAAAATAATAATAAATTAAAAATTATTATTATTTTTATAATATTTTATTTTAAAAAAATAATATTTTTTTAAAATAATGTTGTTTTTGTCTCTTATCCCTTCCCTATTTTTATTTTTAAAATATTATTTTTTTCTAATTTTTTAAAATACTATTTTATTATTATTTAAAAATAATATTTTAAATTATTATTATTAATAAAATAATAATATATATATATATATTTCTTCTCTTTTAATATTTTCTTTCATGAGGCCCAAGTTGTAGCCATCTGCGTCGCCCCCATCGCTGTCCAAACTCACCTTTCTTTTGGAGGATAGAAGGGCTTAGTTTCGCCATCCACCCCTTTGCTCACCCATGGTGCCCCCACCACCATCCTCTAACCAAGAAAGATAGAAATTCGAAGGAAGGGGAAGAGAGAATAGAAAGTGACATATGTTATTATTAGTATCTTGTAAATTTTTGAAAGCTATTAAATATAGAGATTTGATTTTCAAATCGATGGAGTATCATGCTCTATTTGCAGATAATTTATTAGATTTGATCTGATCTAATTCGATAGATCTATTTGTAGATAATTTATTAGATTTGATCTGATCTAATTCGATAGATCGATTCAGATCTCGAAATATATTATTTTTTAAAAATAATAAAAATATTATTTTTTAAAAAAATAGTATATTATTATTTTTAAGATTAAAAAATTATATATTATCTTTTAAATATAATAATAAATTAATTTTTTAAAAAATATCATTATTATTTTCATAATATTTTATTTTTAAAAAAATAATATTTAAAAAAAAACTATTTTCATCTATTATCCATTTCATACTTTTATTTTAAAAATATTATTTTTCTATTTTTTAAAATACTACTTTATCATTATTTAAAAATAATATTTTAAATTATTATTAATAATGAAATAATAATAATTTTCTTCTCCTTTCTAATTATTTTCTTTTTTTTCTTTTTTTTCTTCCCCCCCTCCCTTTCCTTCCCTTCTTCCCACCGCCTCTCTGCCCCCTGCCTCTTCCATGAGAGGCCCAGGTTGCGGCCATCCGCACCGCTCCCACCACAATGCTGTCCCATCATCATTCACACAACCACCAAACCCTAGTAGATGAAGGTGATGTCGCCGTTGTCAATGATGAAGGAGGAGCTGCAGTTATTGTGGTAGTCCTAGTCATCGGAGAGAATGCGGGGGGCGGCGATGGGTTGGTCGGCCATCTAAGGTGGGAGGAGAATCGAAGGAGAAATGATGGCATCGATAGTCGGGGCCCACTAAAGGACTCCATTATGTTGCTCAGGCTGCTGGACATCGATCGCTATGATGGCAGGAGAGGCCCAGGTCGCAGTCGTTCATGCTGCCCCCACCGTGGAGCTACCCTACTGCCATTCGCACGACCACCAAACCCTGGTAGATGAAGGAGATGTTGCCATCATCGACGATGGAGGAGAAGCCGCAATCACTGTGGCAGTCCTAGTCACTAGAGAGAATGCGAGGTGGTAGCGGCAGGTTGGCCGACCATCGGAGGTGGGAGGAGAACCAAAGAGAGAGTGGCGGCACTGATAGTCGTGGCCCATTGAAGGACTCCATCGTGCTGCTTAGGCTGCTGGATGTTGCCTGCTGCAATGGTGGGAGATCAGATGGTAAGGCCGGATCATAGTAGTGATGGTGGAAATGAAATTCTCCAATGATAGTGGACAAGGGGAAAAGATGGCCCGGGGGAGCGGAGAGTCTGAATCAAGTGGGAGGCTTGGAACAGGTGAATAGTGAAGCTTAGGCCATGGCCGTAGCAAAGTTTTTATGGAAAAGCCAGAGCTCGACACATGGCATGTTGGGAGGATTTTGACTTGCTGAGTTAGAAAGCTTACAATACTCCTCCACAGAGTATGGTTTTATATATATAATAGATATATTCTTTTGGTTGACCAGGTCACATCCCTGCAGCCACACTTAGGCTTGAAATACTTTTATTCAAAGCTAAATTTTTTGTACACCATGTAGAAAATTCGACATGGAGCGCACCACCTTCGATTGGTCCACATAGTGCCCTCATAGTATGATGTGATGGCTATAATTTTCTACAAACGATGGCATTATACTCTACAGCATCATTAATTCCAGTCTTTTCAAAAATATGAAAAGTTACTTTTACCCCCATCGAATGTTAAAGAAAAGATATGCCAAAAAGAGAGAAAAAAACCTGGTTGAAATTTCTCCGTCTTCTTTCCCAAAATAACTCTTCCTTTTTCCTCAACTCCAACAATCAACATTTTTTTCATTTGAAGAAGTAAAGCATCTCGACCGGACCATCTTTATGGTGAGTGTTTTACCATTCTTCAGAAGGTGTTCTATTTGTTGATGGAATATTTTCAGATCATCACTTTTATTCAATAATGGCCTCCAAAAAGTTTGAGTTTAAAAGGTGTCGAGGACAAGGCAATAAAGAAGAGGAGATGATCAAAGGAAGTACAACAATAGTTATTTATAGAGGAGAGGATGCCCCTACAACCTTCATGAGAGATGAAATAGAGGAAAAAAAAGAAGATAAACTTCTTATAAGATTTAGGACATCCATTAAATATTTTTTTATTTCCTCGATGATTTCCAAAGCAGTTCACTTTTAGGTTTTATATCAACTAAGTGCAACCTCCTTCCATTAACAAACATCAGACTAGTTGGAGAAAATTATAACATCCTATAATAATACATATCATACCAAAGTAATATATGATATCGTGTATCAAAATTATGACATTCTAGATTAAAACTATTTTCAGAAGATATTTTACCTGTAGGATGTCATATGTTAACATAGAATCTTATAAATTTGATCCAGGATATCATAAATATGTTAAAAATTATACTTGAGAGGTATTTTACCTACATGATATCATGATACTAATCTATAATATCATAATTTTGATCTAGGATGTCATAATATTATTAAAACTAATTTTGGAAGATGTTTTAGCTATAAGATATAATAATATTAACATAGAATGTCAGCTTTTTGATTCGAAATATCATAAAAATATCAAAAATTATAGTTATGACGTATTTTACCTACAGATCTCATAATATTAATTTACAATATTATAATTTTGATTTAGAATATCATAATATTATTAAAACTATCTTCGAGAGATGTTTTATCTATGGGATATCATACTTTTAATATAGAATATCATAATTTTGACATCCTATAGAAAAAGTATCTCTGATAATCTTTCAAAATATTAAGATATCCTCAGTCAAAATTATGATATTCCAAGTTAAAATTATGACATACTTTAGATAAAACACCTATCATAGATTTTTTTTTAATAAAATTATAATATTCTAGATCAAAATTATGTCATTCTTGTTAGATGTATGCCTTAAAAGCTGATTGGCTGACACATGTATACATTATAGGAGCATAATTTTTGTAACTAAAATTTTGAAATAAATAAAATTTGGATTATTTTTCATTCATGTTGTATTTAAATTGTATCAATAAATCATTCGAAGAATTAATGGATGATGACATGTATTCTCTAGAGTTGAGAATTTGAAGCATATATCATTAATGGTTAATTTCTAAATGCTCCAAATTGATGGATCATCACGAAAATGATGATAGATCTGGATAGATCGATGCACAGATCGCTTTTCTATATAAGTAGAGGAGTCTCGAGTTAATAGTATGGGGACACTAGAGCGAGAGTATAAGTGCTTGATAAAGATCAAAAGAATTGAGCATGACTAATATAAGAAGTCATTAGGATGGCTACTCACTTGTCAGTAACTTACTCGAAGTTATAGTTGTATGGATAGTTCTTTGACCTGCAGTATCTTGGCTATTCACAGTGGAGTTGCTAAAGTTTGACTGCACCAATACTCAATTATCTAGCCATTCAGTACCTTGCAGTATATATTGGCTACAGTAGTCCATTATAGAAATAGGGTGTGCACCAAGATGAGATCTGTTGACCCTGGTAAATAGGAAGAGGTCCTATATGGTTCATGAGACTAATTCTAAAATCTAGGGCCATGGTAGGTGAATGATAAAAAGGAGTTCCTATAAGATTTCACATGGACTCGAGTCAATTGAATCTGACATATGACAGACGAAAGGGTTTGACGAGTTATCCTTGGCCTACATCTTGTCAAAACTCATGTTAGAAGAACCGAACTATACGTTAATTCTACATAGAGGTTCTTTTCAGTTCTGCTGGATTGCTATTACATATTGCTAGATATCACTGGTAGATTGTAGGACTAATAAAAATTATTTTGATATTCAATAATTCTTATTTGATTGAATTGGAAACAGTTCTAATTCATTGTAAAGAGTTTTAATGACATTGTTGATGGAGATCATCATGCATCTTACTACTAGATAGAATTGGACCTATGGGGTCACACAACAATGGAATTAGATCTTGAATTGATAAATTGGGCTTATGAAGGGCCTATTTGGCCAAGCTTTTGGGGAGAAAAAGTGCTTATTTTTTTAAAAAGTACTTATTTTGAAAAAGTAGAGTGTTTGGCCAAGCTTATTTTAAAAAATAATCTATTTTTAAGTAACAGTAGAAGTAGTTTTTCTACTACAGGAAGAAAGCAGAAAATTGAAGCTTCTTCTTAGAAGTAGAAATAAAAGTAGAAAATTAATTTTTTAAGATAAAAATACTCTTACTCAAAATCATTATTTACCATAACTATCCCTATTTATTTTCACCTAATCCTCCCATTATTTAGTGAATGATGTATTTTGATACATGTATATTATCATATAAAAATTATGTAAAATATTTAATATGTATTATCTTTGATTTAATTATATTTATATTGATTAAAATTTTAATATATTTTTATTATTTTATTATTTTATTTTAATTAAATAAAAAATAAAAAAAATTAAATTAAAATTAATCATAATGAATATTTAAAATTATTTATTTATTTAAATAATATTAATTATAAAATAAATCTATACATATTTTTTTCATAATTTGATAGTCAAAAGTATTTTTTTTTAAAGATTTGACCAACACAAACTACTTCTTAAATACTGATAAAAGCACTTATTAAATAATTTTGTCAAATATAAACTACTTTTTTATGAAAAATATGCAGGATTTCATGCATGAATTTCAAAATATTTTTAAAAAATAATGCAGTAAAATATACAGATTAAATCATTTAATCTACAAATATATGTAATCTAATTACTAAATCCTACATCTAGGATCTATAACATGTTATAATGCATTCTAAATTAGAAAATAAAAATGTTTGGTATTGATCAAATCAATACCATAGATCTAGAATGATTCTATATTTGAAACCTAGATCACATCTAGGTGAGAGAAGAGATCAAATCTCTTACCTTGTGTGGGTTGAGAACTCCATAGTTGATTTTCGTCGTTGTCTTTGGAGCCATACATGCATTCGGTCTCTACAGGTGATCCACACGAGACTGCAACAAAATCGAAGGTTCGTTAAACAAAGATCCGCTCGAAGTGCTAGCTTCCTACAGATCCCTATGGATGGTTAATCTAAAATTTATTCTTCGGATCTCTTAGACATTCCAAGAGATGAAGAATAAGAGGAGGATTAGGGAAGAAATCTAATCTTTGGATTTTCCATAAATCAGAGATTAAATGATTAAGAAAGATCCTAAGAGAAGACACATATTCTCTCTTCAGGACATCAACCATTGATTTCTTAAATGGATCTCCATATCCAGACAAGAGGAGACCTTCTCCTCTAGAAAATTTTCACCTTCTAGATCTCTTTCCCTTTGATTTTTCTTATAAAAAAATTATATTAAAATTGAGAAGAAAGGATTCACAAAAAGATCCTAAGAGAAAACTATCTTCTCTTTACTTTCCTCTCATCATGATTTGAGAGGACATGATCAAATCATGTCCAAAAGAGACCATGATGCCCTAACTCCTTGGAGCATCCATTCCCACGCCCTCTTCCTCTTTCTCTCTTAGATTTTTATCACATAAAAATCATAAAGATAAATAATAAAGTAAACCATGAAAGAAAACAATGAGAGAAAACATTTTCTCTTACCCTTGTCTTCATCAAGACAAGAACCTTTCATGACTTAATGAAGAGTTTTTCTCCAAGGAAGTGGGTGCCTCAAACCTCCACGCCATCCCTCCTATTTCTTCTAGTTTTTACCATGAAAAACCCAAGGATTTTTCATGCCAAAGATCCATAAAAATTGGCACCCCATAATAATAGGAAGACTAGGTCAAAATGACCTAGTTAAACAAGAAAACAAGGGAGAGTTTGGGGGGCGTCCAACTCTTGGACGCCACCCCACAAAATTTTTGCATGGAGAGAAGGAAATATTTGCCCAAAGAAAGAAGAAAAAGGGTGACAAACAATTAAGGGTTGGCGTGGGTTAATTTCCAAAGAGAGAGGAAGAGAGTTTCAACAAAATAAAACTCTTTCTTAGTTTAACTCATTTAAACTAACTACCAATTTTGACCAAGTCAAATTTAAATCCAAATTTATCAGGATGTGGGGCATGGGAAATCAATCTTAGGCATAGAAAAAGTCACATAATTTTTTTTGGAATTAATTAGTGAGCATGGAGATCATTGGCACAAGGAAGGAAGAGTCCTAGTCTATTAGGACTCTCCTATTTTGACTAGGTTAAACTAATTTTAAATCTAATTAAAATAGAATTAGTATAAGTCTAATTATGGATGATCCTAGTCTAACTAAAAATTTAATTAAGTCAGGTTTAAATCATATTTAAATCTGATTTAAATCCTAACTCAATTAGAAATTAGGTGTACTCAAATCCTAGTCCAACTAGAAATTATTTTTTTCTTACAATTGGTTTATCCAATAAACTAATTAAACTTAATTTAATTAAGTCTAAACTAATTCTAATTGAATCTAATTTAATTAGACTTGATCTCAGTCCGATCGCTCAATCAAATTGAGCTAATTAGCAATCCAATTGCTAATCGATCCTCCTACAATACTTGCATTAGGTCAAATATTAATCGCATTGAATGTTTGACCTCAGAACGATCATCGATTAACCATCTGATTAAGTTATAATCTTTTATGTGTATGATCCTATAGGTTCGAACCTAAGCTGGTAGCATAGGAATCAATTTCTATATCAGTGAAAGTGACCATCTAGCAATGGTTCCCGACATCCAGATAGGTCGAATGTATGCAAAGCAACATTCTTATAGTCTTGGCCCATGATTACCATATAATTCATTCCTATGATTAATAATGCTCAAGATGACTTCGAGTATGCTATCAACACTCATATAAGTCATCTCTATTGTGTCAAAATTTTGCAAATCTTATGACTCCTCACGAGGATTGCTCAGGTCTAGGTTTTGCTAAATTAAAATACAACGAGTCATTTTCTTCCTAAAGCTAATCAGGAGTGGTCAATCCCATCTTAACTCACATATTGACTTCACAAATACTTGACTGTACCCAAAAATCTTTTGAACCTATATTAAAAATACAGGCAGTCCGGTACCAAAGTATAGTGAGTTGCTTGAAAGTCATCATGGCGAGCTCAGGTCGGAGGGACACTTATATCCATTGGTCTTAGCTAGCCACTTTTGATAGTAGAGTACTATATTGATCAAGTTCAGTATAGATGTACTCCTACATCTCACCTGGATGTTATACCAGTATCTCCATACCACTTGATTACGAGGATAACCAATGCATATGGCATACAACGACCTATACTCGATAAGTTATCATTCTTATTAATAACTTATCATTTGATCATAAATAATTTAAGAATCATCCGATAAATTCTTCTTTATCGATTGAAGGCACTTCTAAGAATATTATCATAATTTAGGAGTTCATTTAAGAAAGATAGAACTTTTATGATGAACCAATCAAATAACTATTATTATTAGATAATTCATATACTAATTTCAATTATCTACTACTTAGATGATTGATATTAGGACACATTTTCCAATAACTTCTACTTGGACTAAAGTAAATCAGAATGATATCAAATATTCTATCCCCTACTTGAGTTCATAGAACTTCTTAGTTTTGAGGCCTTAGTAAATGTGTCAATCAAGTTCTCCATTTCTATCGATCTTCCAAAAATCGACGTCACCCAGATCTAAAATCAAAGATAGTAGCAATACAGAATATGCTGGTCCTTCGGTTCTTTAGCCTGAGCTATAGCTATAATGCTACGATAGGACTGGACTATGAAGGAACTAGATCTAGGGTTTTATAAGTAGATCTTGAAAACTTTTCAAGATCTTACAGCGAAAGAATTAAATAAATTAAATATTTATTTAAATAAATATGTAAACACCTAGATCTCAGATCTGTTACATGATCAAGGCATGATATTAAATTAAAAATTAAAATCAAATAAGAAAGTAAAAGATTGATCAAATCAACCTAGATCTACACTACATCAAATGTAGGTATGAAGTTTATAGATCATATCTATTACCTGAGCAAGTTAGATGTTCTAACTTACTAATCTAGACTTGAGAATGATGTCACAAGCCACACACGTATCCGGCCTGTAGGAGTCATCCACACAAGCCTACGATCTCTGATCTGAAGTCCGATGCAGGAAATTAGCACAGCATGCTAGTACTATGCTGATCCTTCTTTGACGGTCGATCCAATGCTCCTTTCTTCAAAATTTGGATTCTCTAAAATATAAGAAGAAAGATGAGAGTTTACTAATCTGAGACTCTCTCAGAAAAAACTCAAAAAAAGAGGAGAGATTGAAAATAAAACAGCCCTAGAAGAAAACCCTCTTCTTCTTCTCTTTTCTCTCACCTAGACACCTAGTTTGATGCCTATGGAACCCCTACTCCCAAGGACCCTCTTCCTCTGATTTTTGCACACCCCAAACCTCTCCCAAAGCTTTATATTTCATAAAAAAATTAGAATAAAATTGATCCAATAGATAAAGAAAAAGAAGAGTCCAAGTTAGATCAAAATCCTAGACTAGGAATATTCAAACATGGAAAGTTGTTGGGGCCCAACTCTTGGGCACCTCCTCCATAATTATTGGCATGGACCAGCAAGAAAGGGCACACAAAAAAGAAGATTATTTTTATAGAATAAAATAATAATTAATTAAAAATAGGGGTGGCACTCAAGGAAAGGTGTTTTGGTCAACAAGGATTCTATCTCATAGAATCCGAAGCAAAACTAACTCCTCTTTTGACTTGGTCTTCCAATAAATTGTCTTATGAGAAAAGGAGGAGAGAAAGAGGACATGAGAAGCCATGGGAGTGGAGAATTTTTACGTAAGAAATAAAATAAAAAGAGCATGGGGCGTGAGGATTAAGTGGCGCAAGTGATAGGGAGTCCTAGTCACACTAGGACTCTTATTTTGACTTGGTCAAACAAGATCTTTTAACCAAATAAAATCAAGATTAAACTAACCCAACTAAATAAGACCCTAGCCCATTTAAGGATTTAATTAAATTTAATTTAATTTTACTTTATTTTTTAATCAAATTAAAAAATTGGGTTAATTCGAATCCTAGTTAGACTAGGACTAGTTCTTCCTTACACTTGGCTTATCCAATAAATCAATTAGACTTGATCCAATCAAGCCCAAACCAAATTTAATTAAATTATATTTAATTAAACTTAATCTTAGCCTTTAGACTTAATCAAATTAAGTCAATTAACAATCCAATTGCTAATCGATCCTCCTGCAATATTTGTATTAGGTTAAACACCAATCGTATTGATTGTTTAACCTTAGAATGATTCTTAATCATTGATCAACCATCCGATTAGATCATAAGCTCTAATGTATGTGACCTCATAGATTCGAACCTAAGTCAGTAGCATAGAAATAAATTTTTATACCAATCAAAGTGACCATCTAGCAATGATATCCGACGGTCGGATAGGTCGAAGGTGTAGAACACCATCCTTAGAACCCATGCAGATATAGTTTTCATATAATTCATCCTCTTGACCATAATGCTGGTAGGACACCTTAGAGTTCAACTATCAACTCTGATAAGGTTGTCCATATTATATTTCAAAATATCAAATTCATTTGATGGATTACCCTGGACAATATTTTGCTATATTGAAATACAGTGATACATTCTTCTCCAACTCTTAGAGTAGTCAATTTCATTTTAATCACACTCTAACTTTGCAAGTACTTAACTATACCCAGAGGCTTTCCATTGCTGAATTAGAAATTCAATTATTCTAGCACCAAAGCATGGTGAGTTGCTTGCAAGTTACTAAGGTGATCTCAGGTCTAAGGGATACTTATACCTATATCCCATCAGAGACATTCTCGATAGCAGAATGCTCTAGAGTTGGTCACGTTCAATGATGATGTATCCATATATCTCACCTGTATGCCATACCAGTATCTCCATAGTTCTTGGTTAAGAAGACAACCAACCTATATGGCATATAGTGACCTATGCTCGATAGATATTATTATCCTAATTAACAGCCTATCATTTGATCGTGAACCGATTTAAGGACTAATCAATAAATCCTCTCTTTATCGAAACTAAATAGTCCTAAGAACTTCATCACAATAATGGAATTCATTAGAAAATGTAAACTTATGATGAAAAAGATGCTAAAATATTTTTATTAATTAATAAATAAATTTTAATTATAAAATAGCTCAACCATCAACAGGCTGATGATTGGCTTTAGAACATAATTTTCAATAACTCCCACTTGTCCTATAGCCACTCGAGATAGTATCTAATACTCATTGTCGACTTATGGTTGTCGAACTTCTTGATTGCTAGGGCTTTAGTGAAGGGGTCGGCTAGATTCTCCTTTCTATCGATCTTTTGAAGGTCAACGTCACAACAATCCACGATCTCATGGACCAAATGGAAGCGGCATAGAATGTGCTTTGTCCCTCTGGTGTGCCTTCGGTTCCTTTGCTTGAGCTATGGTGCCAGTGCTATCATAGTAGAGCTGGACTGGACCATCAATAAAAGATGCTACTCCAAGCTCGGTGATGAACTTCCTCAGCCACATAGCTTTCTTTACTGTATCTGATGCTGCCATGTACTCTGCTTCGTAAATAGAGTTAGCCACTGTATGCTGCTTGGAATTTTTTCAGCAGATAGCTCCACCATTTAGAGTAAAGATATATTCTGACACACTGTTATTGTCATCATGGTTAGATTGAAAGTTGGAGTCTATAAACCCCATAAGCTTCAGATCTGACTCGCCATAAATCAACCATTGGTCCTTAGTATTTCTCAAATATTTAAGGATGATTTTAACCAACTTCCTGTGATTTTCTCTAGGATCAGACTGATATCCACTCACTACTCCTAGTGAGTATGCCACGTCTGATCTCGTATATATCATTGCATACATAATAGATCCCACTATCGAAGCATATAGAATTCTACTTATACGCTCTCTCTCTTAAGGAGTTGTCGGACAATCCTTCTTACAGAGAGAAATTTCTTGGCCATCGAAAGATAGCACTTTTTGGAATTCTCCATGCTGAACCTCTTCAGCACAATTTCTATGTACATGGACTGGAATATACCAAGCATTCTTTTAGATCCATCTTTATAGATCTTCATCCCTAGGATGTAGGATGCTTTACCCAAGTCCTTCATGGAGAACTGTGATGACAATCAGACTTTTATTCCTTATAGTATGGGGATATCATTTCCAATTAAGAGAATGTCATCCACGTACAAAAAAAAGAATACCACTGCTGGACCATTTGCCCATTTATAAATGCAAGATTCTTTTTCATTCTTAATGAAGCCATATGTTTTGATCACTTTATCAAAACACATGTTCCAACTCCGAGATGCCTGCTTCAATCTATAAATGGATCTCTGAAGCTTGCACACCTTGGACTTATCTATGGATGTGAATCCTTCAAGTTGTATCATATACACCTCTTCGATCAGCTCTCCATTTAGAAAAGTAGTCTTTACATCCATCTGCCAGATTTCATAGTCTAGATGGGTAGCAATGGCAAGCATGATCCGAATGGACTTGAGCATTGCCACAGAGGAGAACGTCTCATCATAGTCAATACCATAACATTGACGATACCCCTTGATAATCTGACGGGCTTTATAGGTCTCCACCTTTCGGTCTGCACCCCTCTTCCTTTTGAAGACTCATTTACACCCAATGGGTGTAATCCCTTCAGGTGGGTCAACTAATGTCCATACATCATTGACCTTCATGGAATTCATTTTGGATCTCATGGCTTCTAGCCATTTCTTAGAGTCGGATCCTTGCATCGCATCCATATAAGTGATCGGGTCCTCATTGTTCTCATCGAGTTCGATGGGATCATCATCCTGGATCAAGAATCCATAGTATCTATCCGAATGGCGCGGTACTGTACTGGATCGCTTTAATGGTGCGGGTTCACTAGGCTTTAGATCTGATTTGATCAAATCTGACTTAGGTTCAATATTCTATGTCAGACTTTCTACCTGTTGAACTTCATCAAGTTCAACCTTAGAGAAACTAGTTCCCTCACCAAGGAACTCCTTTTCCAAAAAGGTTGCCCTAAGGCTGATGAACACCTTTTGTTCATTAGCATGGTAGAAATAGAATCCTTTAGTCTCTTTTGGGTATCCTATGAATGTACACTTGTCAGACCTAGGTTCAAGTTTGTCTGTAACTAACCATTTGACATAAGTCAGGCACCCCCAAACTCTAAGATATGAAAGTGCCGGCTTATGCCCTATCCATATCTCATATGGAATTTTAACTACAGACTTACTTAGAATCTTATTTAATAGATAACAAGTCAATTCAAGTGCATATCCCTAAAAGGATATTGGCAAGTTAGCAAATCCCATCATGGATCGGACCATGTCTAACAAAGTCTGATTCCTCCTTTCAGATACACCATTATGCTGTGGTGTTTTAGAAGGAGTCCATTGAGAGAGAATTTCATTCTCTCCTAGATATGTGAAAAATTCATCAGAAAGATATTCTTCTCCTCGATCAGATCGAAGAGTATTAATACTCTTTCCAGTTTATTTTTCTACTTCACTCTCCCACCGTTTGAACATTTTAAAAGAATCCGACTTATGTTTCATCAAATAGACATATCCATATCTGGATACATCATCTATGAAAGTGATGAATTAGACATATTCACCTCTGGTACTTATGCTCATTGGTCCACATACATCAGTATGTACTAGACCTAAGAGCTTATTGGCTCTCTCACCTTTTCCAGTAAAAGGTGACTTGGTAATTTTACCAAGAAAACATGACTCATAGATTGAAAATGATTCACAATTATTGACTTCGAGGATTTCCTCTTGAGTCAATCTGTTTATTTTGTTCTTGTTTATATGACCTAGCCTACAGTGCTATAAGTAGATATTTGATACACTATCTAATTTAGGATGCTTGCCGGTAGAATAGACTAGATTAACAGGTTGTGATAACATATATACACCATTTTTTAATTGTCCATAGAAAGCAGTAACACCATTCATAATGACATTACAAACTCGTTTCTTTATTAAAATTTTATAATTATTCATGGCCAAAAGGCCTATAGAAATGATATTTAAAAAGAAACTAGGATAGACATGACAATCACTAAGAATAATAGTATGAGATTCAAATACAAGTTTCAAAATTCATAAAGTTAGAACTAGAATTGGTTTTCCACCTCCAAAGTTTAGGAATCTCTTATCTTGCTCGAATTTTCTACTGACCTACAACCTCTGCAATAAATTGCAAATATGGTAAGAGCTACCGATATCCAATACCCAGTAAGTAATATCACAAATAGAGAAATTGGAAGGAGTTATCATATAAATACCATGCCCAGCAATAGTTTGCTTCTTTCTCTGCTTGTTCAGATCCAGGGAGGCAATGTACTGAGGATAGTTTCTCTTCCAGTGCCCCTACTTCTTGCAAAAGAAGCATTCAACTTGACTCTAATCGAGCTTGATCTTTCTGGTCTGGCCCTGCATTGATGTCCTAGCCTGAACTTACACCTTTGTTTTCTTCTTCTTGTTCTTCTTCACTTTTCTAAAGGATCGAAAACTAGAAGATGAACCTCCCACTAAGTTCACCGACTCTTTATGGAGCTAGTGATCCTTTTCAATATTTTGAAGTAACCCCAGTAAGCCATGGTAGTTTACTTCAGGCTTTGTCATTCTGTAATGAGTAAGGAAAGGGAGATAGGACTTTGGCAGCGAGTTCAGTATTGCATCTTTCTCAAATTATTCATATAAGAGAAAGCCAAGTTTGCTCAAGTGCTCTATCAGCTCGATCATATACAGTACATGATCAGTGATAGAGGCTCAATCTTGTATTCTAGCATTAAAGATGGCACAACTAGTCTTATTCCTCTCAACATCGTCGGGTGTGCCAAAAGAATCCTCCAACACTTGGAGCATTTCATTTGACTGAGCTGTCTTAAATCTGTGACTGAACTCATCGCTCATCGTAGCTAGCATAATGCAGCGCACCGTGGTTTGGTCAATGAGCCACTTTTGATAAGTGTCTCTAACTGTTCCTCATGCATTGACAGTTGGCTCCTCAGGTGTAGAATTTCTCAGCACATATAGGATCCGTTCATGCTCCAGGACAATCTTCAACTTTCGATACCAGCTACCTAAGTAGGGTCCCACCAACTTATCATTGTCCAACAATGATCGGAGCGATAGGAAAGTGGCTATGTCTGTACAAAGAGAAACCAAAACGTAATTAGTAATTGATTCATTAAACCTAAAGATTTGGACTTTAATCAAAAGGTTTTTCCTACTATTTTATTCGAATTGGTAGCCATTACCTCCAATTCGAGAAATTATCCTAATTTCTTAGTGGATACTAGAATCCACATAGACTGTACACAAGCCCAACTTTGGTTGGCCCATCCATGTACGTCTAAGGATAGGTTCATAATCAATTATTTCTCCAAGTAATTTCCAGTAATTAAATTTTGCCCCAAGCCCTGATCAGTTGGCTTTGGCCTTCTCAAAAAAGGGTTCAGTTAGGTCCAACCATTAACATAACATACTTGGCCCATCCAACCAATGAATGATCAGGCCCAACTTTGGTTGGCCCACTTGACCACCATTTAGAAAGATGTATCCAAGAGATCATATAATGAATGATAATTCCATCAATTGATGAGCACCAGGCCTTTGGGCCTCCAATGATTATCCAACTAATGGATCCATTATCATCCAATTTAATGGGAGACTATGATCCAGTTATCATATAATTATTTCATTTTAGAGACCTAATAATTTTAGAAGATTTAATTTATAGAAGCGAGTAGGTTAGATTAACCAGCTTGTCATAATCCTCCCACTAACTTTACTAAGTCAGCTTAAGAGAGACCATTAATAGGCTGGTCTAGGAGCATCTAAATTAGTCAAACTGATTTACCTAGTTGACATGGGTCAGCTCGAATAGTTAAGCGATCTGATCAAAATATAATCTTACCAAGAGGCCAGGTAAGTTGGATCAGTGGAAGGGTCTGCCAGGCTTGCCTTAGACACCATTAGAAATGTTCAGATAAGAGGGCTGCCAATTAAAAACCACTAGTCTGATTTATCTTAGACACCAATTAGTTTAATTAGTTTCAATTAGATCAATCTAACAGTTCATGCTAGACCGCATAGCCAAGAATCAAGTCCATCTTAGGTCTTGTTAAAGACATGGACTTGACCAACTACAACTATTGTAATTGATCTAGAGAATTCTTGACCTAATCTAAGACAATAATTAATTAGATTTAGTCAATTCTCTAATTAAATCTATTCTTTAATCTAATCCTAGGTCTAACCCAATTAATGGACCTAATTCCTACTATTCCATTAACCCAATGTGTTATGATTCGTGTCATAGGATCTTCAATTTACAATCCTAGAACCTAATCAAACAATTTGTTAATTCTTAATTAAGTTTTGGGCTGAGGGTTGGGGTTTGGCTTTTTAAAAATAGTTTGCATATTTATAAAATATTTTTACAATATGGTTCTATCAACCAAGTTGCATGTTTGATTCATAATCAATATGTAAGTAACATAAATATGAATCTACTTTAGATCTAATCTAAATAGGTTTATATAATTGAAATAGTTTCAATAATAATCAATCATAAATCTTTCTAGATCAAATCTAACATATTTATGAAGATTAAAATTAG
Organism: Cocos nucifera; assembly: GCA_006176705.1. Classification (NCBI taxonomy): domain Eukaryota; kingdom Viridiplantae; phylum Streptophyta; class Magnoliopsida; order Arecales; family Arecaceae; genus Cocos; species Cocos nucifera. The sequence continues at coordinate 90,237 of QRFJ01003498.1, read as the reverse complement.
ATTAAAATATTTTTAATCAAATCATAAAATCTCTTAGATCTAATCTAAAATTTTTTGATCAATATTTTAGATCAGCACATACTAGGACAACCTATTCACTGTAAGGGATAAACCTTACAACAGGACAACCTTATGGCAGCCCGTGTAATCTAAAATATTTTATTTTTAGATGTAAAATTATTTTAAATCTATAAAATTATAAATAAAATTAAATTAAATTTAATAAATTTATGATTAGAGTCAGATCATCATGAACTAGGACAACCTTTTCACCGTAGTGGGTAAATCTTATAGCAGGACAACCTTATGATAGTTCATGAGATCTAAATTTGTTTTAAAGTTTTAAATTTAATAATTAGATTATCAATTATATCTAATCTAAGAAATAATCTAAACATACATAAAAATCATATAATAATAACCTTGCTCTGATACCAATTGAAGGAATCAGATCTAGGGTTTTACAGGTAGATCTTGAAAACTTTTTCAAGATCTTATAGCGAAAGACTTAAATAAATCAAATATTTATTTAAATAAATATATAAATACCTAGATCTTAGATTTATTATATGATCAAAGGATGATATTAAATCAAAAATTAAAATCAAATAAGAAAATAAAAGGTTGATCAAATCAACCTAGATCTATACTACATCAAATACAGGTATGAAGTTTATGGTTCATATCTATTACCTGAGCAAGTTAGATGTTCTAACTTGCTGATCTGAGCTTGAGGATGATGTCATAAGCCGCACACTAGTCCAGCCTCTAGGAATCGTCCACACGAGCCTACGATCTCTGATATGAAGTTCGATGCAGAAAATCAGCACAGCATTCTAGTACTGTGCTGATCCTTCTTCGATGGTCGATCTGATGCTCCTTTCTTCAAAATTTAGATTTTTCAAATATGAGAAGGAAGATAAGAGTTTACTAATCTAAGACTATCTCAGAAAAAACTTAAAAAAAGGAGGAGAGATTGAAAATAAAACAGTCCTAGGAGAAGATCCTCTTCTTCTTCTTCTCTTTTCTCTCACCTAGATACCTAGTTTGGTGCCTATGGAATCCCCACTCCCAAGGACCTTCTTCCTCTGATTTTTGCACACCCCAAACATATCCTAAATCTCTATATTTTATAAAAAAATTAAAATAAAATTCATCCAATAAATGAAGAAAAAGAAGAGTCCAAGTTAGATCAAAATCCTAGACTAGGAATATCCAAACATGGAAAGTTGTTGGGGTACCCAACTCTTAGGCACCTCCTCCATAATTATTGGCGTGGACCAGCAAGGGAGGGTGCACAAAAAAAGAGATTATTTTCATAAAATAAGAGAAGAATTAATTAAAAGAAGGGGCGGCACTCAAGGGAAGGTGTTTTGGTCAATAAGGATTCTATCTCATAGAATCCTAAGCAAAACCAACTCCTCTTTTGACTTGGTCTTCCAACAAATTGCCTTATGAGAAAAGAATGAGAGAAAGAGGGTGTGAGAAGCCATGAAAGTGGAGAATTTTTACGTAAGAAACAAAACAAAAAGGGCATGGAGCATGAGGATTAAGTGGCGCAAGTGATAGGGAGTCCTAATCATACTAGGACTCTTATTTTGACTTGGTCAAACAAGATCTTTTATCCAAATAAAATAAAGATTGAACCAACCCAATTAAATAAGGCCCTAACCCATTTAAGAACATAATTAAATTAGATTAAATTAATTCTAATTTACTTTCTAATCAAATTAGAAAATCAGATTAATTTGAATCCTAGTTAGACTAAGACTAGTTCTTTCTTGCACTTGGCTTATCCAATAAATCAATTGGACTTGATTCAATTAAGTCCAAACCAAATCTAATTAAATCATATTTAATTAGACTTAATCTTAGCCTATTGGCTTAATCAAATTAAGTCAATTGATAATTCAATTGCTAATCGATCCTCCTATAACACTTGTACTAGGTTAAACACCAATTGTATTGATTGTTTAACCCTAGAATGATTTTAATCATTGATCAACCATCCGATCAGATCATAAGCTCTAATGTGTGTGACCTCATAGGTCTGAACCTAAGTCGATAGTATAAAAATAAATTTTTATACTAATCGAAGTGATCATCTAGTAATGATATCTGACGGTCGGATAGGTCGAAGGTGTAGAACTCCATCCTTAGAACCCATGCAGATATAGTTTTCATAAAATTCATCCCCTTGACCATAATGCTCATAGGACACCTCAGAGTTCAAGTGTCAACTTTGATCAGATTGTCCATATTGTATTTCAAAATATCAAATCCATCTGATGGATTATCTTGGCCAAGATTTTGCTATATTAAAATACAGTGATACATTCTTCTCCAACTCTTGGAGTGGTCAATTCCATTTTGATCACACTCCGACTTTGCAAGTACTTGACTATGCCCAGAAGCCTTCCATTGCTGAATTAAAAATTCAGTTAGTCCGATACCAAAGCACAGTGAGTTGCTTGCAAGTCACTGAGGTGATCTCAGGTCTAAGAGATACTTATACCTATATCCCATCAAAGACATTTGCGACAGCAGAATGCTCTGGAGTTGGTCACGTTCAATGATGATGTACCCATACATCTCATTTGTATGCCATACCAGTGTCTCCACACTCCTTGATTAAGAGGACAATCAACCTATATGGCATATAACGACCTATGCTCGATAGATGCTGTTGTCCTAATTAATAGCCTATCATTTGGTCTTGAACCCATTTAAGGACTAATCGATAAATTTCTCTTTATCGAAACTAAACAGTCCTAAGGACTTCATCACAATAATGGAGTTCATTAGAAGATGTAAACTTATGATGAAAAAGATGCCAAAATATTTTTATTAACTAATAAATTAATTATAATTACAAAATAGCCCAACTGTCAATAGGCTGATGATTAGCTTTGGGACATAATTTCCAACAGACCATTGGTGGAGGGTGCCACTCCCAACCTATTAATGAACCTTAGCAACTATAGAGCTTGCATGGTAGTATCATATACCACGATGTACTCTACATCACTAACTAAAAATGCTAAAGTATCCTATCTGGAACCTTTCCAGCAGATTGCTTCTATAATTAGGGTATGACCTGACACTTTCTTATTGTCATCTTGTTCTGACTAAAATTAAAACATCCGCATATTTTAAGTTAGTATTTTCATATTTGAGTCACTAGACCTTAGTATTTTTCAAATACATGAGGATTATTTATACAATATTATAGTAGTTCTCACTTAGATTAGACTGGTATCTATTCACTACCATTAGTGAGTATTCCATATCTGATTTTGAACATGGAGAAATTAGATGACAGCCAAATCTTTATTCCTTGCGATGCTGGAATGCCATTCTCAATTAAGAGAATTTCATCCATAGACAACAAAAGAAATAACACTATAGAATATTTTGCCAACTTACAAATGCAGATTTTATCTTTGTTCATAACAAAGACATATGTTCAAAAGTGTATATTCCAAAACTGAGATAATAGCCAAATAGGCTTTACAGGTCTTTACCTTCCTGTCTGTGCTACTTTGATTCTTTTAAAAATTCATTCACATCCAATAAGTTTTATCCCTTTAGGTGAATCATCTAGTGTCCATACACTATTGATTTTCATAGACTTTAATTTGAATTATGTGGCTCCAAGCCACTTCTCAGAGTCAAACCATTGCATTGCATCCCTATAGATGATTGGATCCTTGTTATTCTCCATTAAGTTTAATAGGATCGTCATCCCGGATCTAGATACTGAAGTATTTGTCTGGCTAACACGGTACTCTACCAGATCTTCTTAAAGATGCTACTTTAATGGGCTTTAGATTTGATTTGATCAAATCTAGTTCTATAGATTTACTAGATTATATTGGTTCATTTCTATCGGTCAAACTTTCTCAAGTTCAACTTGATAGATATCAGTTCCTTCTTTAAGAAACTTTTTTTCGAAAGGAATGCCCCACTGCTGATGATCATCTCATGTTCTTCAGCATAGTAGAATTAATCACCCTTAAACATCTATTAGACTAAGATCTAAGTTTATCTATGTGCAAACCTTTAACATAGGCCGATCAACTCTAAACCCGAAGATGAGAGAGTCTATGTCTATGTCCGATCCATATCCCATATGAAGATTTACAACAGATTTACTTGGTATATTTTCAGAGTAAAACAAGTAGTCATAACAACACAATCCTGAAACAGGCAAACAAGTGAACCCTATCGTGGATTGAACCATGTCTAATAAAGTTCAACTTCTCTTTTCAGATACTATATTTCAAAAAGAAATTCACTAAGAGAAAATTCTATTCTCTCTTAGATATATCACAAACTTACTGGATAAGTATTCACCTCTTCGATTTGATCGAAGAGTTCTAATATTTTTTCTAGTTTATTTTTCTATTTCATTATTGAATCATTTGAACATTTCAAAAGATTCGAGCCAAACACACTCATACCCCAATAGGTCGTCTGTAATAAAATATTAATATCTTCCTCTGTTACTTAAGTTCATGGATCCATATACATCACTATGTATGAGATTTAGAACTTTATCAGCTCCTTCATCTTTTTCAATAAAAGGTGACCTTGTCATCTTCTCAAGAAGACAAGACTCACAGGCTATCAATGATTCATAATCATTGATGTCAAGGTTTCTCTCTTAAGCTAATCCATTTATCCTATTCTTGTCAAGATGACTAAGCCTATAATGCCAAAGATAGACATCCATGACATAATCTAACTTGGGTGTTTATTAAATAAGTACATTATACTTAACAGGCTGTATAGATGTTAAATATCATTTTTATTATCTATATATTATTATAACATTATTTATAATAATATCATAATAATCTTGTTTATTGATAAATGATAATCATCTCTGATCAAAAGGCCAATGGAGATCACATTTATCATAAACGATGGACAATAGTGATAATCACTCAAAATGACATTTTTTGAAAATAAACTTGACAATTCCTAAAGCTAGGATTAGAACAAAACTTTCTTTTCTAATGTTCAAGAATCTCTCATCATTTTCAGATATTCCACTTACCTAAAGTCATTGCAACGAATTGCATAAGACCATCGATATCTAATACCCAAGTAGTAGAATTACATATAGAAAAATGTTAAGATATTATCATATGACGTTCTTGATGAGCAACTCTTGCTCCTTTCTCTTGTTCAGCCTGTTATGGTCAAGAAAAGTAAGACAATTCTTCTTCTGATGACCCTACTTCTAATAGTAGAAGCACTATGCCTGATTTGGGTCAATATTGGACTAATCATTTTGACTGGGTTTAGAAGTTCCAATATGAACCAATTCGTACTGCTGAACCAAATTCAACTTTCGATACTAATTATTAAAGTTGGATCCCATAAGTCATCATTATCTAATAATGATTGGAGTAATAAGGATTTAGCCTTATTCTAAGAAAAGAGTACATTGACCTAAAGTATATGAATTATTTTAAGTCTAGAGATTTGGACTTTAGTCTTAAGGTTCTCCCACTATTTTATTCGAACTGATAGCCTCTACCTCCAATTCAGAGAATTATTTTAATTTTTTAGTAGGTACTAGAATCCACATAGACTATATATAAGCCCGACTTTGGTCAGCCAATCTATATGCATCTATGGGTAGGTTCATTAACCAATTATTTCTCCAAACAACTTCTAGTAATTTAATTTTGCCCCAAAAACCTAATCAGTAGACTTTGGACTCCATTGTAAGATCTGGTTAGGTCCAACCATTAACATGACCATACTTGGTGCATCTAACCAATGAATGATTAAGCCTAACTTTGGTTGGCCAACCTAACCACCATTAGAGAGACACTTTTAAGTTATCATATTATGAGTGATAATTCTATTAGTCAATAAACATCAGGTCTTTGGGCCTTCAATGATTATTGAGTTAATGGACTCATTATCATCCAACTTAATGGAAGGCTATGACTCAGTTATCTTCATAACTTTATCATTTTAAGGATTTAATAATTTTAGAAGATTTAAATTATTAATAATTTAAGGATAGAAAGGATATGGACTAATTTGCTCCCACTAACTTCACCAAGTCAAATCCTCCTACTGACTTCTCAAGTCTTTGACAAGGACTAAGATCAATATCGATCCATGGGCACCTAGATCAGTCTCGTTGATTTTCTATGTGACATGGATTAGCATGAATCAATGGCACCTAATCAAGACCTGATTAACCACATTGTCCAGGTAAGTGAGATCGATGGAAGGATCTACCAAGGCTTGCCTTAGACATCATTAGAAATGACAAGGTAAGCGGATTATCAATTAAAAATCACTGGTTTGGAATGTCAGACTTAACTTAGACACCAATCGATTTATCAGTTTTAATTTGGTTTGCCTAAAAACTTGGGCTCGACCACTGAGCCACAATTAGTATCCATTTGTTAGATGTATGGACTTTGATCAACTACAACTATTAAAGTGATCTTTAGAAATGATCTAATCCTAATTAACTATTAATTAGGTTTAATCAATTTCTTAACTTAGTTTATATTTAATCTAACCTGAGATCTAACCCAATTAAGGACCTGATCAAAGCTAACTCATTACCCTTTAACCCATATTTTATGAAATTATCTTAGGATCTTCAAACCATAAACCTAGATCCTAAACAATCACTTAATTCTTAATTAAGTTCAAAGCTTATGAGTTTGGATTTATAGAACCTTAGAACTAATTTCTGACTTAATCATTTGAAATATTTTTAAATTATAAATAATTTACATTAAATCATATTCAATATATAGCTTTAGATCTGATTTATTTTAATATTTCGATCATAACCTAGGATTTTGAATCTAGGATTTTACGTAAAGTAAGTTCTCAATTTAAATTCTATAAAATAAATATATCACATATATTCTAGATTCAAAACAAAATTATATATCAACATATATAATAAGAGGATCTAGATCTAAACATAAAACATAGCATATGGATCAGATTATAAATTATTTAAAATTAGATTTAAAATTTAAAAATAAATTATAAATTATTTTAGATCTTATCTAACATATTTATGATTTAGGTTATACAGGTCAGCATATACTAGGATAATCTCTTCACTGTAGGAGGTAAATCTTACATCAGGACAACCTTATAATCAGTATGTCCGATCCGATATTATTTAGATCTAATCTAAATAATCTAAAATAGATCAAACATCTATTTAATTTTAGATTTAAAATAAAAAAATAAATTATAAAATTATTTAGATCATATCTAAATTATTCATGATTAAAGAATAGATCAGCACATACTAGGACAACCTCTCACTACAAGGGATAAACCTTACAGCAGGACAACCTTATAATTAGTATGTGTGATCTATAGAGTTTTATTTTTTAGATTTAATTTAATGCAAATATGATCATGTTATAAATGAACCTAGATGCTCTGATACCATTGATGGAAAATATGCAGGATTTCATACATGAATTCATAAATATTTTTGAAAAATAACATAGCAGAATATGCAGATTAAACCATTTAATCTATAAATGCATGTAATCTAATTACTAAACCCTACATCTAGGATCTATAACATGTCATAATGTATTCTAAATCTAAAAATAAAAGTATTTAGTATTGATCAAATCAATATCCTAAATCTAGAATGATTCTAATCTAAAATCTAGATCGTATCTAGATGAGAGAAGAGATCAAATCTCTTACCTTGCATGGATTGAGAACTCTATGGTTGATTTTTGTTATTTACTTTTGGAGCTGCACATACATCCGATCTCTACAAGTGATCCACACGAGACTACAATAAAATAAGAGATTCATCGAACGAAGATCCGCTCGAAGTGCTAGCTTCTCATGGATTCCTTCGGATGGTAAATCTAAAATTTATTCTTTGGATCTCTTGAACATTCCAAGAGATGAAGAATAAGAGAAGGATTAGGAGAAAAATCTAATATTTGGATCTCCTATAAATTAGAAATTAAATAATTTAGAAAGATCCTAAGAGAAGACACATCTTCTCTTTTTAGGACATCAATCGTTGATGTCCTAAATGGATCTCCATATCTGAACAAGAGGAGATCTTCTCCTTTAGAAAATTTTTACACTTCTAGATATTTTTCACTCTAATTTTTCTTATAGAAAAATCATATTAAAATTGAGAAGAAAGGATTCTCAAAAGAATCCTAAGAGAAGACTATCTTCTCTTCACTTTCTTCTCATCAGGACATGATCAAATCATGTCCAAAATAGACCATGATGCCCCAACTCCTTGGAGCATCTATTCTCATGCCCTTTTTCTCTCTCTCTCTTAAATTTTTATCATATAAAAATTATAAAAAAATAATAAAGTAAACCATGAAAGAAAACAATGAGAGAAAATATTTTCTCTTACCCTTGTCTTCATCAAGACATGAACCTTTCATGTCTTAATGAAGAGTTTTTCTCTAAGAAAGTGGGCACCTCAAACCTCCATGCCATCCCTCCTATTTCTTTTGGTTTTTATCATGAAAAATCCAGGGATTCTTCATGCCAAAGATCCATAAAAATTGGTGCCCCATAATAATAGGAAGACTAGGTCAAAATGACCTAGTCAAATAAGGAAACAAGGGAGAGTTTGGGGGCGTCCAACTCTTGGATGCCTCCCCACAAAATTTTTGCATGGAGAGAAGGAAAAATTCACTCAAAGAAAAATGAAACAAGGGCAACAAACAATTAAGGGCTGGCATGGGTTAATTTCCAAAGAGAGAGGAAGAGAGTTTCAATAAAATAAAACTCTTCCTTAGTTTGACTCATTCAAACTAACTACCAATTTTGACCAAGTCAAATTTAAATCCAAATTTATCAAGATGTGGGGCGTGGAAAAAGTCACATAATTTTTCTAGAATTAATTAGTGGGCGTGGAGATCATTGGCGCAAGGAAGGAAGAGTCCTAGTCTACTAGGACTTTCCTATTTTGACTAGGTCAGACTAATTTTAAACCTAATTAAAATAGGATTAGTGTAAGCCTAATTATGGATGATCTTAGTCCAACTAAAAATTTAATTAAGTCAAGTTTAAATCATATTTAAATCTAATTTAAATCCTAACTCAATTAGAAATTAGGTGCACTCAAATCCTAGTTCAACTAGGAATTATTTTTTCTTATAATTGACTTATCCAATAAATCAATTAAACTTAATATAATTAAGTTCAAACTAATTCTAATTGAATCTAATTCAATTATACTTGATCTAAGCCTTATCACTCAATCAAATTGAGCCAATTAGCAATCTAATTGCTAATCGATCCTTCTACAATACTTGCATTAAGTCAAACATCAATTACATTGAATGTTTAACCTTAGAACGATTCTCAATCATCGATTAACCATCTGATTAAGTTACAACCTTTTATATGTGTGACCCTATAGGTTTGAACCTAAGCCGATAGCATAGGAACCAATTTTTATACCAGTCGAAGTAACCATCTAGCAATAGTTTTTGATGTCCGGATAGGTCGAATGTATGCAAAGCAACATTCTTAGAACCCTGGCCCATGGTTATCATATAATTCATCCCTATGATTAATAATGCTCAAGATGACTTCGAGTACGCTGTCAATACTCATACAAGTTATCTCTATTGTGTCTTAAAATTTTGCAAATTCCATAACTCCTCACGAGAATTATCTAGGCCTAGGTTTTGCTAAATTAAAACACAATGAGTCATTCTCTTTCTGAAGCTAATCAGGAGTGGTTAATCCCATCTTGACTCACATACTGACTTTGCAAGTATTTGACTGTATTCAGAAATCTTTCAAACCTATATTAGAAATACAGACAATCCGACACTAAAGTATAGTGAGTTGCTTGTAAGTACCGTAGTGATCTTAGGTCGGAGGGACACTTATGCTCATTAGTTTTAGCTAGCCACTCTTGACAGTAGAGTGCTACATTGATCACGTTCAGTGCAGATGTACTCCTATATCTCATCTGGATGCCATATTAGTGTCTTCACACCACTTGGTTACGAGGATAACCAACACATATGGCATACAACGACCTATAGTCGATAAGTTATCATTCTTATTAATAACTTATCATTTGATCATGAATAATTTAAGAACCATCTGATAAATCCTTCTTTATCAATTGATTATAGTTCTAAGAACTTCATCATAATTTAGAAATTCATTTAAGGAAAATAGAACTTTTATGATGAACTAGCCAAATAATTATTATTATTAGATAATTTATATATTAATTTTAATTATCTATCACTTAGATAATTAAGTTTAGGACATATTTTCCAACACTTTTCTCTCATAGTACTTTTTCTGAAACTCCATTTAAAAAAAATTTCAAAATAAGCTGATTTTCACAGCTTGGTTAAATAGGTCGGAAGTCCAAATTAAGTTAGGATTTAAGAAATCTTGTGGGGTTTAGGTGCACCATGCTAGCTTATGATTAGAGACAATCCTCCTTGACTTGATCAACCTATTAGAAAGGATTTAGCTTAAGTCAAAGCTGGTGTTCTATTTTTTTTCCCCCACCCTGGATATTGGATAAGGTTGAGAAGTGTAAAATGGATAAGTTAGCCCTTGGAGGTTGGGTGTGCAGATCAGATGGGGTGCACATCCATTTGGATAAGATCTAGATGGGGCACACGCCCCTATTTGATGTGGATCAAAGGGCGCCAAAAGTTGGCACCCCCTATCTGCTTAGGATTCGCATATTTTCGCGTAAATTCAAAGAAAGTGATAGGCACAAAAGGAGTTCTTTTACTTTAAGGCATGGAAAAGTCAATGACTTAAAGCAGAAGGACTCTAGAGATTATTTAACCCCTTATGAGATCTAATCTTAAGCGAGGTTATGTAAATTTTTCCTTGCACCATCTAAGAACCTTAAGCCCTTCTCTTCTCATGCCTCCCATCTTCCACTCGATCCATCTCTCTCTTCCTTACCTCTTATGCCTAAGGAGTTGGGCATTCCAGCAAAACACACACTCAAGTATTGGAGCATTCTGTGATCCACATGCCCAAGGAGTTGGGTGCATAGATATAAAGAGATCTATGCATAGATCCAAGGAGATCTGATCAAATTCGAGGTGATCTGATTCCAATCTACATCCAGAAAGATGATTAGAAGGTAGATCTACCGATCCAGACCAGATCTAGAGGTAGATCAAGTGCTGTTGAAAGATCTGGCTTGAAGAAGATGGATCTGAAGGATGAGCGATCTAGATCGGTCCCAAGTGGATACCCGTAGAGGCTAGATATATGTGCGGCTCTACAGAAACCTCACAGGATTACCATGAAAATCAGATTACGGTGTTCAACTATCTATGCAAAGGTATTGAAATGTCTAATCTAATTTTTATTTTTAGAATCTTAATTTCAGTATGTGAATGTTCCTGGCCATCCATAGATTAGATCTATATTTTGTATGCATGCTTGATTTAAAAAGGTTTTAAATCTGGATCCTTTAAGCTTCTGCTATGATCTATAATTTTCGTATGTATATTCGGGAAGTCGAACTTTCAACAAATGATATCAGAGCTAGGTTTTAGTTTCACATGCATGTTATTAAGATCTGAAAATCAGATCTTTAGATCTAAAAATCTGATTTAGTAATTAGATTAGATCTAATTTAAATACCTAAGACGTATGAAATTTGTTTATGTAGATGTGACATGTGTAATTATTAGTAGCCTAGTACTCTTTATTCATAGTAAAGGTCATCCTGCCATAGAGAACTATAGTAGAAGGGGTGTCTGTATGAATCAAGAAGAAGAACTACGAAAATAATTTATTTTGAATATGCATGAGATGTAGTTAAATCTGACATTGCATGAGATGCATATTAATAGATCTGAATATTGCATGAGATCCATGTTTATTAGATTGAAAATTGCATCAGATGTAGAAGATGTAAGTAATTAGATCTGAATATACATGAGACATATAATTGATCAAACCTTTTTTTTTTTAGATGAGATCTAAATTGGTTTGGTTAATTGGGATCTAAACTTAAATATGAAAATTATGATTGTATGTACAAGATACATGATTGAATGTTTAGAAATGAAAGTAGTTTCAACATCTAAACTATATCATGTTCATAATGCACTTAATTAAAGATCTGAAATTATGAATTAAAGATCTGAAATTAAGTTTTAAGAATCTAAAATTAAAGATTAAAATCTAAAATTGAGAATTTAAGATCTTAATCTCAAGCATAAAACATGAGAATTTGGGTTTGGGTAGTTCAATTAGGTTTAGTAATTCGATTACTTTTAGATAATAGATTAGTACATGGTATGGCTCAATTGAGATGAGCAGTTGACCCAACCTAATCAAGAGTTGTTTAGGATTTGGTCAAGAGTGCTTGAGATCAATCCAATGATTAGATGTATGACCTAAAAAGTCAATTATTGATTGACACGTTGCATTTTTTTAAGTTATATTTCTGTACTTGATTTATTGAATTAATAAAATAGGCATTTTTCTATCCATTCATATATAATGTGTCTGTGAATCATTCAAGAAGTTAATGGACAATGATATCTATTATCAAGAGTTGAGAACTTGAGACATGTGTCAATATAGATTAACTCTTAAATTGCTCCTAATCATTGAAATATCACATGGACGGTAATTGATCGAACAAGATCGGTGCATGAATCACTTTTCTTTTAGGAAAGATGAGTCTCGAGTCTATAGTATAAGAATATTAGAGCAAAAGTGCAAATGATTGTTAGAGAATAATAATAGTGAGCATGATCAACATCGAGAAGTCATTTAGAATATCTACTCTCTCATTAGTGACTGTCTCAATGCTATAGTTGTATAAATAATTCTTAGACCTGCAGTGCCTCGATTGCTCATAATGGGATTGCTGTAGTTTGACAATATGTAAACATGGTCCTTAGCCATTTGGGGCCTTGTAGTGTTCGTTGGCTGTAGTAGGTTCGCTATAGGAGTAGGATGTGCAGTTATAAGAGATCTATCGATCTTAGTAGTTGAGGAATAATCCTATGCAATCTATTAGGCTAAGTCCTTAAGTCTGTGACTACAGTAATGTAATATTGAAAAGAAGTTTCTATAAGAATTCATGATTAGGCTCAAGCTAATTAAGTTTAGTATATGATAGAAGCTTAGGGTTTGATGAGTTTCCATGATCTACATCTTATCGAGATTTTCGATAGAAGAACTCGATCATACGATAACTACACCTTGAGATTCTAATCTCTCTCTTATGCTGGATTGCCACTACATGTTGCTAGGTATCACTGGTAGATTGTGAGAACTCATTAGGATTAGTTTTGGATCATCGATCTTTCTAGGATTGAGTTGGAATTATTCTGGTCTATCGAAAAGAATTTTCGATGTTACTTTGATAGAAATCATTATAAGTCTCACTATCACTATAAGAAAATAAAATATTTATGATGGACATTAGCGATGACATTTTTGCCATCGCTAATAATGGGAATTAACAACGAAATTAGCTACGACAATTTTGTCATCGCTAATAAAATTTTTATCGATCGAAGTTTAGTCATCACTAATAATTATTAGCGATGGCAATAGCGATGGTTGTGCCATCACTATAGTTATTAACGACAGTTTTAGTGACAACAATTAGTTATTGATAATATTAAATAATTTTATTTTTTTAATTAAAATTTATTATTATTGATGATAGATAATTATTAGCGATGATATTTTACTGTTGCTAATAAAAATAATTTTATTTTTTTAAATTATATTTTTTTATTATTAGTGATGGTAGATATTTATTAGTGATGGTATTTTATCATCATTAATAATAGTTTTTACCAACGACAAATAGTGACCAAAAAATCTATCGTCATAAAAACTAAAAAAAATATTGATGATGACAAGTTTGGTTTTTAGCGACAGCAAGGTGCGTCACTAGTAAAAATTATTTTTTTATATTAGTTCTAATATTATTAATAATAGAAAATTATTATTAGCGATCCTAAAATGCCATTTCTAATACTAAAATAATTTTATTTTTTTAAATTTCATTATAAGATTATTAGCGATGAAAAATCATTATTAGTGATGGCTTTTGTTATTGCTAATACTAAAGTAATATTTTTTTTAAAAATTTAGTTGTAGGATTATTAGTGATGAAATTATATTATTAGCAATGAAAAAAATCATTGCTAATATTAATAATTCTAAAAAATATATTTTTTAAATTTTTAAATAATTTTTTTAAAAAATTATTAGCGATAGCAAATTGAGCCATCGCTAATAATTATAGGTAATTAATTAATTTAATTATAATTATAATTAATTTTTTTTAAAAAATTAAATTTATTAGCGATGGCTTGGGTTGTCGCTAATAGTCAGCAAGACATCGCTAATACTATATTAGCGATGGTAAAAACACTATCGCTAAGTGTTGTTGCTAATTTTAATTTTTTTTATTTTTTTGAATATGATATAATTTGAAAATTTAAAGTCCATCTTCATCGTTCATTATCTAAGTAGTTATCGTTAGAGTATCGTCACAAAATTTTACCTCGAACCGATAGATCTAGCTATATCAATCAATAAAATTTAATTTTGATAGTCGCGAACAATCATATAATGATTTGATAGATAGAGAACATCGATAAATCCAAAAACTTATAACAATGATTTCGATGATATTTATAGCATACTATCAAAATTTTACTTCAATCGAACATCATTATCATGGTCAATTTAGTATGGGATGATTTGAACCGTTAAATAAAAATGAGTGATTAAAAGTCTAAACAGTATCCAATTATTAGACAATTTTTAGATAAATGATCTTTGCTATTACTTTGATGGTTTGTATGGTGGTGATCATAAAATTCAAACCGTGCATATATGAACAATCCAAAACTATGTCTCTTGGTACTCTTTCTTAAATTTTTTAAGTAATTATACTTATACTTTTGTAAGATCTACTTAACATATATGGTTTATATATGTGTAGTTTGGATTTTATGATCATCATCATACAAATTATTAAAGTAGTAACAAAGATCATTTATCTAAAAAATAGTCTAAATCGAATGCCGTTTGGCCTTTTGATCACTTATTTTTTATTTAATGGTCCAAATTATTTTGTATTAAATTGACCATGATAATGATGTTCGATTAATGTAAAATTTTGATAGTATGCTAGAAATGTCATCAAGATCATTATTTCAAATTTTCAGACTCATCGATGGTCTCTATTTATTAGATCATCATGCAGTCGTTTGTGGCAGTCGAAATCAAATTTTAATGATCAACATCCCTATGGCTACCAGATCGAGGCTATCATTTGTGATGATACTTTAACGATAATTATTTAGATAATAAATGATGAAGATGAGCTTTAAATTTCAAAATTATATTAAATTGAGCAATTTGAAGGAAAAGGGTTATTAGCGATGGCCTTTTCGCCATCGCTAAAAGTTAGTATTAGTGATGGCAAACACCATTGCTAATTGATTTAATTTTTTTTTTAAAATTTTGATTATAAATATAATTAAATTAGTTTAAAAAAATAAAATTATATAAAAATATTTTTTTAAATTATTAGTATTAGCGTCGGCTATCATTTTTAGTGATGGAAATTGCCATCTTTAATACTTCTATTGAAGGTATTAGCGACGACATTTTGCTTTTACTAAAATTTTGCCAAAATTTCTAAACTTTGTCAAAAATTTTTGCTTGCGCGTGCCGGTTCCTCTCTACTTCCCACGATCCTCCTCTCACCAGTGCCTAAACCTCCTAACCCCCCTTTCCTCCCTCCCGTTCCGTCCCTCTCTGCACCATTCCTCTTGCATCCCACGGCCCCGAGCTCCCATCCCTCCATGCCCACGGTTGTCTCAAGCCCCCAGTCGCCTCCCACCTCCTTAAGCTATCGACCACCTCCCACCTTCCCAAGCCTCTGACTGCCTTCTCGAGACCTCGATCGCCTCCCACCTCCTCGAGCCCTTAGTCGGAAGCCCCCGGATGCCTCCTGCCTCCTTGAGCTTCTGGCCATAAGCCTGCGGCCACTCCTACCTTCCTAAGCCCTCGGCCGCCTCCTCAAGCACCCGCCTACCTCTTACCTCCCGCCTTCTCGAGCCTTCGATTGCGAGCTCCTGACTGCCTCCCATCTCCCAAGCCCCAACACCTCCCACCCCCCGAGCCTCTAGCTGTGTGCCCCCAATTGCTTCTTCGAGCCCTCGATCGCTTCTCTGAGCCCCTAACCACCTTCCAAGCACTCAGCCACCTCCCGCTCCCCCCTCCAATCTCCCGTAAGTGCTTTCCTTTCTACAGGTCTTCATTTTTTTTCTTTTTCTTTTTTTTTTGCTTGGAACCCTTCTCGAGTCCTTCTTGCAGGTGCTTCCACCTTCTCCCTCAAGTGTAATCCTTCCCACAAATATCCAAAAAAGAGAAAGAAATGAAAAGAAAAAGAAGGGAAAAAGCAAAAAAAAATGAACAATCTATGTGGGAAAGGGTCTTCCTTTTTTATTTTTCCACATTCCTTTTGTTTTCGTTGATCTTTTCTATATTCTTCTCTCAAGATCTCAATTAGGTGCGAAGCCGAATCCTCATCGAGATGACGAGGTAGATATAGCTTGCAGGGCCTCTGATCATAGTTAGCCTTCTCCACTACTCCATCCAGGTGATCTTTGTCATGTTCATATATCCTTTATTTTATTTTTAATTTTTATTTATATATTAAATTTATTTATTTTTAGAATATGTTGTCTCTAGACATGTATTTATATAGTATGTATGCATGTATATCAAGTGTGTTATGTATGCATATAGTTTTATGTAATTGTGTTTCTAAAATATTTATGAAGTTAAAGTGTAGGGACTAGTTGGAGGATAGAAAGAATTGATAAAAGAAAAGATTAAACTACTAATGCCTAGAACATGTTGATTATTCTTGTCTCTCCTATATCAATTTTTATTTAAATACATAGAAAAAATACTTTTTCAATAATTTTATATTATCCAACTTTTGATAAATTGCTTTGAAAGAGATTCTAAATACTTTGGAATAATCCTATACACTCTGATTCAAGGTTCGGATTAACCTTTCTAAGTTTTGGAACCTTCCAAAACTTAAATTCAAAATAGTAAGCAAAAAAAAGATGGTTTAGAATGATAAATAAAAATTAGCTTCTTAATGAGCAAAATAGATCATTAAATACACTTTACTTAGAATGAAAGAAGTCTTTGAAAATACCCTCAGATGGAATGAAGAGTTGACTCTGCTTTTGAGAGATGATGAAGGTTCAAATGAAGGCTTCTTTGACTTGAAGCTAAAAAATCTTTTCAATCTATTTTACCTCAATTTCTCTTAAGTTTTTTCTTTTGAATGCTTTTATATCTTTAATTAATGTTGAAGAATGAGTAGTAGCCATTTAAAGATATTGGAGAGTATTTATTAGGCATTTACTATGCTAAAAATGAGCTAAAAAATAAGTCATTATGGAAATTTTTGTTGCAGGGGATGATCCATGGGTCGACCATATGGTAGAATAAAAATATCTCATTTTTACTTTTGGATGGCAGGACAGCAGGGGTTGATCCATGGATCATCCTCTAACAAAGGGGCCATCTCTTAAATCGACCCCTTTTATATGCCACTAAAATTTTTAATTATAAATTTTTTAAAAAAATTAAAAAAATATTAGCGACAACACTACCATCACTAATAGTTTTTTAAAATTTAAACTTAAAAAAATAAAATAAAAATGTATTAGTAATGGCATTAAAGATGAAAAATGCTGTTACTATTAGTTTTTTAAAATTTAAATTAAGAAAAAATAAAAAAAAAGATATTATAGATGGAATTAGCGATAGGTTATGCCATCACTAATAGTATTTTAAAATTTTAATTATAAAAATAAAATAAAAAAATATTAGCGTGGCATCCTCCGTCGCTAATATCATTGCTAATTAATTTATTGGCAATAAAAATTTTATCATCGTTAATAATGATAATTAGTGATAAGAGTTTATGCGATGGACTTTTATTGATAGCTTGCCTTTGCTAACAGCATTAGTGATGGCAAACCCCTTATTAGCGATGTCATTTAGCCATCACTAATAATTAGTTTTTTTATAGTATACTAGATAGAATAGAACCTATGGAATCATACACCAAAGAGATCGACCAAGTTAATTGATTGAATCAAGATCCAATTATCAATTAGATTGATAATTCAGATCAATCGGTAAAAGTTACTTGTAGAAGTTTTGCTAAGTGTTAGCTAGTTTAGATCCAATTATAAATATTACAAATTATTTTTAATAATATTAATTTTAGATTTAGAACCTAATTAAATTAAATTAAATTTAATTTAAATTAGTTTATACCTAATTTAAGTTGAATGTGTTATCCTAATTTAAGTAGGATTTGGATTAGAAATCCAAGTCCAACTAGTTTTCGAGTTCGGCTCAAATTAAGCTCGATTTGGCTTCGAATTGGATTCGATTTGAACCCAAATTTAAAAAAAGACCTAACCTAATTAGATTAGAATGAGAAAGTCCTAGTTTGATTAGGATTTTCCCTCCTCTTTGGTGCAAATAATGTGAGGGCTGGTGCCCTCTTCTCCCAAAGTGCATGAAAGGAGAAGAGACACCAATAGTTGGTGCCTCAATCTCTTTGGACTCTCCCTCTCCCTCTCTTTCTCTCTCTCTCTCTCTCTCTCTCTCTCTCTCTCCCTCTCTCTTTTGATAATATTTAATTCTTATCTAATTTAGAATCAGATTAGAAATCAAATTTTCAGATTTAATTTTGATTTAGGCATGAAAATTTGAAGGGGAGTAGGACTCCTCTTGTACATTGGCGAGTAGCCCTAATTGTCTGTCTACTTTAGCTATTTAAGAGGCACCCCACCACTTGGACACCCCCAAAGCTTAATTCCTTTAGTATTTCTACACCTAAGAGAGAGAAAAATCAAAGGAAAAGATAGAAAAAATTAGAGAAAAAAGAAAGAAAAAAAAAGGAAGAGAAAGGGTTCTCTTCTAACTTATTCTTCAAGGTTCTTGATGAATACTTAACCTATAACAATAAGAACCCTTCAAGATTCTTGATCAATACTTAACCTATAACAATAAGAACCTCGAATATTGCACTGATTGATACTAATTAATTAAAATTTGATATTCTTATCATATTTTATAGGTAATCAAGAGATTGGGTTCAATTCAGTCCAATTAGGCTTCAAATCGAGTGAACCAAGACTAATTCTAAGAGGGCAACCAATTAAGTAGGAGTTCTAAGGGCTAAAAAGCAAAATTTGATATTCTTATCATATTAACCAATTTTTTGAACCGATTTGAACCGGACCGATCGGCTCTTTTTTTATTTTATTTTAATTTTTTTCTTTGAAATTCAATTTTGGGCTTAATTTAACTTTATTTTTCTTGAAATTTGTTTCATTTGAACTAGAAAATTTAGATCTCGATATTGGTGGCCTTCTTTTCTACATAAAATTAATAAAAGTATCAATTTTTTAAAAATAAAATTAATTATTTTATAATTTAATACTTTAATTAGTGTATTTATAGCACTTATCACATCTTCCATCTTAGTCATTGCTAGTCTCTTAGCAATGCTTTATTTATCACATATTTTAATAAGATCCTGTTTCATAAAAATAAATCTAGGATTAAAGATCAAAAAGTTTAAAAAATACTACTAACTAAGTATTGAGCTTCAGAAGTAAATTTTGTAGTTAGTACAATCAGAAACTTTCTTAAAGGATATCTAAAGATCTACAGTACTTGTGTTCGTAAAGACTAACTTAGCATTTGGATGTTAATTTAAAGGACAAAAGTATTTACTCTTATCACTTATTTTGGTTAATTTTTCATACACTCCTAAGTTAAGCTCATGAATTAAGGTAGCTTTCACATTGTCTTTTTTTTTTTTTTTTGTGCTGAGCATCTTGGCCTTCCCTCCACCATTTGATATGAATCTCCATACTTGACCTAGGTGCAGAGACCTAGTTACTAAGCTTCAAGCAATCCACATATACTTTATCTTTTGTACTTTTATTTTGGCAAGTAGCTCTTTCCTTAAATTTAAGTTTCTTTGATTGGAATGTATATTAACCACCAATTTTCAGTGATAATTGAATCCTCAGTTGGCCTTATAACAATACCTACTTTGCCTTGTTAGTGTGTATGTGCAACTAGAAGTGCTAATAGTCTTTAGGTGACCTAAGTAGGCTGCTAAAAGTCAGACCAACTAATCTACTTCTTTAGCTCGCTATATTCATTAGCAAATACTTCTAACTATTATTATTTTTTCTAGTCTATATTGCTCAAGATTTTCTCTCTTGATGCATGATTATATATATATATTTTAATATTATATATATATAAATTTTAATATTTTTTTAATAAATTTTTTTTTCTACCTTCCAACTTATTCTACATTATCTCAATAGAGAAAGAAAAGTTAAATATGCAATAAAAGATAGGAAAGAATACACTTGTACTATTTATCCAGACTGATTCTTTGAAGTTTTGCAAACTAGCTTAAGCTCTCTTTTTCTTTCTCTACAAAATTAAAAATATACACCAAAGCAATAAAAGAGTAACAAGAATTTATTGAAAAAGAAAAGAAAAGGATCAAAACTAAAAAGAAAAAAAATAACCTATCTAGTAGTTCTGATTTATAGTCTTCAGCTTGACTTTCTTGAAGCTCTAGTCTGGATTAATCTGGTGCCACTTCAATAGGTATACTTTCATATTTGGCCAAACCCTCTTTCAATTGGACACTGCTAGCTTTACTAGTCTCAAACCTATTTTCTATAAAATTCTCATATACTGATTTATCAATAACATCAATTCAAAAATAAGTTTGATTAACTTCAAGATGTTTAATATCTTTAAAAATATTAAAAGTCACTTATTCATCTTGGACTCTAAGAATTAATTTTTCTTATTGAACATCTATTAATACTTCTCTAGTAGGTAAAAAGGATCTTCCTAAGATAAGGGGTACATTAATATCTTCTTCCATATCGAGAATAATAAAATCAATAAAAAAAATAAACTTATTTACCTTTACCAAAATATCCTCCACTATACCTCTTGGATATTTGATAGATCTATTGCTAGTTGAAGAGTGATAGTGGTAGGCTTTGGTTCTCCTAGATCTAGCTTCCTAAAAATAGAGAAAGGTATGAGATTAATACTTGCTCCTAAATCATATAAACTTTATTAAAACTATAATCACCAATAATGAAAGGAATGGTAAAACTTCCTAGATCTTTTAGCTTATGTGGTAATTTATTTTGAAGTATTGCGGAGCACTCTTCATTCAAATTTATTCTCTCATGCTCCTTTAGCTTCTTTTTATTTGTTAAAATTTTTTTGAGAAACTCGGCATACCTGGGCATTTGAATGATATCATCTACAAAAAGAATATTAATATATAAATTATTTAAAATTTTAAAAAATTAAAATTTTTTTTATCTGGATGTTGTATTTGTCTTTTTAGGAATGGTAATGGCGGCTCATAGGGCTTCACTTTTAGATCAACAAATTTTATTATTGGGGACCATCCATCTGCTGGTTGTTTTGGTGACTAACAAACATTAATTGACTTTTCTTTGTTTGTAGTTGGCTCTTCATCTCTTTCTTCTGATGTGGTTTCTCCAGCTCTTTACCTAGAGATCGGAGTGATGCCATTAGATGCCATTCCTTTATACTACGATAATAATGGTGCCATAGCCCTTACTAAGGAGTCGAGGTCTTATTAGAAATTTAAACACATCAAGCAGCGATACCACCTCATCTGCGATTACCTCGAGAAGGGATACGTTGAGGTCAAGAGAGTCGACTCCACAGACAATGCGGCAGATCCACTTACAAAGCCGTTGGGCCAGCAAAAAATTGAAGCCCACCTTGAGAAGATGGGACTTAGATTTATAGCCAATTGGCTTTAGGTCAAGTGAAAGTTTGTTAGATATGTGTGCCCTAGAAGCCAGAATTGGCTGACACTTATTATACACTTTTAAGGGCAAAATTATAATTTTGATTATAAATAATAAAATAGATTATTTTCTATCACAATATGTATTTAGTGTTTGTGATACATCCCTTGATTTAATGGCAATGATAATTCTTATTTTTAAGAGTTGAAAATTTAAGACATGAATTTTCATTATTTACTTATAAAATACTTCTGACCGTAGGATCATCATGAGGATGGTGATTGATCCAGAAGGTTAGTGTACAATCACTTTTTTATAGTAGATGAGTCTTGAGCCTACAGTGTAGAGACATCGGAGTGAAAGTATAGGTACTCATTAGAGAACGAGGGCACTGAATGTGATCACCTCGAGCAGTCATTAGGAAGTCTACCTTCTCATCAATGATTCGCTTGAAGCTGCAGTTGTGTGTTTGGTTCTTTGACCTGAGGTGCATCGGTAGTTCATCTTGAGGGTGTTATATTTTGACTACACCATGACTTAGTCTCCTAGACATTCGAAATCTTGAGGTGTATGTTGGCTATAGCATGTTCATTGTAGGAATTGGATTGCACCAAGAGGAAATCTATCTACCTCGGTAGATGAGGAGTAGCTCTATGATGATCATGAGAATCAAGTCGATAAACCCATGGCCATGACAGAGTGAAATAATAGAAAGAGTTTCTATTAAGATTTTCACATTGGACTTGAATCAAATGATTAATCATATAATGGATATTAGGGTTTGACGAGTTCACCTTAACCCTAATCCGATCGGAGCTCAAGATAGAAGAACCTAACCACATAGATAACTACACTGAGGGATTCATTTTTAGTTTTGATGGGTTGCCACCATATGCTGCTAGGTGTCACTGGTGGATTTTGAGAGCAATTAGAATGATTTAGATGATCAATCATATTAATTGTCTGAATCAGAAAAGTTTTGATCCATCGGAAGGTATTTCGATGATGTCGATGATGAAGATCATGATATATCTCATTACCATACTTAACTAAATCTAACTAGATCATACAAACAAGGATTTGGATCTAGATATCATCAATTAGACTAACTCAGGTCAATTGATTTGAATTAGATTAAATTAGGTTCAAAAAAATCGTGCTAGCACATGATTGAGCTTAATGTTCTCCTTTAATTATCATTAAAAGTTGTCTCGACTGAGCCAAATATGTTTAAACTCACTCAAGTATCTTTACTTGGTCTGACTGAAGCTTGTCCAGGTTAGAAAAAGATTGTCTTAATTTTTTAGATGAATTTGAGATAACACCTGCCATTTTCCATCACCTGCTAAATCCTATTTCGGACATTTGGTCAAACTTTAACCTTTGATACTTAGACATCTGCCCATGTGTCAAGCCATCATAGAAGAGAACATTTGGACTAGTCCACCTACTAAAAGGTGGTAGGTTAAGGGGTGCACACCTAGGGAGGCGTGCGCCTATGGATAGTGATGCCTGGAGTCCCAAACAGATGGGACTCGAGGTTGCTTTGGGGTTTCTAGCTAGGTGGCACCAAAGACTTGGCTTTGACTAGTCTTGGCACCATCTAAAGTTGATTCAAAGGGGCTCTCATCTGATTGGATCAGATGATGCCATCCCACCAATCAAATTTAGATCTGATTCCATAAAAGATTGTGATTGGTCGAAATGATGTGGTACTGCATGGCGCAGCAGGATCTATATAAACCCTGTCTGCGCCTAGGATCTAGATCTCTAGCCCATTGCCCGTGCCATAAGGCTGCTCCTCTCCCTTCTCTATACCATCTTAGGTCTTCTCTCTCCTATCCATGCCTAAGAATCTTTGGGCTTCAGTTTGGTGCGATCCAAGCAAGAGAAAGGCGATGAGAAAGGAAGAAGGCAGCACTGCTGCAAGAAACGACACCCGATCTTCAAAAGAAGTTTTGAAGATCTTTTAAATTAGATTCAAATCTGATATTTGGAGAAGTAATAAAGAAGAAGAAGATCTCTAGAGGCTAGGTACTTGTGTGGCTAGATCCAGAACCTCAGGAAGACATCAGGATCATCATAGGATAATCGGATTATCCGCTATAAGGTAAAATTAACTTAGATTTAATTTATCCTTTATTTTTATTTTATTTTTTTATTAGATCAATAATATTAGATCTAAAATATCTCAGATCTGATCTAGATCCAAGAGATTATTAGGCTTAATCATATGCTAGCATGATTTTCTTGAACCTAATTGAATCTAATTCAAATCAATTGAACTGGGTTAGTTCAATCGATGATATCTAGATCCAAACCTTTGTTTATATGATCCAGTTAGGTTCAGTTTCATATGATAATGAGATATGCTGCTGAAGGTGTCCGGAAGAAGTTTGGCTCCTGGAGGAGTTAGGCCGCTGGTGGAAGAATTTTCGATCGAAGCTCTTCCATGATTACCAGTTACATTAGACTAAGTATCAGACTGGACTTCGACGGGAGTGAGATTTATCCCCAACAGGTTTCATTATCACTTCAAATGCTTTGAATTGAAAACCCTTTTTCATTTATAACTTTTTGGTAAAACTTTGAGAAAACATGAAAAGTTTCATCTTTGTATGCCAAAAAAAAAATTCATATAAAATGTGAGTAGTCATCGATAATTACAAAACCATAACGTTTTCCACCTAAGCTTGTTGTTCTTGTAGGACCAAACAAATCCATGTGCAATAGTTCTAATGGCCTAGAAGTTGAAACACCATTCTTAGATTTGAATGAAACTTTAGTTTGTTTACCTAGTTGGCATGTATCATAAATTTTATCTTTTTCAAAGTTCAATTTTGGTAAATTGGTAATTAATTCATTTTTGATAAGCTTTAAAAGTGAATGCATACTAATGTGTGCAAGTCTACGGTGCCAAAGCCAACTAGTGTCATTAATTTTGGCATTCATAGCTACTAAACATTGCATGTTTATCATAGAAACATCATTCAAATCTACCATATAAACATTACCATTTCTATGTCCAACAAACTTAATCCCATCATCATTGGGACTAGTAATAGTGAATAATGAAGATTCAAAAATAACTTTGTAACCCTTGTCACAAAGTTGACTAATGCTTAAGAGATTGTATTTCAAACCATCTACTAATAAAATATTTTCAATATACTTGGAGAGCGTGATACCAATGTTACCTATACCGATAATCTTTTCTTTGCCATTGTTTCCAAAGGTGATCATTCCTCCACTTTTAGCATCAAGCATGACGAATTGGAACTCATCATTGGTAATGTGTCTTGAGCATCCGCTATCAAGATACCATCTTCAATTTTCTCCTTTGGATGCAAGATATACCTACATGCAAAATCAAGTCCTTAACGCTAGGTCCCAAGTTTTCTTGGATCCTTTAAGGTTAGTCACAATGATTTCTTTTGGAACCCAATTTTTTTTTATATTTAAATTATCAGAGAAACATGTATAAGATTTGTATCCAAGTTTATCACATTTAAAGCAAGTAACATTTAAAAATTTTTTGCTTTGTGAATCTACAAAAATATTTTTCAAAAATTTTTATTTTCTTAGGAGGTTATAGCCTAGATCGGCATTATCAAAAATGGCTTTTTGATTTTCAAGAATCATATAAAGTTTATTTGAACTTAAAGTAAAATTTTCAACTATCGATTTTAGCTTGTCGATTTCATTTTTCAAATTTAGATTCTCTTGAGTTAAAACTAGTTTTTCACTTAGGATAATTTTATTTTCTTTTAGCAAGACTTGATTCTTAAATTTTAGATCTTTATTTTTAGTTCCTAATTTTTTTAAATCATCTACTAAATCATAGAAGGCTTCTTGAAGTTATTCGAATGTAAATTCATTTGAGATTTTAGCACTTACCACATTTTCATGTGCCATAAGGCATAGGTTGGCTTGTTCATAAGCTTCTTTCTCTTCGAAACTTGAGTCGTCACTGTCACTCCATATTGCCACCATAGCCTTTTTCTTGTATTTTTAAAAACCTTTTTATGCTGAGGACATTCAGACCTAACGTGCCCCGGCTTCTTACATTCATTGCAAATAAGGGATTGCTCCCTATCTTTTTCTTTACTATGCTCCCCTTTGGTAGGTGGCCTCTTCCTCATCCCTTATTTTTTCTTCAAAAATCTCTTGAACTTCCTTGTGATGAGGGCTATTTCTTCATCTTATTCTTCATCTTTCGTTTCATCAGATTTCTCATCTTGTTGAGTGGTGGATTTGAGGGCTATTATCTTCTTCTTCTTGACATCTTCTTCTTGATGTTATTTCATGCTTAGCTCATGCGTCATTAGTGATCCTAGAAGCTCCTCCAAGGATAAAACATTTAGATCTTTGCCTTCTTGGATTGCTGTCACTTTGGCCTTCCATGTCCTTAGCAAAGACCTAAGAATCTTCCTCATAAGTTCACTATTAGAATAAGACTTGCCAAGACTTTTAAGACCATTTATAATGTCTGTAAATCTAGTAAACATTACAGTTATTGACTCATCATATTTCATTTTGAAAAATTCATATTTGTGCACAAGCATGTTAATTTTTGACTCCTTAACTTGATTAGTGTCTTCATGAGTTACTTCTAACTTATCCCATATTTTTTTAGCCAATATGCATGTTGAAATATGATTAAATTCATTAGCATCTAAAGCATAATATAAAATATTCATGGCTCTTGCATTGAGTTGAGCCATTTTCTTATCAACCTCATCCCATTCCTTTTTAGGTTTGGTTGATTCCACACCATCAATTATCTTAGTGGGTGTGTGTGGTCTATTAACTACGATACTTCACATATCATAGTCAAGTGCTTGTATAAATATTCTCATATAAGCTTTTCAATAGGTATAGTTTGATCCATTAAAAAGTGGAGGTCGGTTTGTAGACTGTCCCTTGGTTAGAGAAATACTAACTTAGGTTGCCATAGACCTTTGGCTCTTTGATGGTTAAATCAAAGTAGGGCTAAAGCATCGAGCTCTGATACCACTTGTTGCCCAGCTATGCAACCCAAGAGAGGGGGGGAGGGGTGAACTGAATTTTTAAAATTTTAAAGCTAATTTAAAAATATCAAGATTGAATGATGATATGCAAGTTGTGTATGTGAAGCAATTTAGATTAGATAAAAATATAAAAGATTAGAAAGCAAGAATTTAGTAAACTAAGAAAAAAGAGACAGCAAGCACATCATAAATAATAAAGATCCTACTTGAAAATTCAAAAATTACTAAATGTATTCAATCAGAATACAATGTCGGTACCTTTGACCCTAGCTATCCCAAGCTAGCACACTTATTTCTCGGGTATAAGCCAATCCTACACACTCTGATTTAAGGCTCGGATCAACCCTTCCAAGTTTTGGAACCCCCCCAAAACTTGAATCAAAATAATAAAGCAGAGTAAAAAATTAATAACAATCAAATACAAATTTAGCTTCCTTAATAAGCAAATAAAACCTTAAGAATGCTTTTCACAATAATGGAGGAAGCTTTTCTGATTTTTCTCAAGGTTGTTGGATACTTGAATGAGCTCTTGAGAGGTTGGTGAACTTGAAACGAAAGCTTCTTTGTTTGAAGATGACTTTTTACTTAGGGCTGAATTGAATATGTGAAAATCTCTTATGTTCTTTCTTTTTTATAGCCTTTTAAATCTTTAATGGGTGGAGGAGAAAATCCTGGACAAGATTTGTAGCTGTTGGAGATCTTAAAGAGATCATTAAAAGCTACCAAAACTGGATAAAATTAGCCATTGTAGAAAATTTTCGTCACAGGGATCGACTCATGGATCGATCTTTGGCACAGGGGTTGACCTCGAGGTCGACCTCTGAGATAGAATCCAGAAAATCAATCGTTCTTTATTGTTTGGCCTTTAGAACAGTAGAGGTCGACCCTTGGCACAGAGATAGTGTGCCAAATAGGCTGTTTCAGCAGGAAATGACCTAGGGGTCAATCCTTTTGCTTCAAACTCGATTTTCTTCTAAAATATGCATCGAAAAATTATGGGACTGCTTCCAAAGGATTAAAAATTTTCTATACTTGCTCTTGAGGTTCTCAGATCAAAACTTGATAAAATTATGATTTTGCTTCTGAAATACAAAATATTTTTTTTCAAGCCACATTCATTAGTAATTTTCTTAAATGCTTTGTAATCATCAAAATCAATTCTTAGAGTAACACGACACCTAGGGCTTGGCATTGGAACAAGAGAGAAAAGAGAGAAGAGAGTTAGAAAGAAAAGCTATATATTGATTCCACTCTTTTGTAAAGATTATAATACTTGGGTTTATATATCTTAGGATTTTTGCTATACCACATGAATCCTAATAAATCTAAGCTCTAGTTGAAAAGCTCTCCTAGGCTAACCCAATACATGAAAGCACTCACCAAGCCCATGCACACCCATGTCTCCCATGCTCTCATCCTTTGGATCTAAATTCGATCCATACATGTATTAGCCACCTTAAGATCTTATTAGATCAGATCTTAAGATCTCAAACAAAAAACCTCCATCTAGTTCTGTTCATCACCATCGAGCTAGCTCTATCAGGAGTAGAGCTGGCTCGACTGCGTATCGTCTGAATCTTTTCTTTTGTCTACCTGAGACAGCTGACTCGACTGCACCCCGAGTCAGCTTGGTCTTAGTCCGAGTCGGCTCGATTGCATATCCGAGCTAGCTTGTCTATGTGTGAGCTCTTTGTTTTAACTGATTCTTCTCCTGACTTTGGTTCTTTGCTCCACCTTATGTTCCAGGTCTCTGGAGTACCTACCAAGCCCTCCTCAAGATTCTCACACCTGAACCTCGAGTCCGTGCAGGGCTACACACCGCCTTCATCCTAGGATAACTCCTATCCTAGTCCTAGGACTCACACCCATCCTAGTCTTCCAGAGCCAATACCTTAGCTCCTCCCGTGTCCCTTAAGGCTTGAGAGCACCACCCCAAATCCTACATAGATAAGTTGGGGGGTGTGATGAACATTTAATATATAGTAATAAGAACCTCGAATATTGTATTGATTGATATTAATTAATTAAAATTTGATATTCTTATCATATTTTGTAGATAATCAAGAGATTGGATTCAATTCAATCTAATTGGGCTTCAAATCAAGTGAACTAAGACTAATTCTAAGGGGACAACCAATTAAGCAGAAGATCCAAGGGCTAAAAGGTAAAAGACTCTATCCAAGGTCCATAGATGAGGTGCCATTCATGAAGAATCAGGGCCCTTCAACCAAGTATGAACACAATATAAAAATCAAGGGCTCAGATTATAAGATCACATATCACATGGATACAAGTGTGAACATGACTTAAAGATTAGTGGATGAGAAGCAACTAATAAAAATCCAAGAGAGATTAATTCAAAGTGTCAACTCATGGATGCAAAATAGGAAGAAAATTAATAGAGCAAATAAGAAATATGATCCAAAGCCTAAGAAACCAAATCTTACATCCAATGGTCCTTATTCATAGTTCCTCCTCTTTCTCTCCTCTATATAAACCCATGCCGTCCCACTTCTTGGAGGATTGAAGGCCTCACACACCTCCTTTGGGGGATCCTCTCTCATACATCCCTAGCTGGCTCCTCTATCCCCCTTGTATTCATCAATCAAGCCAATGTCCAAGTTCTCTCCAAGCAGTTATCTCCCTCTCTTTCTCTCCTCCAAAATTCTAGGGGAGGTACTAACCCTAGCCCACCTTCCATCAAATCTAGAAGAGGTCCTAATCCTAGTACCGCTATCCTTCTTTTCCATATTCCCATACTTCCATCTACATTTTTTTTAGAGTTTTTAGACCAAGCCTTCCAACCATCCAGCCATTATCTATACGGAGAAAGATGAAAGGATTTAAGGAGGCACATCTACTATTGAATGCAGCTAGAAGATCAACTTGGTTTAGTTATCTTGTATCACACTTTTATTTTTTTTATATATTTTTGATCATTAAAAAATATTTTTATTATAATTTTCTTATTTTTTTCTTAGTTTTCTATAATCTATTTTCTTTCTTTTGTATTTTCAAAATAATCAACTAAGATTCCTGTGGATACGATCCCAACTCATCTTATCCACATACTAGTGAGTAGGATTAACTTTGGTGTGTTACGACATGCATCAGTCCTACACAAAGTTGTTTGTGCTGATTTCTTCTACACCAAGATCCAATCAAATAGAGTAGATCTAAAAGAGTCTAGTGCCTTGGTGATCATGAAGGTTTCATGCTTGATTTAATCCTATATGGATACCCATAGAGGTTAGGTGCGTGTATGGCTTCAAACAAAATTTGAAAAGCTTCAAGATTTGTGTTGCATCTGATTCTTCATCTAGATATATTTTCAATCACTCCTTAAATCAGTTTTTAGATTTAATTGATCTAAGTTTAACATGCATATTAGATCTTTTATAGGTGATGTTAGATTAGATAAGGCATGATTTAGATTAAAATTTTTAATCTATGCTTTCCGCTATATTTTTTATGAGATGAAAAAATTCTACATATTGAAATCCCTATACCCCAATAGTGGTATCAGAGCCACAATTTTTAATATACATAATTAAATTTGAATATAATTTAATATAATTAATTAAGATCTAAAATGATTATTTATGATTATTTTTTTGATTTTTGAATTAGAATAACATTAGATTAAAATCTTATCCTAGATTGATCTACATTGGTATGGAAAGATTGTTTATTGAAAATTATTTTCTTATTTAGATCTAATTTTAATGAATATATGTGATATATTTTGATCATATATATA
Source organism: Cocos nucifera (assembly GCA_006176705.1). NCBI lineage: Eukaryota > Viridiplantae > Streptophyta > Magnoliopsida > Arecales > Arecaceae > Cocos > Cocos nucifera. Next base: position 59,497 of record QRFJ01003498.1, on the reverse strand, counting down.
TTTTATTTTAATTTTGATATATGATATCTATGCATACATGATATGTGTACATCTAGTTCAAAATTTCTTGCAATTTAGTATCCTTCGAGAATCATAGTAAAGGCCATCCTACTATAGGGGACTATAGTGAAAGGAGTGCTTGTATGAATCAAGAAGGAAAACTATGAAAAGGAAAAAACTTACTTTTGTGCAAAACCTTAGATCTAAAAACTATTTAGGATCTAAAATTTTATGTATGAGATACAAAAAATGATAGTTTAGATCTGAAAATAGTTTTGACATCTAAACAACTTCATATTTATAACACACATAATTAAGATCTAAAAATTAAGATTAAAATCTAAAATTAAGGATTTAAGATCTTAATCTTAAACTATAATACATGAGGATTTAGCATGGGTAGAATAATTAGGTCTAGTGATTAGACAATATTAGGGTTTTTGATTAGATCAAATTAAAACCCTAGTCAATTTTGAGTAGTTGATCATGTTGGAAATTATGTCCTAAAACCAATTGTCAATCTATTAATAGTTGAGCTCATATATGTATATGTATGTGAATTGATAATTAATAAAATGTCATTTGGCTTATTTCATCATAAATATGTACATCTTCTAAAGAACTCCTGTATTGTGATGAACTTCTTAGGACTATTTTATATTAATAGAGGAGGATTTATCATTTAGTCCTTAAACTTATTTGCAACCAAACAATATGCTATTACAAGGACGATAGCAATATCAAGTATAGGTTGTTGTGTGCTATATAGGTTGGTTGTTCTCTTAACTAAGAAATATAGAGATATTGATATAGCATACATGTGAGATATAGAAGTATATCTATACTAAACGTGACCACATCAGAGCATTCTACTATCAAGACTTATTTCAAAGGGATATGGATGTAAGTATCCCTCAGATCTGAGATCATCATGGTGACTTGCAAGCAACTCACTATACTTTAGTGCTAGACTACCTGAATTTTTAATTCAGTGATGAAAGATTTTTGGATGCAGTCAAGTACTTGTTAAGTCGATGCATAAGTCAAGATGGAATTGATCCCTCCAAGTAAAACTAGAGATAATGCATCACTGTATTTCAATTTAGCAAGATCTTGGTCTGGGCAATCTATGTGATGGATTCAAAATTTGAAATACAATATGGATGACTTATTTAGAGCTGACAGTTAAACCCTAGGTCATATTAGGAATAGTGTCCCAAAGTCAATCATCAGTCTGCTGATGGTTGAGCTATTTCTTATATTATATATAAATTATAAATAAATAAATATCATTTTGGTATGTTTCATCATAAATTCTTTTCATCTTCTAATAAATTCCAGTATTGTGGCGAAATCCTTAGGACTATTTAGAATTGACAAAGGGGGATTTATCATTTAGTCCTTAAACCTGTTTGCGACTAAATGATACATTGTTACTAAGGACAACAATATTTATCAAGTGTAGGTCATTGTATACCATATGGATTCGTTATTTTCTTAACCAAGGAGTATGGAGATACTAGTATGGCATGCAGGTGAGATGTAGCGAGTACATTTGCACTGAACGTGACCAACTTCAGAGTCTTTTTGCTGTTAAGATTTGCTTCGATGGAATATGGCTATAGGTGTCCCTCTAATCTAAGATCACCATGGTGACTTTCAAGAAACTCATAATGCTTTGGTGTCAAACTACCTGAATTTCTAATTTAGTGATGGAAGATTTTTGGACATAGTTAAGTACTTGAGGAGTCAGTGTGTGAATCAAGATGGGATTGACCACTCTGGATTTAGGAGATGTGTTCAATTATATTTTAATTTAGCAAAGTCTTGGTCAGGATAGTCCTAATGAGGTGACACAGGACTAATTGTATTGAGACATGATATGGATGTACTTTTTAGGATTGACAGTTTAACTTTGAGTCATCCTATACATAGAGATTAAAGGGATGAATTATGCGGTAACCATATTCGTATAAGTTCCGAATATTATGATTGCAACTATTCGACCTATTTGAATGTCGGATACTATTGCTAGATGATTACTGAAAGGGCAAGTATGGTGCTTCTAAGTCATGGAAGATCGTGAAGGAGTCAAGATGGTGGCTTTTGAAGGCTAAGATTGGTCAAAGATGTATCAGCAAAGATAAAGAGGCTGGCACATAGTCGGGCTGGCTTGAATACACAGTCGACCTGGCTCGATATGAGATCAAGCTGGCTCGATCTATATCCGAGCCAGCTATCTCAGGTAGATAGAAGACATGATTTGGAGAGACGCAGTCGAGCTAGCTTAGTTTCTGACCAAGCCAGCTCGAAGGTGGCAAACAGATCTGGATGGATTTTTTGTTTGATCTTGGATTCGGTCTAATCCAAGAGGTCTTAAGGCATGGTATGAGAGGTCTTAAGATGGCTAATTTATGTATTGGGCTAGGTATTTAGTCCAGGAGATGAGAGCATGCAAGATATGGATTTAAATGGGCTTGGATGAGTGTTTTCAAGTATGGGTTAGCCAAGAAAATTTTTTTAGGGCTGAGTCATGTTGACTCAGGATGTCTATATATATACTTGTATATGTAGATTATAGTGAAAGAGAATGAATTGAATCTCTTTTCTCCCTAAAACTCTAGCTTTCTCTCTTTCTTACTCTACCACTGTCTCATCTTCTTATCATCTGATCTTTATCTTTCTTGCTATCATCTTCAACTTGCTTCCTCAAAGTTGGTAGAAGGTACAAAGATTTCCACAGGTCCTGGAATAATTTATAACAAGTGGTATCAGAGCCAGGTTATGTGGAAGGAGGAGAAGATGCCTGAATGTTGAAGATCTTCAAGTGTTGTGAATTCAGCAAGGTCCTGTCAAGGTATTTCTCAAATTTCTTGGATCTATGTTGCATTTTTTTGGCTTGGATCCAGCCATGGGAAGCAATGTGAAGGTTGATTTTGAGAAGTTAGATGGAAAAAAAAACTTTTCTATGTTGAAAGTTCGTATAGAAGATCTTATGGTTTAAGCTGAATTGGGTCAGGCATTGGAAGGGAAGCCTAAAGGAATGTCAGATCGCTAGTAGATGTCTCTAGAAAAGAAGGTCTGCTCTATGATCAAAGGATGCTTGTCGGATGCGGCACTCTATTCAGTTTTGGAGGATAGGACCCCAAGAGGCTTGTGGTTGAAGTTGCAAACCATGTATATAGATAAGAATATGTGCAATAAGTTGATGTTGAAGAAGAGACTGTACAACCTTCGGATGCAGAAAGGCAGAGATGTCTTGGGATACATCCAAAAATTCGACTAGATGTGCAATGAGTTGCTGAATATTGAAGTGAAGATGGAGGAAGAAGATAAATCATTGCTTCTATTATACTCATTGTCCTCATCCTATGATCCATTGATGATAATGCTGCTCTATGGTAAGGAGACCCTGGATTATGAAGACATGGTCTTGGTATTGCGAACCAACGAACAGTGGGAGAAGTTGACCAAGGAAGGTGTTTTCCAGGAGGGCTTGACCATGGGGGAGAGACCTGGAAGATCAAAGGAGAGAGGCAAGTCAAGGAGATGATCAAAGTTTCAGAAGAGCAAGAACAAGAAGGAAGCTAGATGCTACAAGTGCAACTAGATCGGGCACTTCAGGCATGGTTGCCCACAATGGAAGAACAAGAAGGGAGAAAAGAGTGGATCTGATGCATTGAGTATAGTGGTTGATAGTGAAGTGGAGGATGACCTCTTGGTTGTATTAGATGGTCATAGAAGATACATAAATGTATGGACCCTGGATTCAGTCTGTTCGCATCACTACATCCCAAACTGGTCTTGGTTTGTCTCATGCACCAAGATTGATGAGGGGAGTGTGATACATGGAGATGATCACCCATGTAGAGTCAATGGTATTGGAAGCATCCGGATGAGGATATTTGATGGGATGGTGTGGACTCTCACAAATATGAAGCACATCCTAGATTTGAAGAAAAATCTCGTGTCATTGGACTATCTAGAGCGGAGCGGCTGCAGCTTTAGCAATCATGTTAGGAGTGGAGTTCTCAATATCTCCAAAGGTGCTATGATGGTGATGAGGGGTAGAAGGATGGAGAACAACCTCTATAAGTTAGTTGGATCTATGGTGATCAAGAAATTTGATGCAGCGGCAGCAGCACAGGATCAGCAAGGTGCTTATTGGTTGTGGCACTATCGCCTAGACCACATGGATGACCATGGGATGAAGGAGCTAAGCAAACATGGTCTGATTTCAGCTCTAGATGGAGATATTACAGAGGTATGTGAGCCATGATAGATGGGTAAATAGAGGAGAGTACAATTTATCATCAGTTTAGTTTACAGTATAGTCCCACTAGAACTGGTTCACACTGATGTATGGGGGCCGGCTCCATTTTCAGCCAGAAATGGAGCGAGATACTTCTTGACCTTTATAGATAATTTCTCAAGGAATGTATGGATCTACTTCATGAAGAATAAATCAAAAGTCTTCACCAGGTTCAAGGTGTGGAAAGCTGAGGTGGAGAAGGAGACAGGTCAGAACTTAAAGTATCTATGATCAGACAATGGTGGAGAATACTCTAGCAAAGAGTTCCAAGGCTTTTGTTAGAAGTATGGTATCAAAAGGCACTTCTCGATAAAAGGAACTTCTCAATAAAATGGGGTGGTTGAAAGGATTAATAGAACCCTTTTGAAAAAGGCACGATGCATGAGGCCGCAGGCAGGGCTTTCGATGGCATTTTGGATTGATACAGTGGATGCAGCTTGTTATCTGATGAATTGGTCACCTCATACAAAGTTAGATGGTGGTATTCTAGAGGAGAGATAGTCTAGAAGGAAGATTGAACTTACCCATTAAGGATTTTTGGGTGCACGGCTTTTGTGCACATCAGTGCTGGTGAGCGGAGCAAGTTGGATGCCAGATCATGGAAGATGATGTTCTTTGAATATCCACGAGGAGTTAAGGGATACCGACTGTAGGATCCCTTGAAGAAGAAGGTTTTCATTAGTAGGGATATCATCTTTGATGAAAATTTAGTTCTCCAAAGGCGAGATGGCATGAAGGAGCAGCAGATGCAGCAGGAGATCCAACAGGGCAACGCTGGATAGTTAACATCTTACTCTATTTTGCCACTTGTAGGTGCATCAGGAGGACTTGGTATTTAGATGAAGCACTCATCGAAGGTGTCTCCATAGGTGGAGAGAGCTTGGATAGATAATAGAAGCTAGGAGGCCCAGTAGGAGCAAGCAGGACCTAGGACGAATATCGAGGTTATGCTGCACAAGCCCAAAAAGAACATCAGCCAACCGAAACAATATGGCTTCAAAGATACACTATCATATGCCCTGGTGATAGAAAATGGGGACCCATTTACCTACGAGGAGGCTATGGATAGCTAGAATAGAGAGAGGTGGGTCCAAGCAATATCCAAGGAGATGCAGGCTCTCCACAAGAATGAGACATAGCATTTGGTGCAATTGCCACAAGGAAAGAAATTCATTGGTTGCAAGTGGATTTACCAATGCAAAAAGGGGCCTTTAAAGTAGGGAGGTGTCAGGTATAAGGCACGATTAGTGGCCAAGGGATACTCCTAGAAGAAAGGCATCGATTTCAATGAAGTATTTTCTCCTATCGTTAGGCATACTTCCATCAGAATGTTGCCGAGCATTGTGGCAGCTCAGGACTTGGAGCTGGAGCAGATGGATGTCAAGATGGCATTCCTCCATGGGCATTTAGAGGAGAGCATTTATATGGAGCAGCCACTAGGATTTCAAGAGCCAAGAGCAGAAGGAAAGGTTTGTTTGCTGCAAAAATCATTATACGGGCTGAAGCAATCGCCAAGGCAATGGTACAAACAATTTGACTCATATGTGTGGAGCACTGGATTTTTCAGATGTGAGTATGACTCTTGTGTGTATGTTAAATCTTTAGAGAATGAGTCTAGGATGTTTTTACTCTTGTATGTGGATGACATGCTTCTAGCATGCAAGAGTAGGAAGGTTGTGCAAGAACTAAGTGCAACTCTATCTCAAGAGTTTGAGATGAAGGATTTAGGGCCTATAAGGAAGATCTTAGGCATGAAAATCTTCGAAAATCAAGCCAAGAGGATGCTGCATTTATCTTAGAGAGGCTACATCAGAAAGGTCTTGGGGAGGTTTGGGATGAAGGAAGCAAAATCGATGGAGCTGCTACTTGTCGGACACTTTAGACTCTCAAAGATGATATCACCATAGACTGAGATGGAGGCTCAGAAGATGGAGAGAACACCATATGTCTCTGGTGTAGGAAGCTTAATGTATTCCATGGTGTGTTATAGACCAGATATCGCCCATGCAGTGAGCCAGGTCAGTAGGTTCCTGGCATAGCCTGGTAAGGAGTACTGGCAAGCACTGAAGTGGATCTTTAGATACTTAGTGGATACTGTTGGGGTTGGCATCTACTATGGACAGCAAGATGGAGCTGAGGAATTCTTTGACGTGTCCAAGAAAGCTCGAGGGGTAGATAAATGGGTTTGTGGATGCAGATTTCGGTGGAGACATGGACACTCGATGATCAATGATAGACTTTATATTTAGCTTATTTAGAGGTCCAGTCTAATGGTGATCATGCTTGCAATCCATCATGGCCTTATCTACAACTGAGGCGAAATACATAGGTGTTATGGAGGCAGCAAAGGAGGCTCTATGGTTGAAAGGATTGGCATTGGAGATGGATCTCATGCAAGAGGCTGTTAGGATGCACTACGATAGACAGAGTGCATTGTTACTTGCTCAAAACTCTATCTACCATGCAAGGATAGAATACATCGACATCAGGTACCATTGGATCAGAGAGCTTGTAGAAGAAGGTAAAGTAAAGCTGGTGAAACTTCACACCAAGAAGAATCTAGCGGATGCACTAATAAAAGTTCTTCCTCAGGACAACTTTCATAAATGTATGAAATTGATGTATTTGATGGACAGAATAGACTTGCCTCAAGCCTTGGAGCACCAAGATAGAGATTGAAAGGGCAAGTGTGGTGCTCCCAAGTCTTGGGAGATCATGAAGGATTCAAGATGGTGGCTCCTGAAGGCTAGGATTTGTTGGAGATGTATCAGCAAAGATAAAGAGGTTGGCACACAGTTAGGCTGGCTCGGATAGGTAGTTGAGCTAGCTTGGTATGAGATCAAGCTGGCTCGACCCATATCCGAGCTAGCTGTCTCAGGCAGATAGAAGACATGGTTCGAGAAGATGCAGTTGAGCCGGCTTGACTTCTGACCGAGCCAGCTCAACGGTGGCGAACAGATTTGGATGGATTTTCTGTTTGGTCTTAGATCGGATCTAATCCAAGGGATCTTAAGGCCTGGTATGAGAGGTCTTAAGGTGGCTAATTCATGTATTGGGCTAGGTCTTTAATCCAGGGGATAAGAGCATGCAAGATATGGGTTTACATGGGCTTGGGTGAGTATTTTCATGTATGGGTTAGTCGAGGAGAGTTTTTTAGGACTGAATCATGTTAACTCAGGATGTCTATATATATACTTATATATGTAGATTATAATGAAAGAGAATGAATTGAATCTCTTTTCTTCCTAAAATTCTAGCTTTCTCTCTTTCTCATTCTGCCACCATCTCATCTTCCTATCATCTAATCTTTATCTTTCTTGCTATTGTCCTCAACTTGCTTCCTTAGAGTTGATAGAAGGTACAAGAATTTCCACAAGTTTTGAAATAATTCATAATTGATCACTTCGATTGGTATAGAAAGTGGTTCCTATGCTACCGACTTAGGTTTGAACCTATGGGGTCACACACATTAGAGGTTCCTACTTGATCTGATGGTTGATGGAGAGTCTCTCTTGATTGAGACTCTATGGTCAAGAGTCCCATTGGATTAGAACTTTTCGATCGAGAGTCCTACTACATTGAAACTCTATGTCCTACTTGTTTGGGACTCTATGATCGAGAGTTCCACTGGTTTGGAACTCTGTAATCATGAGTTCCATTTGTTTGCAATACTGGGATTAAGAGTCCCACTGGTTAGGGGCTCTTCAATCAAAAATTTTATTTTGATGAAACTCTATTGTCCGGATACCTATTAGATTTAGACTCTATATTTATGAGAAGTTTAATTAGTAATTTGATTACTAATTAACTTAATTTGATGGAGTAATAATTTTTGGATAAAATCCAATTGAATTGGATTCAGTTGGGTTTGACCCGATTAGGTTATGAGATGATCTAATTGCCGAGGAATTTTAATCCTTGATTTGATCAGGAGTTGAGCTTAATTTATTTCTAATTTAATTAGGATCTAATTAAACCTAAATAGGTTTGGTTTAATCTAGTCTAATTGAGCCTAGCCAAATTGGTTTGGGTTGGTTCAATTGGATAAGAAATTTAAGACTAGTTTGACTAGTCTTTCCATGCGCCACCTCACCTTTCCTGGGCCTATTTAAATTCTATGAGAATGAGATTCTCATGAAAATTTTTCACGCACTAAGGGGTGCACGCCCAGCCTTCTCACACCCTAGGTGGATAAGGTTTGGTTAGTTGCCATTCAAATTCAAATGAAGTTTGAATTTGAATGGGCAACCACCTATCCTTATCCCTCCATTCTGCGCCCATTTTTTTCTACAAGAAAAAGTTTCTTGTAAAACCTCTCCACACATAAGAGAGGGTGCATGCCTTTATTTCTCATGCCCTAGATGGATAAAATTTATTTGGTTACTATTTAAATTCAAATAAGATTTGAATTTGGGAATAGTGTCCTATACTTAATATTTTCTTAGGAAGATTTGATTTAGGTCTCTTTAAACTTGACTTGACATAGTGATAACCATTATGACTAACCTAGTGGCATGGGTTAGCTCAGATTATTAACCATCTCAGATTAAGACTAAGCTGATAAATATATCCAGGTAAGTGAGATCGGTGGAAGGGATATGCCATTAACTTTATTAGAATGCATTCGAGTCGAGTAGCTCCCAATTAGAAATCAGTCGATCATATCTGCCAAACTTATCTTAGACATCAAATTGTTGAGCCAGAACCAATCATGTTATCCTATAATTCAGACTCTAACCACTAAGCCTAATTAGGTCTTAACTTGATCGATCACTCATGTGACTCAACCTTGACTCAGACTTAATCCTATTAGGCTGGTCAATTTAAGCACTCTTGATCCCATCTAACCGACTCTTGATTCGGTTTGATCAAGCACTAGACCTAATTGAGCTACCCAAGCCCAAACTCAATTTTATAATTATGTCTTTGATTTAAAAATTTCTAATTTTAGACCTAATATATTTCATAATCTTAATTCTTAATTAAGTATAGGGTTCATAAATAAAACATGTAAATAAAATTCTAGGGTTTCAGGATCTAGGATTTTGCAGAAAATAAGTTTTTAATTTTTGATTAAGGATGAACACACAGCACCCCTACACATCATAAGAATACTCCATCGAATGAAAGGAGAGGGCCTTTAAATTCTACTTCGTTCTTATGATCGGACGGCCAAGGGGAACGTCTTAATCAGAAACATGATGAATCTACAAAACTAGTTAGATGTACATCATATATCACATATAAAAATTGATCTAACTTAAAAATATATTTTGTATACATCTCATCTATCATATCATGCATATTTTCAGATCTAAATTATCTCATAAATATCTAAAAAATAAAATTTAAATTTGATCATATTAAATTAAATTTATTCAAGACAACTTTGTAGATCTATTCTACAACTAGTCTAAACATGCATCAATCATATCTCATATAAAAAATTAAATAAATTTATTTTTTATTTTTTAGATTTAATTATAATATTTATAATATCAAAAAATAATAAATAAATAGATCTAAAAATTATAATTAATTAAATTAAAATTATGATCATCCTAGACTACATATAGAACAATTCTATTCCTAGTCTAGTCATGCATCTCCTACATCTTATATCTAGATTATTTAATTTTTTTAATTTTTAATTTGAAATTGAATCATATCTAATATGACATCTGAAATCATCTAATTATTAGATCAAAATTATATTAAAATTAGATCTAAATAATTATGGAACCTGGCTCTTATACCAATTGAAGGGAAAATCCTATTTTCTGGGTCAGGTTCATTCAGATCTAATTTGATCATGAGAAATATTTTAAAATTTTTATCTTAGATTTAAATCAGATCTGAGACTCTTCAGATCTAATTTTATCAATCTAATAAAATAAAAATAAAATAAAATAAATTAAATCTAATTTAATTGTATCTTATTATGGGTAATCCTATTACCCTGTGATGATCTTGATATTTGTCTGAGGTTCTGAATGTAGCCATGCAAGGTTCTGATCTCTATCGATATCCACTCAAGCAGGATCTAGAGATCTTCTTCTTCTCAATCTATCCTCCAAAAATTAGATCTGGATCTGATCTTGAAAGTCTTGAAAATACCTTTTAAAGATCAACTGTTGTCTCTTGCAGCAGTGCTGCCTTCTTCCTTTCCTGTCACCTTTCTCTTGCTTGGATCGTACCAAACTAGAGCCCAAAACCTCTTAGGCATGGAGAGGAGAGAGAGAAGCAGAGGGTGTTGTGGAGAAGGAGGGAGAGGGGCTATGTGGTATGGGCAAAAGGAAAGAACTCTGAATCCCAGGCGTAGATAGGATTTATATAGATCCTGCTGCACCATGCAGTGCCATATCATCCCAGTCAATCATAACTCTTCATGCAATCAGATCTAAATCTGATTGATGGGATGACATCATCTGATCTAATCAGATTAGAGTTCCTCACAAACCTCCTTAGGTGGCACCAAGACTGGTCAAAGAAGAGTCTTTGGTGCCACCCAAGTAGAGAGCATGAAGCAACCTAGAGTCCCATCTGTATAGGACTCCAGGCGTCGTCCTCTTTGGGTGCACGCCTTCTTAGGCATGCACCCCCTCTATTTTCGCTTTCTAGCAAGGGGACAAAGCTCCATCTTCTCTTCTATGGGTGCATGACATATGGGCAGATGTCCAAGTGTCAAAGGTCAATGTTTGACCAAAGTCAAAAGACAAGATTTAGCAGATGATGAAAAATAGTAGGTATTGTCTCAAATTTATCTCATAAATTAAGACAATCCTTTTTTGACTTAGACAAGCTCCAGTCAGACCAAGTAAAGATTTTTGAGTGAGCCCAAACACATTTGGCTTAGTCGAGATAATTTTTAATGATTGTTGAAGGAGAACATTCGGCTCAATCGAGTGCTAGCATGATTTTTTTGAACCTAATTAAATCTTATTCAAATCAATTGAACTGGGTTAGTCTAATTGATGATATCCAGATCCGAACCTTTATTTGTGTGATCTAGTTATATTCAGTTCTGTATGGTAATGGGATATGTCATGATCTCTATCATCGACATCATTGAAACATCTTTCGATAGATTAGAACTTTTTTGATTCAGACAACTAGTATGATCGATCATCTAGATCATTCTAATTGCTCCCAAAATACACTAATGACACCTAGCAGCATATGGTGGCAACCCATTAGAACTGAAAACAAACCTCTCAGTGTAGTTATTTGTGTGATTAAGTTTCTCTATCTTGATCCTCGATCAGATTAGGGTTAAGGTGATCTCGTCAAATCCTAATTTTCATCATATGAATTAATCATTCGATTCAAGTCTGATGTGAAAATCCTAATAGAAACTCTTTCTATTATTTCTCTCTATCATGGCCATGGGCTTATCGACTTGATTCTCATGATCATCATAAGACTGCTCCTCATCTACCGAGGTAGATAGATCCCCTATTGGTGTAATCCAATTTCTATAATGAACATGCTATAGCCAATATATACCTCAGGATTTCGAATGGCTTAGAGACTGAGTTATAGTATAGTCAAACTATAACACCCTCAAGGTGAACTACCAATGCACCTCAGGTCAAAGAACCAGACACACCACTACAGCTTCGAACCAGTCATTGATGAGAAGGTAGACTTCCTCATGACTGCTCGAGGTGGTCACGCTCAGTGCCCTCCTTCTCTAGTGAGTACCTATACTCTCGCTCTGATGTCTCTACACCATAGACTCAAGACTCATCTATCCTAAAGAAGCGATCGTATACCAACCTTCCAGATCAATCACCATCCTCATGATGATCTTATGGTTGGAAGTATTTTATGAGTTAATAATAAAAATTTATGTCTTAAATTTTCAACTCTTGAAAATATGAACTATCATTATCATTAACTCAAGGGATGTATCACAGACACTTTTAAATATACATTTATGATAGAAAATAATCTATTTTATTATTTATAGTCAAAATTATAATTTTGCCTTTAGATGTGTATTACAAGTGTTAGCTAATTCTGACTTTTAGGGCATACATATCTAACAACCAGTACATGAAACATATTCTATGTCGCTACCTCTTTATCCAGGAGATCATGGTTTAGGATGATGTCGATCTTCAGAAGATCGACGAAAAGGAGAACCTGACCGACCCATTCACTAAAGCCAATGTAGTGAAAGAGTTCAATGACTTCAAATTGAAGATGGATATTAGATACTACACCGATCGGCTTTAGTTCAAGTGGAAGATTGTTGAAAATAGTATCCTAAAGCCAATCATCAGCTTATTGATAGTTGAGCTATTTTTTATATTTATACATGAATTATAAATAAATAAATATTATTTTAGTATTTTTTATCATAAATTTTTTGCATCTTCTAATGAACTTCTGTATTGTGGTGAAGTCCTTAGGACTATTTAGAATCGATAAAGAAGGATTTATTATTTAGTCTTTAAACCTATTCATGATCAAATGATACGTTATTACTAAGGACGATAATGTTTTTCAAGTGTAGGTCATTGTATGCCATATGGGTTGGTTGTCCTCTTAACTAAGGAGTATGGAGACACTAGTATGGCATGCAGGTGAGATGTAGAGATACAACTACACTGAACGTGACTAACTTTGGAGCCTTTCTGCTGTTAAGATTTGCTCCGATAGAATATGGATATAAATGTTCCTCTAATCTGAGATCACCAAGATGACTTTCAAGCAACTCACTGTGCTTTGGTGAAGGACTATATGAATTTCTAATTCAGTGATGGAATATTTTTGGACATAGTCAAGTACTTGAGGAGTCAGTATGTGAATCAAGATGGGATTGACCACTTCGGATTTAGGAGCCGTGTTCAATTATATTTCAATTTAGCAAAGCCTTAGCCAGGGTAGTCCTAGTAAGGTGTCACAGGACTGATTGTATTTAGATATGATATGAATGTACTTTTTAGGATTGGCAATTTAACTCTAAGTCACCCTATACATAGAGGTCGAAGGGATGAATTATATGGTAACCATATTTATATAGGTTCTGAATATTGCGATTGTGACTATTCAACCTATTCAGATATTAGGTACCATTGCTAGATGATCACTTTGATTGGTATAGAAAGTGATTCTTGTAATATCGACTTAGGTCGAACCTACAAGATCACACACATTAGAGGTTCCTACTTGATCTGATGGCTGATGGAGAGTTCCACTTAACTGAGACTCTATGGTCAAGAGTCCTATTAGACTAGGACTCTTCGATCAAGAGCTCTACTACATTGAAACTTTGAGTTCTACTTATTTGGGACTCTATGATCGAGAGTTTTACTGATCTAGAACTCTGTGATCATGAGTTCCACTCATTTGGGACATTGGGATCAAGAGTCCCACTGGTTGGGGAATCTTCGATCAAGAGTTTTATTTTGATGGAACTCTATTGCCCACATATCCACTAGATTTGGACTCTATATTTATGAGAGGTTTAATTAGTAATTTGATTACTGATTAACTCAATTTGATTGAGAAATAATTTTTGGATCAAGTTCACTTGAATTAGATTCAGTTGGGTTTGATCCGATTAGGTTATGAGATGACCTAATCACCAAGGAGATTTAGTCCCTCATTTGATTAAAGGTTGGGATTAATTAATTTCTAATTTAATTAAGATCTAATTAAGCATAATTAAATCTAAATAGGTTATGTTTAATCTGGTCTAATTGGATCTAGCCAAATTGGTTTGGGTTGGTTCAATTGGATAAGAAATTTAAGACTAGTTTGACTAGTCTTCCTATACGCCACCGCGCCTTTCCTACACCTATTTAAATTCTACGAGAATGAGATTCTTGTAAAACTTCTCTATGAACTAAGGGGCACACACCCAGCCTTCTCATGCCCCAGGTGGATAAGGTTTGGTTAGTTGCCATTCAAATTCAAATGAAGTTTGAATTTGAATGGGCAACCACCTATCCTTATCCCTCCATTCTATACGCATTTCTTTTCTATAAGAAAAAATTTCTTGTGAAATCTCTCCACACACAAGAGAGGGTGCACACCCTTCTTTCTTATGCCCCAGATGGATAAAATTTACTTGGTTACTATTTGAATTCAAATGAGATTCGAATTCGATGAAGCAACCACCTTATCCCTATCTTATCACGTGCACTCCACTCTAATTTGCACTAAATGAAAAGGGAGTTATCTCTGGGGCATGTGACACTTCAAAAGTGAGAAAGGATTTTGTTAGTCCCCTTTGCTGTGAGAGAAACAAATTAAAAAGAAACCAAGAGGATAAATGTTGAGAGAGTAAGGAGCAAGGTTCTAAGTGAGTGCTTACCCTTGGGTTTCAACCTAGGGTTTGGGGAGTGTTTCTATGAGCTACAAGTATCGTAAAATCATAAAAAAATTAGGATAGAGTCCTCTACTTCTGCTCTATCTCTATTGGTGATTCAAAGCATCGAAAGAGCCCATGGAAGGAGATCGGAGCCGTTCGGTCAAGATCAGCCATCGAAGCTTTCAGCATCGAGCTAGCACTCGGGAGGAGTTGATTGGGACCTAGACCTCGTGTGGACCATCCATGGAGGCTAGACGACCTATGTGATACATTGAAATGAGAGGACCTCTCCAGTGATGATCAAATTATGGTGTTTGGCTACCTGCATAAGGTATCTTGTTCTGAACATGTAGAGTAGTAACATTATTTTACTGCTAGCAATTCAATTTTTAGATTTTAATTGCATACATATCACATTTAGATCCTTGATTTGTAGGGCTTTTGATATGATCAATAGCTCTTAGAAAATTAATTATATTAATTTTTAATTCTACTATATTAAATTTTTAAAAAAGTTTTGAAAGTAGATTTAGAAATCCTGCACAGTATACTTTTAGGTCATCTTCTGAGCATTCAAGGTCAAAAGGATGAATTATACAGTAACTATATTCTAGTAGATTCTAAATATTGCTTCACACACATTCGATCTATTTGAATGTTAGGTATCATTGCTAGATGGTCATTTTGATTGGTACAAAAATTTGTTCCTATGCTACCAACTTAGATTCAAACCTATGGGATCACACTTAAAAGTATCTATCTGATTATGTGGCTGATCAAGAGTCCTATTAGACTGAGACTCTATGATCAAAAGTCTTACTAAGCTAGGACTCTATGATCAAGAGTTCTATTGAGTTAGGACTCTGTGATCAAAAGTCCCACTAGACTGGAACTCTATGGTCAAGAATCCTACTGGAGAGGGACTTTATGGCCAGGAGTCCTACTTGACTAGGATACTTTTATTATAGGATTAGTTAGGAAAAAGATTGCTAATTAGCTCAATTTAATTGAGCGATGAAGTTTGGATCAAATCTGATTGAATTAGATTCAATTTGGTTTGACTTGATTAGATTATAAGATGACCTAATCGCCAAGGAAGATTGGTCCTTGATTTGATTAGAACTTTGACTCAATCAAATCCTAATTTGATAAAATTTAATTAAGTCAAATTAAAGCCTAATTGAAATAGGTTTAATCTTATTAATTTGGTTCTAATCTGGTTGGAATCAAATAGGAAAAAAAGAGTCCAAACTAGTTGGACTAGTCCATACACCAAGTCTCCTTATGCGCCACTTTTCTCATGCTTTTTATTTTTCTCACCAAATAATGATTTGCATGTGATGAGAAGTCCACTCCCTGATGTTTCCCATGCTCACATACGGATAGAATTTCATTGGTTTCAGATTCTAATCCAAGTGAGTTTGGATTGAATAAGAAATAGAGTTCAGCTCTATCTAAATGCTGCTGTCCACTATATTTAAGCCTCTTTCTTTTTGTGCGCCACTTCTAATCCTATTTTCTACAAAAAATATCAAAGAAAAGGGGTGGAAAACCATCAGGGGTCATAAGGTTTTAGGGTGGGAAGCCATCTAAGGCATGTGAGAAAGAGAAGAGATCCTTCTTCTTTAAGGGTGAGAGACCTAAACCCAGTTCTAGGGTTTTATATTGTGAGAAAGAAAAATCAGAGAGAAAATTATTTCTTTCATTTTCTTCGTCCTTTCACATCCTCTAGTGACTCGTCTTTGACTTCAGAAAGTCTGATAGGTTCAAAGAATGAAAAGAGATTAGATTTGCCCATCATATGATCTTTGTGCAATTTGGTAGTTCCGAAAGATCGGATCAGTGTAGGACTTTGAGTGAATGATCTGTAGAGACCAGATATTTTGTGTAGCTATGATCGATGACTAGAGCTTAACGTCTAAAAGTTCCAATAGTGGAGATCTGATGGAAAACTTATAGGATTTCATGCATAGATTTTGAAATTTTTTCAAAAATTACGTAGTGGAAGACTTAGATTAATCAAATTAATCTATTAATACATGTAAAAATACTTACATCTAGGATCTTATGACATGATATAAAGCATGTAATAAATCTAAAAAATAAATAACATGAAGGTATTGATCATATCAATATTGATTTAGATCTAATCTAGTACACTATAGAGATCAGATCTCTAAACTTGATCGTGAGTCAAGAACTCCGCTACTGATTTTCATGATTGAGGTTGTTGCTTAGAGCTACACAAGATGTCTGGCTTCTATAGATTGTCCACATGAGGCTTCTACACTGACTGGAGGTTCGACGATCGAAGATATTGCACAGCATGCTAGCACTTCGCAGATCCCTCCTGACGATTGATCTTGATTCTTCTTCTTTGGATCTCTTGGACCTTCCAAGGGATGAAAAACTAGAGAAGGACTTTAGAAAGAAATACTTCCTCTCTTATCTCTCAAAAGTATGTGGAAGAAGGAGATCAAAAATCTTAGAGAAGGATCCCTTCTTTTCTTCTTTGTTTTCTCTTACCAAGACATACTAAGATGTTGTCTTAAAGAAAGCACATGCCCTAAGGTATTTGTGCCCAATATTCCATGCCCCACTCTAATATTTCATGGTGAATCTCTCTTTTAAATCCCATGCCAATCAACCTCTTAAATAGGATGGAGAGGAAGAGTTTTTGTCTAGGTCAAATACTTAGAAAGGTAACTTTCGAAACTAAGAAATATAGGGCACCCAACTTTTGGGCGCCACGTTAATTAAAGTTGGGCACCACCTTAATTTTCTTAGGCATGGGATATCAGAATATTCATGCTAATAATATTCTTTTTTCACCAAAAAAATCAGATCAAGTCTGATTAAATATGACACCTTGGTTGGATAGAGTTTTGGAATTAACAAATTCTATCAAATAAAGTCATAGGTGAAAACAACTTGCTTGTTTTGACCTAGTCAAAACTAATTTCCAAATCTAGAGATATGGGGACCTGTGAGGCCTTCATTAGCATGAGAAAACTCATGCATAAAATTTAGAATAGGTGGCGTGCGGCTTGGGTGCTTGGTGCAAAAGAGAAGAAAGAGAGTCGTAGTCAAACCAGGCTCTCATGCATTCTTTGGTCAAACCAATTCTAGCCCCAATTAAATTAAGATTGGTGCAACCTAATTAAAGATGATCCTAGTTTAACTAGGAGCCCATTTAAATTTGTTAAATCATATTTAAATCTAATTTAAATTCTAAACTAATTAGGAATTAAGTGCACACAAGTCCTAATTGAATAGGTAATGGATCTCTCTTGTAATTGGCTTATCTTATAAACCAATTAGACTTGACCTAATCAAGTCCAAACCAAACCAAATTAAATCTTATTCAATTAAAGTTGGTCACAACCCTAATGCTCAATCAAATTGAGTCAATTAGCAATTCGATTGCTAATTAATTCTTCTACAATACTTGCACTAGATCAATTATCAATCGTATTGATGATCTGATCTTGAAATGATTCATAATCATTGATCAACCATCCGATCAGAAAAAACCTCTTATGTGTGTGATCCCATAGGTTTGAATCTAAGCTAGTAGTATAGGAACAAATTTCTATACTAATCAAAGTGGCCATCTAGCAATGGTATTTGATGTCTAGATCGGTCGAATGTATGTAAAGCAACATTCTAGAACCTACTTGAATATAGTTACCATATAATTCATCCCTTTAACCTCTATATTTATGATAACTCAGAGTTAAATTATCAACCCTAGAAAAGTGTTTTCATAATATGTTTGAATGCAACCAGTCTTGTGACTTCTCATAAGGACTATCCTGGTCAAAGTTTTGCTAAATTGAAATACAATATAACATATCTCCTAAAACTAGGAGCAGTCAATTTCATCTTGACTCACACACTGACTTTACAAGTACTTGATTATGCTCAAAAATCTTCTATCACTGAATTAAAAATTCAGATAGTCCGATATCAAAGTACAGTGAGTTGCCTGCAAGTCACCATGGTGATCTCAAGTCGGAGGGATACTTATACCCATATTCCTTTATAGCAAATCATGATAGTAGAATGCTTTAAAGTTGGTCATGTTTAGTGATGATGTACCCCTACTTCTCACCTGCATGTGATACCAGTGTCTCCATACTTCTTGGTTAGGACAACTAACCCATATGGCACACAACGACCTATACTCAATAAACATTGTTGTCCTAGGTAATAATATATTATTTGATCATGAACAACTTTAAGGACTAAATGATAAATCTTTTTTTTATCAATTCTAAATAGTCCTAAGAACTTCATCACAATATAGAAGTTCATAAAATGAAGATGTACACTTATTATGGAAAAGCTAGAATAAACCTTCTATTCATAATAAATCATATATATTTACAAAATTAGCTCAACTGCCAACAGGTTGATGATTGACTTTAGGATATATTTTTCAACAACTCTCACTTATATTAAAGCCACTTGATATAGTATTTTATACCCATCTTCGACTTGTGATTATCGAACTTCTTTACTACAAGGGCTTGAGTGAATGGGTCAGCTAGGTTCTTCTTTTTGTCTATCTTTTAAAGATCGACATCATCTCGATTCATGATCTTTTGGACAAGATGGTAGCGATATAAAATATGCTTCATTCATTGATGTGCTTTTGGTTTCTTCACCTGAGCAATGGCTTCAATGCTGTCATAGTAGAGTAGGACTCGACCATCAAGGAAAGATGCTACTCCAAACTTGGTGATGAATTTTCTTAGCCATATAGCTTTCTTGGCAGCATCGAATGCCACAATGTACTCCACCTGGCAAACTAAGTCAGCCACTATGTGTTGCTTAAAACTTTTCTAGTAGATAGCTCCACTATTAAGGATAAACATATAACCCAACATACTTTTACTATCATCATGGTCAGATTGAAAACTAAAGTCTATAAATCCACTAAGTTTCAAATCTGACTCACCATTAATTAACCACTAGTCCTTAGTATTTCTTAAATACTTAAGGATGATTTTTACAACCTTCCAGTGGTTCTCTCCTAGATCAGATTGGTATTTACTCACTACTCTTAGTAAGCATGCCACATCTGGTGTCGTATATATCATAGTATACATAATAGAATCCACTTCTGAGGCATATGGTATTCTGCTCATATGCTCTCTTGAGGTGTTGTTGGACAATCTCTCTTCGAGAGAGAAATTCTATGGCCTATCAAAAGATAGCTTTTTTTAAATTTTTCCATACTGAACCATTTCAGCGTAGTATCTATGTATGTAGATTGGGATAACCCAAGCAACCTCTTAGATCTATCCCTATAGATCTTCATTTCTAGGATATATGATATTCTCCCAAGTCCTTCATGAAGAACTAAGATGACAATTAAATCTTTATTTTCTATAATGTAAGGATGTCATTTTCAATTAAGATAATATCATCCATGTACAACACAAGAAATACCTTCACTAAACCATTTGTTGGCGCATCATCCTAGCATCACCTAGCTCTGATGTCAATTATTGTGAAAACCCCTAATCTTTAGCATGGATCTGGAGAGACCTTTCACGTTCTTTGTGGGTAGTATACCACTAATCCACCATCTGGATCTATGATGGGGCACCTCCCTCCTAGGGCTTGAGGGAGGCACCTCTCCTCTCTAAGGATCCTTCAAGACTTGGGGCTACAACACTAGACAGAAGAGAGAAGAGAGATTAAGGGTAAAAAGATTTGCATTCCATTGCATCATGAAACCCTAATAAAATTTATGTATTTATACATAGCCATTAGGCCCGACCAAAAACTCTTCGGCTAATCCAATACATAAAAGCACTTACCGATCCCATGTACACCCATGTCTTCCATGCTCTCATCCCCTAGATCTAAACTTGATCCATACATGAGTTAACCCTCTTAAGATCTCTCAAACCAAGCCTTAATATCCCTAGGATCAACCTAGACCCTAATTCTAAATAGACTTTTTGCGTAACTCTGCTCGTGCACTGAGCCGGCTTATTCTCAGCACTGAGCTAGCTAACCTAAGATAGGGTCGATTTTGTTTTAGACTAAGCCAACCTAGTTGCATATCGTGCTAGTAGTTTCGAACGTGCACCTTTCTGTTTGGCTTGACCTCTGAGACATAGTGACCCAGTTTCTGACTAAGCTGACTAGCCTGCAGAAATAGTCATTCTCTGTAGTCTTGATCCCTTGGCTTTAGTTCCTTACTCCACCTTGTGTCTCAGGTCTCCGAAGCACCAACTAAGCCCCTCAAGATCCTCAACACCTAGACCTCAAGCTCGTGGAGGGCTCCACACCATCTCCATCTTAGGATAACTCTTGTCTTAGCCCTAAGATCATACCTATCCTAGTCTTCCGAAGTCAACACCTTGACTCTTCATGGCCTCCCAAGGCTTGGAAGCACCACCAATCCTCATAATCTCCATTTTGGTGCCTCCAAACCTTGGCAAATTCTTGGTAATGCCCTCCTGTACGATCTCGCTGTCACTGCATATCTTGATAGCTCTTTGTGCAAACATCGCCTACGCTAATCCTCTTCAGCTATTGTGCACCCTTTGAGGCCTTTAAGATGACCACTTCCACCATTAAAGATCTTAGCTTGTTTCTTTGCACCATCCTGAAATTGTAGGATTCCTTCTGCTTGGCAGCTGCATCAATTTTTTTAGACTTTTCTTGAGATCCCACAGCATTCTTGTACTGGCACTCACTGCATATCCTAATACGATCTTTTCAAAACTACTCCTGTCCTCCTACACATGCCACTTCACTTGAAACTGTGCATTACTAGTGCTAGTGCTAGGATATCGATTCTCTTGCACCCCTCCACTTTGAACTCATATCAAATCCTCTATATTGATGAAGCCACCTCTGCCTAATGCTCCACCTAAAATCAAAGTCTTTCTGATGCCATAGAAGCCGACTCTATTACCAAGTCACCTAAGGCCAACCACTCAATGCTGTATTGCTGAGCTTGCCGCTGCACCTCAAACACCGTTGCTGCCCCTTCGAATCCTGTACACTCCATGGACCCCTTCAAAGCCTTCTCAGATATCTCCATAACCCATAGGCACTTTCAAAATCTAAGAGCTCATCCAACTCTTTAAATCAGTGATTGAATCCTAGAAATTTCCATCCTAGCAGTTCTCTTTTTCTACCCCTACATTAGCCATCGCTTTAGTTATGCCCGAAGAAACTATAGCTCAAATCCTATCCTGAACTCAGACCCACCTATCTCATCTGGAGGTTCTTGAGACTCCCTAGCTCTTTCTAAGACCTGCTCCCAATCTCCCTGAGATACCTTCTGATAACTTCGCTAAGATACCTCCCTCGACTACTGCACCACTGAGCCTCTTTCAGTTTCATGCCTCCAGCGAAGCACTACAGCAACACTCTAGTGCTCCCTACCTCATCTCGACACTGCCTCCTCATAAGTATCCAGGCTCTTTTTTGTTGCACATAACCCATCCTCCACCTAAACCATGACTCTCTCTGGTACTCCTACAGAAGAAACCTGATCCACTGCCCAACCCTAGCCTACTGGACCTTCATGGAACATCCATCTCCATTACCTCCAAGACTTCACAAATCCCTACTCTGATCGAACCACTGAATGCATCCCTGACTACTTCCTCACCTTTTTGCCACCGAACGATGTATAGCCATTTTTTTAGCCTTCCTTCGACCATTATCCCTTGAGAAATCTTTCTTCAACCATTAAATAGCCCCATACTGCCCATCTTTCTAGAGAATCCTATTACCCATCATACACCCTGGCCTTTCCACCAAGACCAACCAACAAATCATGCATCCAAACCTTCCATCCTCAAAAAAATTCTTTCCATTAATCCTCTTAACCTCCACCTTCAACCTGCTGCTCTTGGCTAGACAAACCATAGTAATAACAAAGGTAGATTTGAGAGAAACCATGAAATACTTGTGCGGATTCTTGATTTTACTCTGTATGACTTCTCCTTCGCTTTCACGCACCATCGAACTTTGATACCAAATGTTGGTGCATCATCCTAGCATCACCTAGCTTTGATGCCAATTATTGTGGAAACTCCTAATTTTTAGCATGGATCTGGAGAGGCCTTTGACGTTCTCTAAGGGCAGTATACCATCGATCCACCATCTGGATCTATGATGGGGTGCCTCCCTCCTAGGACTTAAGGGAGATGCCCCTCTTTTCTAGGACTTCTTTAAGACCTAGAGCTATAATACTAGAGAGAAGAGAGAAGAGAGATTGAGGGAGAAAAGATCTATATTCCACTACATCATGAAACTCTAATACAACCTATGTATTTAAACATAGCCATTAGGCTTGACCAAAAATTTTCTGGCTAACCCAATATATGAAAGCACTCACCGAGCCCATGTACACCCATGTCTCCTATGCTTTCATCTCCCGAATCTAAACTCGATCCATACATGAGTTAGCCTTCTTAAGACCTCTCAAACCAGGTCTTAAGACCACTAGGATCAACCCAGACCCTAACCTCAAATAGATATTTGCATAACTCTGCCTGTGCATTGAGTCGGCTCAGTCTTAGCATTGAGCCAGCTAACCTGAGACTTGATCGACTCAGTTTCAGACTAAGCTGACCTAGTTGCATACCATGCCAGCAGTCCTGAATGCGCACCTTTCTATTTGGCTTGACCTTTGAGACATAGCCAACCTAATTTTTGACTGAGCCGGCTAAACTATAGAAACAACCCTTCTCTACAGTCTTGATCCCTTGATTTTGGTTTCTTGTTCTACCTTATGCCCAAAGTCTTCGAAGCACCAACCAAGCCCCTCAAGGTCCTCAACGTCTGGACCTCAAGCCCATGGAGGGCTACACATCACCTCCATCCTAGGATAACTCCTATCCTAGTCCTAGGACCGCACCTATCCTAATCTTTCGGAGTCAACATCCTAACTTCTTGTGGCCTTCCAAGGCTTGGGAGCACCATCAATCCTCACACCATTGGCCTACTTATATATGCAGGGCTCTTCTCCATTCTTAATGAAGCCATACATTTTGATTGTCTTATCAAAATGTATGTTCTAATTTTGAGCTGCTTGTTTTAATTCATAAATGGATCTCTGAAGCTTACACAACTTAGACTTATCTATGGATGTATGAATCTCTGAAGCTTACACATCTTAGACTTATCTGTGGATGTAAACCTTTCATCTTATATCACATACACCTCTTCTTCCAACTTTCTATTTAGGAAAGATGTGTTCACATCCATCTTCCAGATTTCATAGTTCTAATGTTCAACTATTATAAGCATAATCTAAATATATTTGAACATTGCCATAGTAGAAAACATCTTGTCATAATTTATACTATAAGTTGACGATATCCCTTGGTAACCAGATGGACTTTATTAGTCTCCACTTTTTTATTCGCACCTCTCTTTCTTTTGAAGACCTACTTACATCCTGTTGGTGCAAAATTTGGTTGTCACCAAAATCAAGGCTAGAGTCAGAGAATATGAGGTCGCCATCAGTGATCTGTAAAACAAGTCTCATCCAAAGTCGGGGGTGGTGGCTCCAGCAAGATCCTTCGATGACTAAGTCAGTTCTTTCGGCAAATAGAAATAGAATGCTCAGAGTGATTTTAGCAGAGTTTTTAGAAAGAAATTAAGAGCTTAGGGAAAAAGGCGTATCTAAAGGATTTCTTATATAGGTGGAGCCCATAATAAACTAATAGTGATAATTGTAACCATCTAGTAGTGGGCCGTTCAGGGCCACATGGGATTTGTTACAAAGGATCGTATTTATTATCGTGATGTGCCAGTCCGTTGGAGTCTGACAACTTAAGTTTGGATGGGATAGCCATAGGTAATGAAGAATTCTTAGCTGACATCATTCTAGAGGAGTTTGAAGGTTGTTGAGATCAGCCATGCTTGGGCCATCGTTTGCCATATCATGAGTTGGTGCCAAGGCCTTTTTGGGCAACTAGTAAGAGAAGTTCGAGAGGAGCTTGATAGGCAAAGAATCCCAGTAAGAGTTCGATTGGTGGCAAAGCTTGTTTGAAGTTTGACTATCAAAGGAGTCCAGCTGATGGAATTGTCCGGCAGGAGCCTAACTACTGAAGAAGTCTGGCTGAAGGAGAAGTCTGGTAGGAGTCCGATTGCTGAAGGAGTCTGACTGAAGGAGAAGTCTGGTAGGAGTCTGACTACTGAAGAAGTTTGATTGAAGAAGAAGTCCGGCAGGAGTTCGACTACTAAAGGAGAAGTTTGGCTGAAGAAGAAGTCTAACAAGAGTTTGATCATTGAAGGAGTCTGGCCGAAGGAGAAGTCTAGCAGGAGTCCGACTATTGAAGGAGTTCGGGAGATCTTATAGATTTGATGGAAGCCCATCCCTGGCCGCTGATATCGGATGGTCTAATTCAAAGGTCAGACATTTTGGCTGAACTTTGGCAAGAGTGGGTTTATCCTCAACACTAGTCTCCCTACTTCTAAATTCGAAATTCGAAAGAAGAAAGTATGGATGTGACTACCAAAGTTTTTTCCTGTATCTATCTAGAAAAGATATTTTTGCGTCTACTGATAAGTACCATAAATTTACTAATAAAAGTATTAATTTATTAATTAATTTATATTAATTAATGATCAATTTATATATTTTTTTAAGAAATTAATATTTTTATTAATTAAAAAATAATTAAAAATTAATAAAAATTTAAAAATAAAATTTTATCATCAATAGAAAGAGCTCATTTTTTTGATCACAACAAAATAAGTTTTGAATAAAATGAAGCTAAAATGGAGAACATATAAATTTTTAAAGAAATAAAAGAAAAAAATTAAATAAAAAAAGAAAAATAGCTCAGTTGGCTCCACAAGCCAAGCCACCAAGCCAAGCCAAGCCGTCAAAGCCGACTCAGCCATAGAAGCCACCAGCTGGTCCATGATCCAGGCATGGACCACCAACTCAGCAAAATCCAATGAATCACAGCGCAATACGTGGCGGACCTAGACCTTTAAAGGATCCACAGAAATCCATCGCGGCTCACAAGGCAATCTGGTCTTTTCACTCGATAATAGAGGCACTGATTGGTTGCGGTATGCGGTGCGGTCGATCTATGCGGTCCATGGAAATAGTATTTGTGCGATCGGATGGTTGCGGTTAATTACGGTCAAGATTGGATGGCGGTAGTTATTTTTGGGTTTGATTCAAATTCTATCAGCAATCTGGCATGATCCGACGGCCAAAAAATTAGTTGGTGAAGATCCAATGGTCCAGGAAGCTCCCGACTTGATTAAAATATTAGAACTCGATCCGACAGCTAGATTTCCTCCATCAACGTGCGATCGGACGGTCAGAATTTAATCTAACCTGATTTGGGCTGATACACATTTGATGATTTTTGGACTGTTAGATTTCTATCAACGGCCAGATTTCATCTAGAGCAATAGAATTTGTTCAAGACTCTTTTTAATTCAATTTTCACTCAAATTTCTCCATATTTTGTCGATCAAAGAGTTCCTTAGTCCCACATTGCCTAGAAGAAAACTCTCCAGCCCTCCTAGCTCTATAAAAAGGACCCCAGGCCTCTAGAAATTGATATCTCCGATCAAGGTGAGGCTTTGGTATAGGGTGAAGCTAGGCTCTGGGTTAATAGCTATTTCGAGGCAACTGGTGCTGAAAGAAAAAGCTGAGCTTCTACACCATCTTTCCACCCATGCCGATCCAAGATCAGAGATAAGGCTATTTTATTTTATTTTTAAATTTTATATATTTAAATTTTAAAATTTTAATTAATAAAAATTTTATTATTATACTTTAATTTTAATTTTTTTTTATTTTTATTATAATTTAATTTTTATATTTTAATTATTATTTTTTATTTTTCTACAAATAGATGCTAAGATTTAACTTGTAGATCTTATTACCAAGTTTATTTTTCTGCATAATTTAATTTTCACTCCACAATTTTAATTTTTGACTTTAAATTCTATTTTTAAATTTTTTTTATTAAAAAAGTTATAGATTTTAAATCTAAAAATACTACCTTTCCTATGGATTCGATCCAACTTACTGCTATCTATACATTTTTAATTATTTTAAGAAGTCGGATTAAACTGATAAATACGGTGTCTTAATGATAACATCGCATTTCTATCAAGTTTTTGGCACCATTACCGAAGATTATTTTTGATTTTTGATTTTAATTTTTTTGATTTATTTTAAATAAATTAAAAATAATTTTGATAAAAGCATCAAGTTTTTGGCGTCATTGCCGGAGAAAGCATGGACATTAAATCTTTGATCTCTTTGATTTTTTTATAAATAAATTATAAATAAAATTTTTATTTTTTTATAAATATTGCTTGCTAATTTTCTATTATTTTGCAACAAAAGAGATTAAAGAATAAAAAGAACCAGGAGTTTTGCTTAGTGAGATCAATCCTAACCCTAGTTCTCTTTTCTTTTTATTTTATTTATTTATTTATTTTATTTTTAAATTAATTTTTTTTAAAAAATATTCATTTAAATCTAATTAAAAATCTCATAACAAGATTAGAAATCCTAACTGCTTGGAGCATGCATCATATTATTTTTATTTTTATTTTTTTTAGTAATTGTTGGAGGCAAGGTAAGCCTTTCAGAATTCAATTAGTTGAATGCATCTAGTTTAAATTGTATAGAATCCTTTGATTGAATTTTTTTTTTTGTGTGTGCATATTCATATTAAACTAAATTAAGAGCACAACCCAATTAAACAAGATAAGATGGAAATTTGATCACCCTTCCTTGGTCCACAAATAACCAACCAACATCCTACATTGACCTAAGCCTTTAATTTTAAAATCAATTAAGGAACTCGAGCTCAATAGGACAAGAAATCCTAAGAGTTAAACCAGATTAGGATAAGTCAATTTGACTGGTGTCTAGGAAAGTGGTTCAGAGACGATTGGGCCCAAAGGAAGGTGATTTCTAATTGATTTTGTTAGCTTACCTGGCTAAGTATAATTGGTGTCTAAGACAAGCAACAGGGGGACTCCCACCGATCTTACACTTACCTGGCCAGTTGATTGGTTGATCTTACACTTGGAGGGCTTAAAGATGACCTTGGCAGTTAGAAGCTATCTAGATCTAGGATAACTCTTTGTCAGGATTGATTGATCAACTTGATTACTAACCAACATTAAATCAAATTAAACTTAATTCTTCTCTCTTCTTAGTTCTAGGACTCCTTAGGACCTCTTCCTTAGAACTCTTCTTTCTTTCTTCTTCTTTCTCCTCTAAAAATAAAATAAAATAAAATAAAATAAAATTAAATTTAACTAACTAAAAAATATTAAAAATAATAATTTAATTTAATTTAATTAATAAATAAAATAATTAATTTTTAATATAATAAAATAATAAAAAATATAAAAGAAATTTAAAAAATTTTTGAACCACACGTTAGGGTTGCACTAGTGCATGCATGGTAGAAAATCATTTTACCTGATCTAGTTGAACCCAATCATAAAATTAAAAGGCTGAATTGTATTAAATCCGATAACCAAATGGCTAAAAATTTTAGAGAACCACCTAAGCAGATGAAGGAATACTTTATTCCTTCCACCTATAATCCATCGACTTGTATCCAATTACCTAAAATTCATGCTACCCACTATGAGATCAAGCCGACTACAATTCAGATGCTTCCATCTTTCTATGGAAATACCAATGAGGATCCTTATAAATATCTAGTTGAATTCTTAGAAATCTACTCTACTGTAAGAATTCAAAATTTAACTAATGATGCCCTTAGACTAATTTTATTTTTCTTATCATTAAAAGACAAAGCCAAGTACTGGCTTGGGATAATAGGAAGACCAATTAAAACTTGGGCTGACTTGCAAAGTGAATTTCTTAAAAAAATTTATCCCATAGGCCAAACCAACATTATGAGGCGAACTATCACTGGATTTGCTCAGCTTTTAAGGGAACAAATTCACGAGTCATGGGAGAGACTTAAGAAACTTTTTAGAAAATGCCCATACCATGGTCTGTCTAAGTGGCAAATAGTTCAAGCTTTCTATGAGAATTTAGGAGATCAGTACAGACAGATAGTAGATGCATCCTGTGGAGGTGCATTCATGAATAAGAGTGAGGACGAAGCCTATTCCTTATTTGAAATTCTGAGTAAAAACTCAATTAATCATGCTTCGTTATCTTTCCACCAAACCTGGGCAGGGATTCATGAATTTAAACATCTAGAATCTAGTCCTAAGGCTGATACAAATTTGATAAATAAAGTAGACTTTCTTGCTCAGAAATTAGATCAAGTTCTAACCCCAAGTCAACAATCTTCTGCATAATTCACATCATCTTCTCAGATGATTTATTTAATCTACGCTAGTCCAACCCATTATGTGAATGAATGCCCTAAGACTGCACAATTTTCACCTTTTATCCAAAAATAAGTTGCTCAAGGCTACTCCAAGTCGGTTAATGATTCATTTTCAAATCCATATAACCGACATTGGAGTAACTATAATTTTTCTTAGACATCTCAATAGACTCAGGCTCAGACCCAAATTTCACTAGTGCAAAATTATTAAAATAGATCCCAATACCAAAATTATGCCTATAATAATGGCCAACCTAGTCAGTTTATCCAGCCATCATATTACAATAATCCCTCATACCCACCTCCTCAATAGACCAATCTAGCTAACGATAGATTTAACCAACTTCAACAATTGATTCTGACTCAACAGCAATCTATCGCCAGGCTAGA
>QRFJ01003498.1:0-30092 GCA_006176705.1 Cocos nucifera | reverse complement strand
TAAGTTCAAATAGGATAATTAGTTGAGTCTAACACGAGGAGAGAACTATATCAACTACCGAACCTACCAATTTTAAATAATCCACCTAATATCCACCAACCATCTAGACCAAGTTATTAATTTAATGTCTCACTTAAGAATCCTCAATCTGAGAATACCAAAGTAATTCCTAAACTTAAAAGCTATAGGATTCTTATGGACCTATACCAAGATCAAGTGAAAGAGGCTAGTACTAATGCTAGCCAAAATAAAAATTTAGAGGAACAGGTTAGTACTGAGACTAACCACATAGAAGAACCCAAGCCAAGAACTAGTACTGATGCTGATTCCAATTTAAATAAGATAGAAATAGGGAGAAAGAGAATAGATGATTTATCCAAGACTTATAAACCTAATGTCCTATTCCCTTTAATCCTAGAAGTCGGATCTTCTTACAAAAATTAAGAGGCATGTAATGAAATGTCAATGGAGTTATTTAAACAAGATCATATTAATTTACCTTCAGAGTTAAAACCGCCTTTAACTACCATTCCAGCACCCATTGAACCAAACGTAACTCCTAAAACTCCATTCATGAGCATTTTAGAAAAACAAATAGGAAAAATTCTTAATAAACATGGGTCTGAGAATGGGGTCAAAAATTATGTTCCTAAAATTAACAGTGAATATATCAATAATGGGATTATAAATCAACTTTCTGAGATTGACAATCCAAAACCATTGAAATTTGTCAATCCAATATTTGACACAGGATAGTAAGCTGCATTATGTCTTACTAAAGATGGTAAACTTAGCACTTGTTGGTGAAGAAAAATCCTGATTTTCCGGATCAGGTTCGTTCAGATCTGATCAGATCAAGAGATATATTTTAAAAATTTTTCTCTTTGATCCTAATCAGATCTGAGATATTTTAGATCTAATTCTTATTATTCTAATAATAAAAATAAAATCTAAATAAATTTAATCAAATTTAATTTACCTTGATGTTGGATAATCCTATTACCCATTGATGATCCTATATGCAACGAAAGGTTCTGGATCTAGCCACGCAAGTGCCTGGCCTCTAACGATATCCACTTGGGATGGATCTAGAGATCCTCTTCTTCTCTATCATATCTCCAAAAATCAAATTTGGATCTGATCTAGAGGATCTTCAAAACTTCTTTTGAAGATCAGCAGTTGTCCTTTGCAGCAGCGTAGCCTTCTAGCTTTCAGTCGCCTTTCTCTCATCTGGATTGCACCAACCAAGGTCCAAAATACTTTTGGACGTGGAGAGGAGAGGGAGAAGGTGGGTTTGGCATGGAGGAAGAGGGGAGAGGCAGCCTTGGGCCGTGGGATTTCAATTGCACTTTGAGTTGGGCACAGGGTCTTATTTATAGACTATCTATGATCCAACTCCTTTTCTTCCCAACCAATCATAACTCTTTATGAAATCAGATCTAAATCTGATTGGTGGGAATAGAGTCCCCTAGATTTCTCCTTAGAGGGCACCTAAGACCAATCAAAGTTGGTTCTTAGGGAAACTCTAATCGGAATTCAAAAAGAAGATGGAGTCCTTGTCCAACAGAAACTCCTAGGCGCCTCCCACTTGGGCGCACGCAAAGGGTGGCATGCGCCATCTTCCTTGCTAGGTTCTGGTAGGAGGACAGGCCCCCACCAGCTCTCCAATAGGTGCATGACATATGGACAGAAGTCAAAGTGTCAATGGTCAACATTTGACCAGTCAAAGGTCAACTTTTGATCAAAGTCAAAGGACGAAAAATGGTAGGTATTGTCTTACAAAATAAGATTCTCCCTTTCTGATCTGGACAGACTCTAGTCAGATCAGGTGAAGGCCTTTGAATGAGCATAAACTCCTTTAGCTCAGTCAGGATAACTATTTATGATAGTAAAAGAAGAACGTTAGGTTCAATTGAGTGCTAGCACGATTTCCTTGAACCTAATTGAATCTCATTCAGATCAAGTGAACTGGATTAGTTGAATTGATGATCACCAAATTCAAACTCTTATTTGTGTGATCCAGTTAGGTTCAGTTCTATATAATAATGGGATATGTCATGATCTCTATCATTGACATCATCGAAACTCCTTTCGATGGACTAGAACTCTTCTAATTCGAACAGCTAGAATGATCGATCATCTAAATCATTCTAATTGCTCCCAAAATCCACCAGTGACACCTAGCAGTATATGGTGGCAACCCATCAGAGCTGAATGCGAACCTCTTGGTGATTAAGTTCTTCTATTTTGAGCCCTGATCAGATTAGGGTTAAGGTGAACTCGTCAAACCCTAGTTTCTGTCATATAATGTAATCATTCGATTCAAGTCCGATGTGAAAACCTAAATAGAAACTCTTTCTATTATTTCTCTCTACCATGGCCATGGGCTTCTGGACTTGATTCTCATGATCATCATAGGGCTGCTCCTCTACCACCGAGGTAGATAGATTCCATCTTGATGCAATCCAGTTTCTGCAATGAACATGTCATAGCCAACATACACCTCAGGTTCCATGTGGCTAGGAGATTGAGTAATGGTGTAGTCAAATAATATAACACTCTCAAGGATGAACTATCGATGCACCTCAGGTCAAAGAACCAGACAACCACATGCATGCAGTTCGATGTCAGTCATTGATGAGAAGGTAGACTTCCTAATGCTACTACTCGCGAGTGTGGTCATGCTCAGTGCCCTGTTCTCTAACGAGTACCTATACTCTCGCTCTGGTGTCTCCACACCGTAGACTTAAGACTCATCTATTAAAGAGAAGCGATTGTACACCAACCTTTCGGATCAATCACCATCCTCAGTGATGATCCTATGGTTGGGAGCATTTTATGAGTTAATAATGATTATTCATGTCTTTAAATTTTCAACTTGAAAATAATATTCATTACATTAACTTAAAGGATGTATCACAGACACTAAATACACACTATGTGATAGAAAATAATCCTTTTTATTTTATTATAGTCATAATTATAATTTTGCCCTAGAACGTGTATTACAAGTGTCAGCTAATTTTGGCTTCTAAGGCACATATATCTAACAATCTCCCACTTGTCCTAAAGCCAATTGGCTATAAGTCTAAGTCCCATCTTCTCAAGGTGGGCTTCAAATTTTTGTTGTCCTAACGGCTTTGTAAGTGGGTCTACTGTATTGTCTGCGTAGTTGACTCTCTTGACCTCGACATAACTCTTCTCGAGGTAATCGCGGATGAGGTGGTATCGCTGCTCAATGTGCTTAGACTTCTGGTGGGACCTCGGCTCCTTAGCAAAGGCTATGGCGCCATTACTTCAATTTTTGTCGTAAACTTCTTGTACCAAAATACTTCCTTCGTAGCCTCTGATGCAGCGATATATTCTGCTTTCATGGTGGAATCTGCTATCACGGTTTGCTTGAAACTCTTCTAGCTAATAGCACCACCATTGCACACTAACAGACTCCCAGATGTCAACTTTCGATCATCTATATCGGATATAAAATCCGAGTCTGTGTATCCCAGGACATGGAGTTCTCCGTTACCAAAGACCAACATCATATCCTTAGTTCTTCTCAAGTACTTAAGGATACATTTCATAGAAGTCCAGTGTTCTTCACCTGGATTTGACTGATATCTGCTTGTGACACTCACAGCATGGGCTATATTAGGTCGTGTACATAGCATGGCATACATGAGGCACCCTATTGCAGAAGCATAAGGGATCTTGCTCATGCATTCTATTTTTTCAGGTGTCCTAAGGCACATCTTCTTAGAAAGATGAATACCATGTCTGAAGGGTATTAATCCCCTCTTAGAGTTTTCCATACTAAACCTCTTTATTATTTCCTCTATGTACATCTTCTGTGAAAGTCCTAGCATCCTATTTGGTCTATCTCTATAGACCTTAATTCCTAGAATAAAGGATGCTTCACCTAGGTCTTTCATGGAGAATTCCTTGGACAACCATAATTTGACTATCGTCATCATGGGAATATCATTCCAATAAGGAGGATGTCATCCATGTACAGTACGAGGAAGACAACAGTGCTCCCACTGATCTTTTTGAAGACACATGGTTCCTCATCATTTTTGATGAAACCAAATGTTTTGATCACATCATTGAAACGAGTGTTCTAGCTCCAAGATAATTGCTTAAGTCCATATATGGACCTTTGCAGTTTGCAAACCTTGTGTGATCAGAGATTACTGGATTGAAACCCTAGCAGCTTTCTCTCATATAGATATCTTCCTCAAGATATCCATTTAGAATGCGCATTTTCACATCCATTTGCCATATTTAATAATCGAAATAAGCTACAACGGACAAGCAATGGTGCGGATGGATTTTAGCATAGCCACTGGGGAAAAGATATCCTGATAGTCAACCGCAAATTGACTATACCTTTTGCCACTAGTCTAGTCTTGAATGTCTCAACCTTTTCCCATCTGCACAATAATACTGTTCTCTTGAAGATTCATTTACACCCAAATAGGTACATATACTTCGTGAGTGAATCTCCTACCAGTCTCGAGGGTGGGTGTGTGTCAAAGCTGACTTAGCCACAGAAGCCACCAGTCGGTCCATGATCCAGGCATGTACCATTAGCTCAGCAAAATCCGACGAATCACAACGCGACACATGGCGGACCTAGACCCTTAAAGGGTCCAGAGAAATCCATCGTGGCTCATTAGGCAATCTGATCTTTTCACATGATAAAAGAGGTGCTGATTGGCTGTGGTGTGTGGTGCAGCCAGTCCACGTGGTCCATGGGAACAATAATTATGCAATCGGATGGTTGCGGTTGATTGCGGTCAAGATCGGACGATGGTGGTTATTTTCGGATTTGATTCAAATTCTATCAGTGATCTGGCATGATCTGATGGTCAGAAAATCAGCCGATGAGGATCCAATAGTCTAGAAAGCTCCCAACTTGATTAAAATATTAGAACTCGATCTGACGGTTAGATTTTCTCCATCAACGTGTGATCGGATGGCCAGAATTTAATCTGACCTGATTTGGGCTGATATACATCCAATTTTGATGATTTTTGGACCATTAGATTTCTATCAATGGCTTGATTTTATCCAGAGTAATAGAATTCATCCAAGACTTCTTTTAATTTAATTTTTACTAAAATTTCTTTATATTTTGATGATCAAAGAGCTCCTTAGTCCTATATTGCCTAGAAGAAAACTCTCCAGCCCTTCTAGCTCTATAAAAAGGACCCCAGGCCTCTAGAAATTGATATCTCCGATCAAGGTGAAGCTTTGGTACAGGGTGAAGCTAGGCTCTAGGTTAATGGCTATTTCGAGGCAACTGATGTCGAGAGAAAAAGTTGGGCTTCTACACTATCTTTCCACCCATGCCAATCCAAGATCAGAGATCATGCTATTTTATTATATTTTATTTTTTATAAAAATTTTATATATTTAAATTTTAAAAATTTAATTAATAAAAATTTTATTATTATACTTTAATTTTATTTTTTTTTATTTTTATTATAATTTAATTTCTATATTTTAATTATTATTTTTTATTTTTTTGCAAGTAGATGCTAAGATCTAACTAGTAGATCTTAGTACCAAGTTTACTTTTCTGCATAATTTAATTTCGACTTCGCAATTTTAATTTTTGACTTTAAATTCTATTTTTAAATCTTTTTTTCTTCTATTAAAAAAATTAAAGATTTTAAATCTAAAAATACTATCTTTCCTATGGATTTGATCTGACCCACTACTATCTATGCATTTTTAATTATTTTAAGAAGTCGGATTAAACTGATAAACACGGTGTCTTAACGACAACATCGCATTCCTATCAAATTTTTGGAACCATTATCGAAGATTATTTTTGATTTTTGATTTTGATTTTTTTGATTTATTTTAAATAAATTTAAAATAATTTTGGCAAATGCATCATCTACTGCATCGGCTCTTGGGCTCATTAAATTTGAAATGACTTTGAGGAGATGGCCCTTCAAATTTTCCATCATAATAATGCCCGAGGTATGGTGTAATTAAAGATCTGTCCGTTGCCACTCTCCTATCATGATGAGTGGGATGCAGCATGCATGGAGCAGTCGGATAAGATCTGCAATGATAACTGCCTCAGGTTGCCTTTGGCTATTTAAGGCCTTCTCCCCTTCTGGAAGTCATTCTTACCTGAGTCTTCTTCCCTCTTAAGCCCTTGCCTTCTTCCTGCTTGAGAGCACCGATTCTTCCCCATATCCTCTCCAATTTTTGGGGCCCCTCGGCTCGATTTTCGTCACGTCCATCGCTTCTTTGCCCCTCTCAATCAACTTAGGTCAGCCTCCTATCTCCTATTTTTGATTTCTCTAGCATCTTTTTTCTTCTTGCTCTTTTGGCTTCTCTGGTAGAAGCTTCTATATTGCATTTTTTCTTGATTTTTGGGAGTTTTCCTAGGATTTTATTTTGATTTGAATGTCTTTCAAAATCTTCCATTTTGTCAGTTCTTGGAGCTCGTCCAGATCGGCCTTCCTAAATCCTACACCCCTGGCCGAGGTTGAGCCTAGAAACATGTCTCACCAGTCTTTTATTTTGGATACCACCCCTTCAATTTTGACTCTGAGCTATCTTTCATTGATTCGCATCCAATATGGGGTTCTCCCCGAGTACGACCTCGAGCTCCCTGGGTCGGATGAACATGCTAGTTCACCTTCAGTCGGTCGATTTTGTTTGTATCTAGAAGCCTTATGTGCTGGGCTTCGACTTTTCCTTCTGTCCTTTGTTGTTACACTTTTTCGCTTTTTGAACATTTCTTTTGCTTCCATTGTACCAAAATCCTTTCAGTTTGTAATTGGTTTCCTTTTCCTTTGTCATCTGGCCAAAGTCCGGCCAACTATTTCACTTTTTTAGAATTTTTATACTTTCAAGCATCATCCTTCCACGAAGGACTGGTATTATTTCTCCTCCTAGTTCGGTAAGAAGGGATTACTAAAAGGTGCTCCTTCTTCCATTAATAACTAAAAGGAGAAGTACTTCTATGTCTGATGTCCAACCTTACTGCTTGACCTTCCTTCTTGTGGCTTCCTTCAGGAATCAGCTCGCCAAGCCCCTAGTTTTTATGGAGCTGACTTCGAGTCTTCTAACAAGCTCAAGGTGTACCGAGCTCCTCTTCTTTCCGACCTTCTAAAGAAGCAGACCTTGTTCAACCTTGGCTTAAGTCCTCTCAACCCCACCGGTACTATTATTGTTATCACTACTTTTTGCCTCATGTATGCATATATATATATATATATATATATGAGTACGAATGTTCAATTCTCGTGAAGTTTTGCATGTACCTTGGCTGACCATAGTTTTTTTTTATCATAGAAATTGATACTGACGCTATGGAGAGGCTCACCAAGGGCCTTTACGCCTAGAAGAAAAGGAAGGGGAAGGCCCTAAGCAAGGGTTCAAAATGGGTGAAGGTCGATGCCTCCTACCCTACGGCTCTTATTGCCGTAGATGTCGTACCCAAGGTCCGCCAAAGAGTCGGGGTTGCCCTGGCTGCTAGCGTCGACGTTGCTGAAGGAGGGTCGCTTTCCCCCCGAGCCCATAGGTCTTTTGGCAGGGGACCATGCATCAGACCCTTCCACCGATAAGGAAAAGGAGAAGGGGAAGGGAAGGTCGGCCGTTGTGAAGGTATCTCACAAGGCTCATCCGGGCGAGTCAAGTAACAATGGCAGTGATAATCTAGGGGAGGACCCCTTTGGCAACCCAAACATCATTCGAGCTTTACCTAATAAATTCGTCATGCCTGAGGTAGTGGACTGCATGGCTGACCTTGATCGGACGTAGTTTGTTTGGAACTTTTCTCAAGGTAATAGTCTTATTATACTTCCTTTTTCATTTTTCTTTCTTTCACTCTCCTATCTTACTGCTATTTTGCTTTGGTAGTCGGGTCACTAAATAATTGTCCACCTCAAGAGGGCGAATCGCTAGGAGGTGGAGGCGCTGAAGGTCTAGGAGGATCTTCAAGCCAAGATTGGTTTCCTTTAGGAAAAGATTGCCGAAGCTGAGCGCTCCATGAAGGAGAAGGCAATGGAAGTTGTGAGTCTCCAAGGTACGCTCCGAAAAGAGGAGCTCGCATCAATCGGGCTGAAGACCGCTCTGGTACTGGAGGAGGAGAAAATAAAAAAGACCTAGGGGAGGATCGCTGAGCTAGAGGCTCGTGAGGCGAAGTCAGCTTTGAAGGCAGTAGCTTGGGCCATGGAGGAGTTCAAGATCTCCTCCGAAATGAAAGACCTAAATATTGTCTTCGGCTAGAAGACGTTCATCAAGGGCTTCGAACTCTATGAAGGTAGGGTGGCCCAAAAATTTTCCAAGCTCGACCTGGGCTTTTTGGATGAGGAGGATCTTGGTGAAGAAGCAGACCATCCAGCACTACAGTCAATTATTCTCCTGCCGAGTCTGCCCCCAGTCCATCTGAACCTATCATGGAGGCACCCAAGCCTGCTCAGGAACCTAAGGTAGCCAAGAGAGCTCTAACCTATTCCACCGCCACACCCCCCAAGGTTGAGGACCTCGAATAGTTATACTTTTTTCTTTTTCTCTTCTATTTTGCTTTGTTCTTGAAAGTTTTTAGTTAAATGAAAGTGAATTTATTTTTGTCTTTGCCTTTCTTTATATTGGTGTTGTGCCATGTGTTATCCAGAATCCCTCCAATAATCAGAGCTATAACCCACCATCTCCAGTCGACGCCCACCCCTTACTTTAGAGAGTTCCACTGAAACCTTTAATAAAAAGCTTAAAGAAGAAAATTTACCATCTAAAGAAGAAGTTGAAGAAGACGGAGGATGATCTTTAAGCTTCTTGAAAGAACACTTTGGAGGCGACCAAAGAGGTCACTCCTCTTCGAAATTTGAACATGAAGGACTCTGCAAGCTTCAGCATCCAGAAGGGTAGCTTTAAGAGGGAGATCATCGAGCTCAGAAAAAATGCCAGCAATAAATCTTGGACACTAACAGTGAAGATCAGCTCTCTCGAAGCTGATCTGAAGGTGGTGAAAGAGAAAATCCATCTAGTGGAGGGGAGTTCCTCGTGGTCTATCGACAAGGCTCGGTATGACTAGGACTGATCCAGAAAGATCTTCGAGCTCTAGAAGTAGTTATGAGACACCGAGGATTGGCACAATAGCTACAGAATAACCTGAGCAGAAAAAATGTTCAGGCTGGAATGCTAGCTCAAGGTTGCTAGAGATGAAGCAACTTTTTTCAAAGGTGATTGTATAATAGTCGGCAAGCCAGTGCAAGTGGCAAGTTGGAGGAGATTGCCTTCTTGAAGAGGACCATCGATGAGCTCTTAGAAGCGATCAGGATGGAGAAGGTCGAGGTTTAATCGCTGAAGCTCCAGCTAACCTACAAACATCAGACTATCAAGGATGCGGAGGCTGAGTTTGAGGTCTTGAGGAAGTAGCGGGATGAGAGCTTGAAGGCAAATGCCAACATGCCAATAGGATGTACATAGATGGTCTATATAAGAAGAAGGAGCTTGAGGGGGAGATCCTTAGGCAAAAGCAGGCCTTGGTGATGGTTGGGACCGACAGCCCAAAGTTTGAGGAGTCTAGTCCGCCTTAGAGCTTTGACCTTTTTTCTTCTTCTTTCTTTTCATGTAATCAATCTTGCCGACCTTTATTTTTCTTGTAGTGAACTTATATTTGCAATAAAATGATATCTTTTTCATCATTTTCTTATACGAATTCAATGCTTGTTAATGGCTTCGCTTTCTTCACCTCATTTTTCTTTATTCTATCTTCTAATAAGATGCTTGTTATGGATGCTGAGCTGGAGGTCCCTTCCACAAACTAGGGTTAGGTTCCCCTTTTCATATTTGACGTAGCCATAGGGGGGATACATATAAGGATCACTGGTAGGGCTTTCCTCTTCTTCTCATTTTAGATTAACGAGGTCTTGGCCTATCTCTTGTTAGGACGAGATTCTCTTCTTTTCCTTGCATGATCATAGGGGCACATTAGGACCATTGACAGGGCCTCTCCCCTCACCTTGTCTTAGTCTAACGAGGACTTCGACTTTGCTCACGTTAGGATGAGATTTTTCTCCTATTCCTAACATGACTGTAGGAGCATATTAGAGCCGTTGATAGAGCCTCTTTTCTCATCTCATCTTAGATTAACGAGGTCTTCGACTTTGCTCACGTAGGATGAGATTCTTTTTCTATTTCTAACGTGGCTGTAGGTGTACATTAGGGCCATTGATAGGACCTCTTTCCTCATCTCGTCTTAGATTAACGAGGCCTTTGGCTTTGCTCATGTTATGACGAAGTTCTCCTCCTATTCCTAATATGGTTGTAGGGGCACATTAGGATCGTTGACAGGGCCTCTCCCCTCATCTCATCTTAGATTAACGAGGCCTTCGACTTTGCTCATGTTAGGATGAGGTTCTCCTCTTATTCCTAATGTGGCTGTAGGGACACATTAGGACCATTGATAGAGCCTCTCCCCTCATCTCATCTTAGATTAACGAGGTCTTCAGCTTTGCTCATGTTAGGATAAGATTCTCCTTCTGTTTCTAATGTGGCTATTTTTATTGTGCAGCTAAGTTCGAAAAGTTGTTTCTCGCCATTATAAATTTATAATAAGGATCGGAGTGTTAAAGTTGAGGGATCTTATTGCAACCAAATCATTGATAATAAATCCGTAGGTTTTTCAAATTTCATGGTCAGGATAGATCGGCTCCTCTGAGCTTCTTTAGATAATATATCCCAGGTCGAATGACTTTCTTGACTTCGTAGGGTCCTTTCCAATTTGGGACAAGCTTTTCTTGATTCTGGGACTGAAAAATAGCTGCTCGCTGAAGTACTGATAAGCATCATAAATTTATCAATAAAAGTATTAATTTATCAATTAATTTATATTAATTTTTAAGAATTATTAATCAATTTATATATAATTTTTTGAAAAATTCATATTTTTATTAATTAAAAAATTAATTAAAAAAATAATAAAAATAAAAAAAATAAAATTTTATTATCAATGGAAAGAGCTCATTTTTTTGATCACAATAAAATAAATTTTAAGTAAAATGAAGCTAAAATGGAAAAGATATAAATTTTTAAAGAAATAAAATAAATAAAATTTAAATAAAAAAGAAAACGGTTTAGCCGGCTCCGTAAGCCAAGCCAAGCCATCAAAGCCGACTCAGCCATTAAAGCCATCTGTCGGTCCATGATCCAGGCGTAGACCACCAGCTTAGTAGCAACAGATGAATCACAGAGCAACACGTGGCGGACCTAGACCCTTAAAGGGTCTATAGAAATTTATCGTGGCTCACAAGGTAATTTGGTCTTTTCACTTGGCAACAGAGGCGCTGATTGGCTGCGGTATGCGGTGCGACCGATCCACGCGGTCCATGAAAATAGTAATTATGCGATCGGATGGCTGCAGTTGATTGCGGTCAAGATTGGACGGCGGTGGTTATTTATAGGTTTGATTCAAATTCTATCAGCGATCTGGCATGATCCGATGGCCAAAAAATCAAGAGATGAAGATCCAACGGTCCAGAATGCTCCCGACGGTGATTAAGACTCTCGAAGTATAATTTGCAGCTAGATTTCCTCCATCAACGCGTGATCGGACGGTCAGAATATAATCCAACCTGATTTGGGCTGATATGCTTCCGATTTTGATGATTTTTGGACCGTTGGATTCCTATTGAATGGTCAAATTTTACCAGACTTACCAGAGTCGTATCAGAGCTATTTTGATTCAAATTTTATTTGAATTTCTTTATATTTTGATGATTACAAAGGCTATTAGTCCCACATTGCCTTTAGAAAAAAATATCCAGCCCTCCTAGCTCTATAAAAAGGATTCCAGGCCTCTAGAAATCAACATCTCCGATCAAGATGAAGCTTTAGTATAGGGCGAAGCTAGGCTATGGGTTAAAGGCTGCTTCAAAGCAACGGATGCTGAGAAGAAGAGCCGGGCTTCTATACCATCTTTCTGCCAATGCCGATCCAAGATCAGTGATCAGGCTATTTTATTTTATTTTATTTTCTTTTTAAATTCCATGTATTTAAATTTTAAAATTTTAATTAATAAAAATTTTATTTTATATTTTAATTTCTTGCTCTTTATTTTTATTACAATTTTTGTACTTTAATTATTATTTTTATTTTATTGCAAGTAGATGCTAAGATCTAACTAATCAATCTTAGTACCAAGTTTAAATTTCTGCACCTTTTAATTTTTGCTTTTAATTTTCCGACTTCACTTTTGATTCCAAAAACTCAAATCCTTTTCATTTTTTTTTCAAAAATCAAAGATTTCAAATCTAAAAACACTACCTTCTCTGTGGATTCGACCCGAATCACTACTATCTAAGCATTTTCAATTATTTTAAGAAGTCGAATTAAACTGATAAACATGGTGTCTTAACCACAACATCGCATTCCTATCAAGTTTTTGGCGCCGTTGCCGAAAAAGGCACGGACATTAAATTTTTGATCTCTTTGATTTTTCTATAAATAAATTATAAATAAAATTTTTATTTTCATATAAATATTGCTTGCTAATTTTTTTTATTATTTTGTAGAAAAAAATTAAAGAATAAAAAGAATCAAAAGTTTTGCTTGGTGAGATCAATCCTAACCCTAATTCTCTTTTCTTTTTATTTATTTATTTATTTATTTTATTTTTAAATTAATTTTAAAAAATATTTATTTAAACCTAATTAAAAGTCTCATGATAAGATTAGAAATTCTAATTGCTTAGAGCATGCATCATATTATTTTTATTTTTATTTTTATTTTTTTTGGTGATTGCTGGAGGTAAGGTAAGCCTTTCAGAATTCGATTAGTTGCATGCATCTAGTTTAAATTGCATAGAACCCTTTAATTAAAAATTTTTTATGCATATTCATATTAAATCAACTTAAGGGCAATATCCAATTAAATAAGATAAGATGGGAATTTGATCACCCTTCCTTAGCCCACAAACAACCAACCAACATCCTGCATTGATCTAAGCCTTTAAATTAAAATCAATTAAACATCAACCCTAGGAACTCGAGCTCAATAGGATAAGGAATCCTAAGAGTTGAATCGGATTAGGATAAGTCAATTTGACTGGTGTCTAGAAAAGTGGTTCAGGGATGACTGAGCCCGAAGAAAGGTGATTTTTAATTGGTTCCGTTTGCTTACCTAGCCAAGAAGAATTGGTGTCTAAGGCAAGCAATGGAGGGACTCCCACCGACCTTACACTTACTTGGCTAGTTGATTGGCTAATTCTACACTTGGAGGGCTTGAAGGTAACCTTGGCAGTTAGAAGCTATCTAGATTTAGGACAATCTTTAGTCAGGATTGATTGACCAACTTGATTACTAACCAACATTAAATCTAATTAAACCTAATTCTTCTCTTTCTTCTTAGTTTTAGGACTCCTTAGGACCTGTTCTTTAGAACTTTTCTTTCTTTCTTTTTCTTTCTCCTCTAAAAAATAAAATAAAATAAAATAAAATAAAAATTAAATTTAACTAACTAAAAAAATACTAAAAAAATAATTAAACTTAATTAATAAATAAAATAATTAATCTTTAATATAATAAAATAATAAAAAATATTAAAAAAAATTTTAAATTTTTTTTTTGAATCACACATTAGGGTTACACTAATACATGCATGGTAGAAAATCACTTTACCTGATCTAGTTGAACCCAATCATAAAAATTAAAAAATTAAATTATATTAAATTCGATAACCAAATGACTGAAAATTTTAGAGAACCATCTAAACAGATGAAAGAATACTTCATTCCTTCT
Source organism: Cocos nucifera (assembly GCA_006176705.1). Classification (NCBI taxonomy): domain Eukaryota; kingdom Viridiplantae; phylum Streptophyta; class Magnoliopsida; order Arecales; family Arecaceae; genus Cocos; species Cocos nucifera. Next base: position 16,326 of record QRFJ01003498.1, on the reverse strand, counting down.
ACCTATAATCCATCGACTTGTATCCAATTACCTGAAATTCATGCTACCCACTATGAGATTGAGCCTACTACAATCCAGATGCTTCCATCTTTTTATGGGAACACCAATGAAGATCCTTATAAACATCTGGATGAATTCTTTGAAATCTGCTCTATGGTGAGAATTAAAAATTTAACTAATGATGTCCTTAGATTAATTTTATTTCCCTTATCATTAAAAAATAAAGCCAAGTACTGGCTTGGGACAATAGGGAGATTAATTAAAACTTGGGCAGACTTACAAAGTGAATTTCTTAAAAAATTTTACCCCATAGGTCGAACCAATACTGTGAGGCGAGCTATCACTGGATTTGCTCAGCTTTCAGGGGAACAGATTCACGAGTCATGGGAGAGACTTAAGGAACTTCTTAGAAAATGTCCACACCATGGTCTGTCTAAGTGGCAAATAGTTCAAACTTTCTATGAGGGTTTAGGAGACCAATACAGACAGATAGTAGATGCATCCTGTGGAGGTGCATTCATGAACAAGAGTGAGGATGAAGCCTATACCTTATTTGAAATCTTGAGTGAAAACTCAATTAACCATGCTTCGTTGTCTTTCCACCAAACTTGGACAGGGATCCATGAATTTAAACATCTAGAATCTAGTCATAAGACTGATTTAAATTTGATAAATAAAATAGACTTTCTTGCTTAGAAATTAGATCAAGTCCTAACCCTAGGTCAATAATCTCCTGCACAATTCACATCATCTTCTAATTATCAAAAGATTTGTTCAATCTGTGCTAGCCCAATCGATCATGTGAGTGAATATCCTATGACTGCACAGTTTTCATCTTTTATCCAAGAACAAGTCCAAGCTGCTAAAGGCTACTACAAGCCAGTTAATGATCTATTTTCAAATTCATATAATCTAGATTGGAACAACCACCATAATTTTTCTTGGACATCTCAACAGACTCAGGCTCAGACCCAAATTTTACCTATCCAAAACTATCAAAATAGGCCCCAATACCAAAACTATACCTATAATAATGGCCAGCCTAGTCAGTTTATCTAGCCACCACATCATGATCAGCCTTCATACCCATCTTCTCAACAGACCAATCTAGTTGATGATAGATTTAACCAACTTCAATAATTGATTCTGACTTAATAGCAATCTATCGCCAGATTAGAAGCTCAAATAGGATAATTAGTTGAGTCTAATACGAGGAGAAAACTAGATCAACTACCCAACCTACCAATTTCAAACAACCCACCTAATATCCACCAACCACCTAGATCAAGTTATCAATTTAATGTCTCACTTAAGAATTTTTAATTCGAGAATACCAAAGTAATTTCTGAGCTTAAAAGCTATAGAATTCTTATAGACCCATACCAAGACCACGTGAGAGAGGTTAGTACTGATGCTAGTCAAAATAAAAATTTAGAGGAATTGGTTAGTACTGAAACTAACCACATAAAAGAACCCGAGCCAAGAATTAGTATTGATGCTAGTTCTAGTTTAAATAAGATAGAAAAAAGGAAAAAGAGAATAGATGATTTACCCGAGACTTATAAACCTAATGTCCTATTCTCTTCAATCCAAGAAGCCGGTTCTTCTTATAAAAATCAAGAGGCATGTAATGAAATATCAATGGAGTTATCTAAGTAAGATCATATTAATTTACCTTCAGAATTAAAATAGCCTTTAGTCACCATTCCAGCACCCATTGAATCAAACTTAACTCCTAAAACTCCATTCATGAGCATTTTAGAAAAATAAATAGGAGAAATTCTTAATAAGCATGGGTCTAAGAATGAAATCATAAATTATATTCCTAAAATTAACAAAGATTATATTAATAATGGGATTATGAATCAACATTCTAAGATTGGTAATCCAAAATTATTAAAATTTATCAATGCAATATTTGACACAGGATAATAAGCTACATTGTGTCTGGTTGAAGACGGTAAACTTAGCGCTTGTTGGGAGGCAACCCAATATTTAGTTTTTATCCAATTTATTTTTTTAGTTTATTTTTTTTTTAAAATAATTTGAATAAGTTAGAGGAAGAGCTTAAATTTTTAAAGGCATGTACTAAGTTAGGTGTATTCTTCCATGTTCTTTATTACATCCTTTATTTTTTCTTCTCCATTGAGGACAATGTCGATTAAGTTGGGGGGGAGAAAAATAAAAAAATTTAAAATTTTAAGTCCTTAAAAAAATTAGTATTTAGTATTTAGATACTTGATTATGCTTAAGAATCGAATTAAACTAAGCATTTTTAAAAGAAAATTGATGCACAGATTAGAGAATCAATGAGATATCAAGGAATCAAGTATTAAGAAAATTCAATAAAGAGTTAAGTCTAGAACATAAAAAGTTTTTCCTTGGAGTATTTCTAATTATTTCTACTAGCATCAAAGAAAAGTCTACTTTTTATAGGCTTGTGTAGGGTAACTATACATTTCTTCATATAAAAATTTATTTTAATAAAATAGTTTTCAAGTACTTTTCACTGAGTAACTGGGCCTCTTTGCTTAAGCAAGCATTGAGTTTCGCGTCAAAAGGTGAGAAGGACAAAGAAGCTCATTGTAAAGCTAGTCTTAACTCGTAGCCTATTTGATTCGAGCTAGTAAGCCCGAGGGATATTCTATACCTAGTGCCCTAAAGTCAACTGGTTTGGGAGTCATTGGCCTAAGACTCGCTACATGGATCAAATAGAAAGCTTAAGGAGTTAAGATACTTAATAGTGGTACAACATTAAAAAAAAAATATTAGTTTTTCACTGAGTAATCGAGTCCCGTTGCCTAAGTAAGCAATGATATTCGCATCAAAAACTGGGCAATGTGAAAATAAAAATTAATAAATAAAGGACGGAAGTAGCAATACACTTGCCTATATGAAAGTTTAGACAAATCAGAGATAAAGATAGGATAATTTAGAAAAATTCTGAAAAATTTAATGTTCTTTACTTAATTTTTCTATTGATAAGTATTAATACCCCAATGATATGTCTCATTTAAGCTTTACTGAATATCAATGGCCATTTTGAAAACTACTTAGGTAAAATTCAAAACTCTAAAGTTAAAAGGTATTTAAAACTAAATTCTTTCTTTACTCGAGGATGAGCAAAGCTTAAGTTGGGGGGTGTGATAAGCATTATAAATTCACCAATAAAAGTATTAATTTATCAATTAATTTATATTAATTTTTAAGAATTATTAATCAATTTATATATAATTTTTTAAAAAATTCATATTTTTATTAATTAAAAAATTAATTAAAAAAGAATAAAAATAAAAAAATTATTATGAACGGAAAGAGCTCATTTTTTTGATCACAACAAAATAAATTTTAAGTAAAATAGAGCTAAAACAGAAAAGATATAAATTTTTAAAAAAATAAAATAAATAAAATTTAAATAAAAAAGAAAATGGCTCAGCCGGCTCTGCAAGCCAAGCCACCAAGCCAAGCCCAGCCATCAAAGCCGACTCAGCCATTAAAGCCATCAGTCAGTCCATGATCCAGACGTAGACCGCCAGCTCAGCAGCAACAGACGAATCACAGAGCGACACATGGCGGACTTAGACCCTTAAAGGGTCTATAGAAATTTATCGCGGCTCATAGGGTAATTTGGTCTTTTCACTTGGCAACAAAGGTGCTGATTGGCTACGATGTATGGTGCGGCTAGTCCACGTGGTCCATGGGAATAGTAATTGTGCGATCGGACGGCTGCGGTTGATTGCGGTCAAGATCGGATGGCGATGGTGATTTCCAGGTTTGATTCAAATTCTATCAGCGATCTAGCATGATCCGATGGCCAAAAAACCAAGAGATGAAGATCCAACGATTCAGAATGCTCTCGATAGTGATCAAGACTTTCGAAGCATGATTTTCGACCAGATTTCCTCCATCAACGCACGATCGGACGGTCAAAATTTAATCCGACCTGATCTGGGCTGATATGCATCCGATTTTGATGATTTTTGGACCGTTGGATTCCTATTGAATTGCCAGATTTTACCAAACTTACCAGAGTTGTATCAGAGCTATTTTGATTCAAATTTTATTCAAATTTCTTTATATTTTGATGATTACAAAAGCTATTAGTCCCACATTGCCTTTAGAAAAAAATATCCAGCCCTCCTAGCTCTATAAAAAGGATTCCAGACCTCCAAAAATCAACATCTCCAGTCAAGGTGAAGCTTTGGTACAGGATGAAGCTAGGCTATAGGTTAAAGGCTGCTTCAAAGCAATGGGTGCCGAGAAGAAGAGCCGGGCTTCTATACCATCTTTCTGCCAATGCCGATCCAAGATCAGAGATCAGGCTATTTTATTTTATTTTATTTTTTTTAAATTCCATGTATTTAAATTCTAAAATTTTAATTAATAAAAATTTTATTTTATATTTTAATTTTTTGCTCTTTATTTTTATTACAATTTTTGTACTTTAATTATTACTTTTATTTTATTGCAAGTAGATGTTAAGATCTAACTAATAGATCTTAGTACCAAGTTTAAATTTCTGCACCTTTTAATTTTTGCTTTTAATTTTCCAACTTCACTTTTGATTCCAAAAACTCAAATTCTTTTCTTTTTTTTCAAAAATCAAAGATTTCAAATCTAAAAATACTACCTTCCCTATGGATTCGACCCGACTCACTGCTATCTATACATTTTCAATTATTTTAAGAAGTCGGATTAAACTGATAAACACGGTGTCTTAACGACAACATCGCGTTCCTATCATGTAGCAAGCCCTCCACTCTGAATACTTTATCCTTGACTCTAAAGTTATAGTATCAGGCCATCCTTCTTGTGTAAGCAGCCATCCAAACTTGGGTTTCTTCTCATTTTTCCTCTAGTAGGTCGAGGTTAGCTCTAAGGTCCTGCAAATTACGCTGCTCATTGAAGGTCACGACCCATGTTGATAGGAGCTTGAGCTAGATTGGGATGACCACCTCTGTTCTAAAGGCCAAGGCAAATGGTGTTTCTCTAGTTAGCAGTCTTTGAATAGTTTGGTATGCTCAGAGTACATGATAGAGTTCATCCATCCAAGTCTCTCATGCTCTTTCAAGCCTTGTCTTGATATCTTGTAATAGGGTCCTATTGGTTACCTCTATTTCACCATTTACTTGCGGATGGGCCACCGACGTGAAGTTATGGGAGATGTTCAAATCTTCACAGAACTCCACAAACTTTGCCCCAATGAACTATTGCTCATTATCTTTTATAAGGGTCTAAGATAGACCAAATCTACAAATAATTAACTTCCAGACAAAGTCTTGCACTTTGGCTTGAGTGATTTTTGCTAGGGATTCATCCTCGATCCATTTGGTGAAGTAGTCAATCGCAACTAAGAGAAACTTTCATTGTCCGGATGCCATCGAAAAGAATCCGAGTATATCCATCCCCCATTGTGCAAATGGCCAAAGTGCGCTTAGTGGGATAAGCTCGAAGGCCGACTGCCTTTGTATACTCGCATTTCTTTGGCAGGGGTCACATCTTTTAACATACTCGACACAATCATAATGCATAGTTGGCTAATAATACCCTTGTCGAAGCAACTTATGAGATAGAGATCTGGAACCTAGATGGCTCCCACAGATTTCTTCATGTACTTTCCATAGTGCAAAGTCGGCTTTAGAAGAGCGGAGACATTTCAAAAATGGCAAGGAGTATGATCTCTTGTACAGCTTACCTTCATATAGAATATACCGGGAGGCCTGGTTTCTCATCTTTCGAGCTTCTTTTGAATCATAGGGGAGTGTCCCATCTTTGGGATAAGCGATCAATGGATCGATCCAGTAGGGCTCATGGTCGATCTGCATTGTAGATTGTGGTTCCTTCATACTCGAGCATTTCAACACTTCGAAGTATACATCTTTGGAAAGTTCATTGGGGGTGAGTGTGGCTAGCTTGGATAGGAGGTCGGCCCTAGCATTCTCTGCCCTTAGAATCTGTCGAATGCCAAAGCCATTGAAGGTTGAGATTAGGCTCTTCACTCTTTCAAGATACTTCATCATATTTTTCTTCCAAGCTTCGTAGCTGCCACCGACCTATTCCACCATCAATTACGAATCACTGTAGACTTGAAGCCGATCGATTCCTAGTTTCTTAGCAATCTTGAGCCCTACTATCAGAGCTTCATATTCTGCCCCATTGTTTGTTGTAGGAAACTCGAAGCATCGTGCATATTCGATAATGACCCCTTTGGGGTTGACCAGGATCAGCCAACACTTGCACCCAAGGCATTGGAGGAGCCATCCACATACAGGACCCAGAGTCCTTCGAGAAGATCTGCTCCCTCTTCGGTGGAGCTTGGCTGCAATCATGAAATGCTGGCATCATTCCATTCAGGTTTGGCATCATCTGGGAACGTACACTCTACAATAAAGTCAACCAATATCTAGGCTTTGATTGATGGCCTTGGCTGATAGTTTATGTCAAATTCTATCAATTCAATAGCCCACTTCATAATTCTTCTAGAAGCATCTGTTCGATGAAGAACTACTTTGATGGACTGATCGGTGAGGAGCGTTATGGTATGCCCCTAAAAATAGGACCAAAGTCTCCTGGCTGCAATCAAAAGAGTATAAGTTAATTTTTCTAATTTAGTATACCTGATCTCCACATCTTTCAAGACTCAGCTCATGTAGTAGATCTGTCATTGCACTTTTATCTCTTCCTTGATCAGGACTACTACTAGGGTAGTAGGAGAGACCGCCAGGTATAGGAATAATTCTTCTCTAGGCTTAGGCTTTGCAAATAATAGAGGCGAACCGAGGTAGTTCTTGAGTTCTTCGAATGCCTGTTGGCACTCTACCATCCAGCAAAAGTTTTTTGATTTCTTGAGGACCTGGAAGAAGGGCATACACCGCTCGACCGACTTTGAGACAAAGTGGTTTAAGGATGCCACTTTTTTGGTCAGACGTTGGACTTCTTTTATTGATTTTGGGACGGTCATCTTCTGGATGGCCTAGATTTTCTCTAGATTAGCTTCAATCCCCCGCCTTGAGATCATGAATCCTAAGAATTTCTCTGAGGTTACTCTAAAGGTGCATTTAGTCAGGTTCAGTTTCATCTTGTATCTTCGAAGGGCGTTGAAGGTTTCTTCAAGGTCGGCAATGTGATTGGACAAGGTCTGGCTCTTGACAAGCATATTGTCCATGTAGACTTTCATGTTGTGGTTGATCTACTCCTTGAAGATCTTATTGATCAGATGTTGATAGGTTGCACCTGCATTTTTAAGCCCAAAGAGCATGACCCTGTAACAATAAAGACCATGGTCAGTAATAAAAGTAGTTTTCTTCTTATCCTCTGGTGCCATCCGAATTTGGTTGTAGCTGGAGAAGGCATCCATGAACATGAGGAGCTCATGATCCAAGCTTGCATCCACCAACTGATCAATTCTGGATAGGAGATAGCTGTCCTTTGGGCAGACCTTGTTTAGCTTCTTGAAGTCGATACGCATTCTCCACTTATCGTTGGCCTTCCTGACTAGGACCACATTGGAGACCCAACTTGGGTAGTGGACTTCTTGGATGAACCCGACTTTGAGGATCTTATCAACTTCCTCCGCTATTGCCTTCTGCCTTTCTGGTGCATGGCCCCGAATTTTCTCTTTCGTAGGCCTATACTTAGGATCAACAGTCAATCGATGTTCCATGACTTCGGCATCAATTCCTGGAATGTCTACTGGGACCTAGGCAAAGATGTCAGCATTCTTCTACAAGAAGGTAATGAGCTGCTCTTGGACTTCATCTTTCAAGTTGGGGTCGATTGCATCGTATGCTCCGTACTTTGATCGTTCAGAGGAATGGTTACAAGATCTTCCATGGGCTCGCCCCGCTCCTTAGTAAGATCATCGCGGACATCTAGCCCATCAACCGGGCAAGGATTGGATTGGTTTCCTTTTTGTAAGGAGATGGAGTAGTAGTGCCTGGCCAAAGCTTGATTTCCCCTAATCTCTCCTATTCCATTGCCTGTTGAAAACTTTATTTTCAAGTTGTAGGTTGATACTACGGTCCAGAGTGCATTCAGACCAGGTCGGCCAAGAATGGCATTGTAGGCAGATGGAATCTTTACTACCAAAAAGTTGACCTATGTCCTGGCCTATTTTGGGTATTATCCTACAGCCACAGATAGCATTACTATTCCTTCAACTGGCACAGCATTTCCAATAGAGCCCACCAGTGGAGAGTTCATAGGTCCCATATGGTTATTGGGTATAGATATTTTAGAGAAAGCGTAAAATAAAACATCGATGGAGCTTCCATTATCGACCAGAGTGCGGTGTACATCATAGTCAGCAATATTTAAAGAGATTACAACCACATCGTTATGTGGGAACTGGACCCCTTGGGCATCCTCGTTGGTGAAAGTGATGGGCTCCTCGGTCCTCCATCGCTTCGCAAGCTCCATCGGTCCGCTAGCCTCCCCTCGCTGAAGTCTTCCAAAGATGATGTTGATGATGCCAAGCGAAGGTCGATCTCCTTATTGCTCCTCCCTTCTTGGTGGTTCTAGGAGTGGAGGATCCCTCGATCAATCCTCCCATCCCCCAGATCGATATCCAGGAATCGATGGAGCCTACCCTACCTGACGAGCTCCTCAATCTCATCTTGGAGCTGAATACATTCTTCAATATCGTATCCATGGTCATGATGATAGAGGCAAAACTTGTTGGGATTGCGCTTGTCGGGATGAGTGTGCATCCTTTCCGACCTCGGCAACTACTCCCTAATTTTCATTAGCACCAAGATTTTTGGAGCATTGATGGAAGCGTAGTTGTGAAACCTTCTAAAGGGAGAGCCCCATCATATCCTTCTATCAGGGCTTCTTTGTCTTTGAGCTTGGGGAGGAGTTCGGACTCGCTTGTGCTCAAGGGGAGTTTTGGAGTGCGGCCGAGCTTTGCTCGATTTTTCTTTAGCTATGGGCATACTTGATTCACTCACTCACTACCCTTTGATAGCTTCAGCCCAAGCCATCATATCAGTAAAATTTCTATGATATTTTTTCAGGAAGAACAGCAGATCATTCTTCTGAAGGCCGCCCTTCAGTGTGGCCATAGCGACAGACTGATCTAAATTACGGACCTCCAATGTAGCAATGTTGAACCGGATGACATAGATCTAGATGGACTCCCCTTTCTTCTGCTTGATGTTAATGAGGGAGTCCAAACCTCGGCGGGGGTGCCGACTATTGATGAAATAAGCCACGAACTGATAGCTCATTTGATCGAAGGAGAAGATCATACCCGACTTTAGTACCGAGTATCAGTTTCTTGCTACTTCCTTCGAAGTAGAAGAAAAAGCTCAGCACAGAATGACGTTCGGTGCACCATAGAGTAGCATCATAATCCGGAAGGCCTCCAGATGGTCAATCGGATTAGTAGTCCCATCGTAGCTCTTGAACTAGGAGAGCTTGAAGTTCAGTGGGATTGATTTCTACATAATTTTCTTGGAGAAAGGAGGGTTAGCACAGATGTTGTTGTCATGGGAGGAGAGAGCATGGCAGAGTTCTTTGATCCGTCGGTTCATTTTCTATAATTTTTGAAGGAAAAAATCATGTTTCTTGGATCAGGTTCATTCAGATATGATTTGATCAAGATGAATATTTCAAAAATTTTTCTCTTAGATCCAAATTAGATCTGAGACTCTTTAGATCTAATTTTATCAATCTAATAAAATAAAAATAAAATAAAATAAATTAAATTAAATTTAATTATACCTTGTTATGGATAATTCTATTACCCTATGATGATCCTGATGTTTGCATGAGGTTCTGAATGTAGCCACGCAAGTATCTGACCTCTACCAGTATCCACTCGAGCAAGATCTGGAGATCTTCTTCTTCTCAATTTGTATTCTAAAAATTAGATTTGGATCTAATCTTGAAGGTCTTCAAAATGCCTTTTGAAGATCAACTATTGTCTCTTGCAGTAGTGCTGCCTTCTTTCTTTTCTATCACCTTTCTCTTGCTTGGATTGCACCAAACTCAAGTCCAAAGCCTCTTGCACGTGAAGAGGAGAGAGAAAATTAGAGGGTGGCATGGAGAAGGAGGGAGAAGAGCTATGTGGCATGGGCAAAGAGCAAAAATTCTATATCTTAGGTGTAGATAGGATTTATATAGACCCTACTGCGCCATGTAGTGCCACATCATCCTGGCCAATCATGGCTCTTTATGCAATCAGATCTAAATCTGATTAGTGGGATGACATCATCTGATCCAATCATATTAGAGTCCCTCACAAATCTCCTTAGGTGGTGCCAAGGTTGATCAGAAATGACTCTTTGGTGCCACCCAAGTAGAGAACATGAAGTAACCTGGAGTCCCATCTATATGGGACTCCAGGCATCATCCTCATTAGGCGCATGCCTTCCTAAGCGTGCACCCCCTCCCTTTCTACCTTTTAGCAGGGGGACAAAGCTCCATCTTCTCTCCAATGGATGCATGACATATGGGTAGATGTCTAAGTGTCAAAGGTCAATATTTGACCAAAGTCAAAAGACAAGATTTAACAGGTGATGAAAAATGGTAGGTGTTGTCTCAAATTTATCTCATAAATTAAGACAATCCTTTTCTGATCTAGACAAGCTTTAGTTAGACCAAGTAAAGGTTTTTGAGTGAGCCCAAACATATTTGGCTCAGTTGAGACAAGCTTTAATGATTGTTGAAGGAGAAGATTAGGCTCAATTGTGTGCTAGCACAATTTCCTTGAACCTAATTGAATCTTATTCAAATCAATTGAACTAGGTTAATTAAATTGATGATATCCAGATCCAAACCCTTATTTGTATGATCTAGTTAGATTCAATTTCGTATGGTAATGGAATACGTCGCGATCTCTATCATCGACATCATCAAAACACCTTTTGATGAATTAGAACTTTTCTGATTCAGACAACTAGTATGATCGATCATTCAAATCATTCTAATTACTCCAAAAATCCATCAGTGACACCTAGCAACATATGATGGCAATCCATCAAAAGTAAAAATGAACCTCTCGGTGTAGTTACCTATGTGATTAAGTTCCTCTATCTTGAGCTCCGAACGGATTAAGGTTAAGGTGATCTCGTCAAACCCTAATTTCCATCATTTGAATTAATCATTCGATTCAAGTCCAATGTGAAAATCCTAATAGAAACTCTTTCTATTATTTTACTCTACCATAGCTATGGGCTTATGGACTTGACTCTCATGATCATCATAGGGCTGCTCCTCATCTATCGAGGTAGATAGATCCCTTATTGGTGCAATCCGATTCCTACAATGAACATGCTATAGCCAACATACATCTCAAAATTTTGAATAGCTAGGAGACCGAGTTATGGTGCAGTCAAATTATAACACTCTCAAGATGAACTATCAATGCACCTCAGATCAAAGAACCAGACACACCATTACAGCTTCGAGTCAGTCATTGATGAGAAGGTAGACTTCCTCATGACTACTCGAGGTGGTCATGCTCAGTACCCTCATTCTCTAGCGAGTACCTATGCTCTTGCTTCAGTGTCTCTACACCGTAGACTCAAGACTCATCTACCCTGAAGAAGCAATCGTACACCAATCTTCCAGATCAATTATCATCCTCATGATGATCCTACGGTCGGAAGCATTTTATGAGTCAATAATGAGAATTCATGTCTTAAATTTGTTAGATATGTGTAGCCAGAATTGGCTGACAGTTATTATACACTTCTAAGGACAAAATTATAATTTTGACTATAAATAATAAAATAAATTATTTTCTATCATAATATGTATTTAGTGTCTGTGATACATCCCTTGAGTTAATAGCAATGATAATTCTTATTTTCAAGAGTTGAAAATTTAAGATATGAATTTTCATTATTAACTCATAAAATACTCCTGATCGTAGGATCATCATGAAGATGGTGATGATCCAAAAGATTGGTGTACAATCATTTCTTTAAAGTAGATGAGTCTTGAGTCTATGGTGTAGAGACACCAGAGCGAGAGTATAGGTACTCATTAGAGAACAAGGGCACTGAGCGTGACCACCTCAAGCAATCATTAGGAAGTCTAGCTCGTCAATGACTGGCTCAAAGCTGGAGTTGTGTGTCTGGTTCTTTGACCTGAGGTACATCGACAATTCACCTTCAGGGTGTTATAGTTTGACTACACCAAGACTCGATCTCCTAGCCATTTGGTGATGGATTTGGTGTATAGGGCGGAAGCATGGATTTCAAAGCAAAAAAACATGAAATCATATAAATCAAACCCAAACCCTAGGACCACCTCATTAGCAATTAAATCATATAACATGCATTTGTAACATAAAAGAAAGTATTAGAACATACCTCTTATCGCTAAACCCTAAATTGATCCTCATCGTCGATAGCAGTCTGTCAGGGTTTCCACCAGGTGCCCACATGTTCACCCTCCAACGTTGATCTACACAGAGACTTGATCAAGACACCAGCACCTCTAATTTATATAATTAAAGTTCAAATAATAAGAACTTTTATTATAAGGGCAAGACCTTCTTAAGCCTTTATGTCACCTTCCTTGCCTCTCCTTATCTATCTTTCTTTTTTCTTTTGTCTTCTTAATTTTTCTTCTTAATCTCTTAGTCTTAAAATGACTTCTTGTCCCTATAATGATAAGGTCTAGACAAGAGAAGGGAAGAAAGAAAATTGGACAAAAAGAAATTCTTGTAAGAAAGAAAAGATAATTTTTACTCACCCCGGACTCTTGATGTGCACCCTTATTTATAATGTATGTAGGGGTGCCATCTAAAAATCTCAAGCCTATTCCATATCAATATCTCATGCCCCATCATTAAATCTCACACCCATCTAAATTTTGCACTATTTAAAATTATATAGATTTAGTCCAAGAGGTGCCTTAAAATAGGACTCTTCGAACTATTTCTACGTAGTTTTTCTATGAAGAGTCGCGATGCATAAATATATGGCACCATAATTCAACTATTTGGATCAGATTAGATGGCCATCTAATGGTTCTTAAAGGGATGCCCATTCATCAAGAAGGCATGGAGATGTACTTTGAATAGTCAAAGTCCCAAGAGGCGTGAAGAAGAAGTGGGCGGCAAGGAGTCCAAAGCGGCAAGGACTCATGGGCGACAAAACATCTTGGGCGAAAAGAAAAAAGAGAATTTTATCTATAGAAGGACTCTTCTGCACCCCATATCTGATGTCCATGCCAATATAAAAATTTACGTGACATAACAATATTGAAAAAGTCAAAAAAGATAGGCGCCAACTTATTTCATGCACCAAAGAGTCCTTTACGCATGAAAGACTTTCCACACATAAGAGAGAGACTCTTTGATGCATGGGATGTAGGTATGTGGCACCTAATCTAAAGCTCAATCAATCTAGGTTAATCCAACTCAAGACCAAATCCTATTTGGCTCAAATCGGATCTTAATTAGTCCAAATCGGAAGCTGAATCGAATCCAATTCGAAAATAGGTGCTGGGGTTTGCAACATGTGCTAGCATGTTCATCTAGCAAACATGGTCTAATCCAATTAGACCCTTAATTAATTCTCTTTATATGTGACCCATTGAATTTCACATCTAACCAGCAGTGAGTCTGGGTGTGATTTGACCTAATCTGGTTAGAACTCAATCAAACCGATTTAGGTCAAAACCTGCCAACCCAATTTGACTTAATTTAGAACACTTTCTAATTTATTAATTAAACTAAAATTTTAATTTAATCAAATCTACAAGATATGATTGATGTCTAGCAACATATCATGACCATCCAAAAGATGTAAAATTTTGATGGAAATATCAAAAATACCCTTCAATAAAAATTACCATGCAACTAGATCCTCCCTGCATCCTGAATATGACCCTAGGTATGGAAATATGTCAACTCCAATATCATATTCATTTCTCTTTCAATCTCATGATGATGATTTATTTAATGAAACATTAGAAACCATTTCTAATCATGCTTTGATCAAAGTCTTCCTGAATCATCATTTATTTGAGGCAAATGGGATGCTATTTCCTCTTATCAGGAGAGATTGATTCCATGTTAACCTACTCACAACCTTCATATATATAATCTACCATATCCAGATCATCCCGTATATAACTGAGTCATGAATGAGTATGAACCAAAATATGGATTTATATATATAAGATTCTATGGTAGTTTCAGGTCAAAGGATTACATGCACAAATTTTACTATGAGAACCATCTATTGACATGTAGATAAGACTCCATTAGATATTCTCAATTTGGATCAATTCAGTGAACTCATTCTCTAATGAGCACCCACATTCTTGTATTAGTGTCATACACAAGTTATTGTGAGATCAATCACCCTCTCAATCGAGCATACAAAGAATGTGCTAGTCTTACCGAAAAACATTGATCCCTAACTCAATATCCCATCGATTAGGAATATTTAAATTAGGGTTTTAAGATTTTAGATCTCACTAGTATGATCTCATCATAATCCTAAAACTATAGTCCCTAATTTATAGGGTTCATCATAATCTTAAATAAATAATAAGACACTACATATGATGAAATAAATGCCTTTATTTATTAAAAAAAATATCATTACATGAGTCTGGAAGATAAAGAACATCCCAATAAATTGGCTTGAGGGCATATTCCTTTCAATCTCCCACTTGCACTAAAGCCAATCGCCCTTATATTTTAATCCCATACAATCAAGGTGGCGATCAAACAGTTGCAGTGGTAAAGCCTTAGTGAATGGGTCTGCTATGTTGTTCTTTGTGTCCACTCATTCTATGACTACATCATTATCTTTCAATAATTTCTCGAATAAGATGGAAGCATCTCAGAATGTGTTTGGATTTATGATGAGACCTTGGTTCCTTTGCTTGAGCTACAGCTCTAGTATTATCACAGTAAAGTGGTACTGGATTCTCAATTTTAGGAATAACTTCCAATTCAGTGATGAACTTCTTCATCCAGACAGCTTTCTTGGCGGCTTCACTTACAGCTAATGTCACATTAAATCCTGCTATCATGTGGTTGAAGTCAAGCTACAGTTTGGCTCTCACTAGTATTAATTTCCAACTTACTTACTCTCATTATTCATAACAAAGTATAATAATATATACCTGAAAATGGAAATTTGAGCTTATCAATCTTGAGTCAGATTGAATTAACTATAATTTATGAGAGCTATCCTTAATGTTAACAAGACCTAAGAACCTTCCCAATATATCTAAGAAAACACACACTAAATATTTAGTTCCAATACTCAGAATATACTTAGATATTTTTCATCAGCTTTCTCAATGGAGCACAGTGAGTCTCTGGCATCAGCTTATAGAAACATATCTATTAGTCTCAAATGCGCTAATAGGCATATAAGTAAATATCAAGGGACCCTTGCAGCAATTAAACAATGGCATACGCATTAATTTTTGATAAACCAGTACAAGCATGAAGCATAAAGTAAATAGAATCTCTATCTTAATGTTTTCATCTGTTTATACTCTTAGAGATGCAGTCTTATTGAGAGAGATGTATTGACACCTTGACTAGATTGTTATAAAGGACTACAACTACTTTTTACTTGTCACCCATTCCATAGCCTCTGAAAAGCTACGACTTTTTTCTAGTTCATGAACGCTCTAAAATTTTAACACACCTATTGATCTTGGATATCATTCAAAAGCACCTCAATTGACATCCTCACTTAGAACTGGGTTATATCTATCTTCCTATTAAATTGAGTACTGATTTATGTCATCCTAGTAATCTAAATTCTATAATGTGGTAATGACTTCTTCTAGCTAGAACCTCATCAAAATTCCTTTGTCTCATAGAAAAGATCATAATATTTGATAGCGCATATAATTGTCTGACTTGATTGTGCATCTAACTTGAGGTCGAGAGAGACATCCACAATATCCCGAAAATTGAAAGATATAGCGTTTCGAGATCAGGCACTACATAGTAAACTTTGAAAATTCGAAGAATATCAGCACCTTGTTGGTTCACATAGGTTTTACATTGATATCAGACTATGGCATACTCACATTCTTGATAAAACACACTTTTACTATTCATCAAAATGGATTTCCAACTCTTTTTATTCTAGAAGCAAATCCATAAATGGATCTCTCTAATTGCATACCTGATTTGGTTTCTCATTGATCTAAATCCCTCTGACTGTGACATATAGACTCTCCTCAAGGAAATCATTAGGGGAGGCAGTCTTTTAATCCATTTGCCATATTTATAATCGTGGTATGCTGTAAGCATAGAATATAATATGAGCATGGCAACAGGTGAAAATGTTTCATCAGATATCATACCTTGTTTTGCCTAAAGAATACTTA
>QRFJ01003497.1:0-159345 GCA_006176705.1 Cocos nucifera | reverse complement strand
GCTTGGGCACATGCCTAGGGTGGCGTGCGCCCTCTTCTTGCCAGGTTCCTGGCAAGGGGACAGGCCCCACCAGCTCTCCAATAGGTGTCATGATATGTGGTCAAAAGTCAAAGTATCAATGGTCAACGTTTGACCAGTCAAAGGTAGACTTTTGACCAAAGTCAAAGAACAAGAAATGAAAGGTGACCAAAAATGGACAGGTAATGTCTTACAAAATAAGACAACCTTTCTACTTGGATAACCTCCAGTCAGACAAATATGAAGGCCTCTGATTGAGCAAACTCCTTTGGCTCAGATAGGACACTTAATTTATGATAGAAAAGAAGAACGTTAGGTTCAATCGAGTGCTAGCACGATTTCTTTGAACCTAATTGAATCTTCTATTAGATCATATTTGAACAAGATCAGTTCAATTGATGATCACAAATTCAAACCCTTGTTTTGTGTGACCCAGTTAGGTTCAGTTGGTATGGTAATGGGATTTATGTCATGATCTCTATCATCGACATCATCGAAATTTCTTTCGATGGATCAGAACTCTCTCTGATTCGAAGCTAGAATGAATTGATCTCTAAATCTATTCTAATGTGCTCCTAAAAATCCACCAGTGACACACTAGAGTAATGGTGGCAAACCCATCAGAGCTGAAATGCAAATCTCTTGGTGTAGCTACCTGTGTGATTCAGTCTTCTATCTTGAGGTTGGAGGCGCCTAGGAGTCCTTGTTGGACAAGGACTCCATCCTTTTTGGATTTCAATTAGAGTTCTTCTAAGAACCAACTTTGACTGGTCTTAGGCACCTTCTAAGGAGGAATCTAAGGGACTCTATTCCCACCAATCAGATTTAGATCTAATTTCACAAAGGGTTATGATTGGTTGGGAAGAAGAGGAGTTGGATCACAGTTAGTCTATAAATAAGACCCTATACCCAACTCAGATTATGATGAGATCAGAGTTTCCCCATGCCCCAAGGGCTATCTCCCCTCCTCTCCTCCATGCCAAACCTTCTTCTCCCTCTCCTCTCCATGTCCAAAGTGTTTGGATCATTGGTTGGTGCGATTTAAGCAAGAGAAAGGCGATCAAAAGCAAGAAGGCTGCGCTGCTGCAAAGGACGACTGCTGATCTTCAAAAGGAGTTTTGAAGATCCTCCAGATCTAATTTTGGAGATGTGATAGAGAAGAAGAGGATCTCTAGATCCAGCCCGAGTGGATACCGGTAGAGGTCAGGCGCTTGCGTGGCTAGATCCAGAACCTTTCGTTGCATACAGGATCATCAACAGGGTAATAGGATTACCTAAATCTGGTAAATTAAATTTGATTTAATTTATCTTTATTTATTCTATTTATTAAAATAATATTAATCAGATCTAAAACATCCCAGATCTGATACAGATCAAAGAGAAAATTTTTGAAATATATCTCTTGATCTGATCAGATCTGAACGAACCTGGACCGAAAAATCAGGATTTCCCTTCAGATGTGGCACTGCATGGCACAGTAGGGTCTATATAAATCCTATCTGCGCCAAGGTTTGAGATAGTTCTCCACTTGCCCATGCCACATAGCCTTCTCCCCTCTCCTCCATGTCTATCTCTAATCCTCTCTCTCCTCTCCATGCCCAAGAGGCCTTGGGATCAAGTTTGGTGCAATCCAGGCAAGAGAAAGATGACAAGAAAGGAAGAAGGCAACACTGCTGCAAGAGACGATATCGAATCTTCAAAAATTATTTTAAAGATCTTCAAGATCAGATCCAAATCTAATCTTTGGAGGAAAGACTAAGAAGAAGAAGATCTTCAGATCCTATCTGAGTGGATATCGATAGAGGCCAGACGATTGCATGGCTGCATCCAAAATCTTAAGCAATTAACAGGATCATCACAGGATAATAAGATTATCCAAAAATAAGATATAAATTAAATCTAATTTATTTTATTTTATTAGATTCATCAAATTAGATCTAAAAAATATCAGATTTGATTTAGATCTAAGAGAAAAATTTTGAAATATTCCTCTTGGTCAAATCAGATCTGAACGAACCTAATCCAAAAAATAGGTTTTTCTCTTCAACTGGTATCAAAGCCAGGTTCCCATAAATAATTTAGATTTAAAATTAAAAAAATTAAAAATTAAATAATTTAGATCTAAGTTGTATAAGATGCATGACTAGTTGTAGAATAGAACTATTTTATGTATAGTCTTGCATGATCATAATTTAATTTGATTAAGTTATAATTTTTAGATCTATTTTTTTACTATTTTTTAATATTATAAATATTATAATAAAATCTAAAAAATAAAAAATAAAGTTATTTAATTTTTGATTCATATAAGATATGATGAATGCATGTTTAGGCTAGTTGTAGAATAGTTCTACATAATTATCTAGAATAAAATTTATTTTAATATAATCAATTTAAATTAGATTTTTTAGATGATTATGAGATAATTTAGATCTAAAAATATTCATGATATGATACATGAGATGTATGCAAAACATGTTTAAAGTTAGATCAATTTTATATATGAGATATATGATCTAACAAGTTTTGTAGTTTTTATATTTCTGATTAAGGCGTTCCCCTTAGCCGTCTGGATATAAGAATAAATTTGGGTTTAAATACCCTCTCCTTCCATTCGATGGGGTGTTCTTATGATGTGTAGGGGTGCTGTACATTCGTCCTTAATCAAAAATTCAAAAAATTTATTTTCTGCAAAATCCTAAATCCTAAAATCCTAGAATTTTATTTACATATTTTATTTGTGAATCCTAAACTTAATTGAGAATTAAGATTATGAAATATATTAAGTTTAAAAATTAAGAATTTTTAGATTTAAGATATATTCATAAAATTGGGTTCGGACTGGGGTAGCTCAATTAGGTCTAAGCGGTTGATCAAATCGAATCAATAGTTGGTTAGATGGGATCAAGAGTGCTTAAATTGACTAGCCTAATAGGATTAAGTCTGGATCAAGATCGAGTCATGTGAGTCATCAATCAAGCTAAGATCTAATTAGGCTCAGTGGTTAGAATCTAGATTGTAGGCTAATCCGATTGATTCTGGCTCAATAATTTGGTGTCTAAAGTAAGTTTGGCAGATACGATCAACTGATTTTTAATTGGGAGCTACTCGACTCAAATACATTCTTATCGAGTTAATGGCATATCCCTTCCACCGATCTCACTTACCTGGCCATATTTATTGGCTCAATCCTAATCTGAGGTGGCCAATAATCCGAGCTAACCCATGCTACTAGGTTAGTCATAATGGTTATGACTATGTCAAGTCTAGTCTAATGAGATCTAAATCAAATCTTTCTAAGAAAAGATTAAGTCTAAGACCTTCCACCATTATAGATGTGTAGGTCCTTCCCGAGGTTGATTGTTCTTAGTTGGTTACAGTGATTCAATTGCATCGAAAAGATGAAACCATGTCTATTAGGCATTGGATGCTACGGATTGGAGGATGGATTGGGCTCAATATTTTGGATATAGTGAGATACCCAATTAAGAATCCAATCTATGCAAATGGTGGGTCTGACTTAACTAAGGAGTGGATCAATATTCTGGGCACGCTGAGATTCTTGAATTAGAGACCAAGTTTGAATGCACCATGATTAAAGAATCATTAAATAAGAGTTGTTCATCCATTGGCTAACCCATCATCAATAACTATTAGGTGAGGTGATGAGGTAGTTGGTGGGATCGCATCACCCACTAAAAATTATTAATCATGAAGATTTTTGCATCTCTATAGAAAAAGTATAGGAATTCGAGAAAATAGTGGAAGCTAATTTATTTAAAAATAAAATTTTTAAATAAATTGGTCAACTCTAAATTATAATATCTAACTAGAAACTTTAACTCTCTATAGAAAAATGTCTGCGTCCAACCCACTAGCATATATCCTGGACACCCATAGATTGACCGAACCAAACTACAAGAATTGGCTTCAAAATTTTAAAATCATTTTGGGTTCCAAGAAGTTAACTCATGTATTGGACTAGGACCCCCCCACCTTACCAGCTCGTCCATCCGCTGAATAGAGAGTGTCTCTTGACAAGTGGATGGACGAAGATAACAAGGCCAGATACTACATATTGGGCTCAATGTCTGATGAGCTTCAGTGCCAATGTGAAAATATCAGGACTGCTCGCCAAATGTTGGCTCACCTACAAGAGATGTTTGGTGAATAGAGTCGTGCAGCCAAGTATCAAGTCACTAAATGACTATTCAAGGCTAAAATGCGTGATGGGCGGTCAGTCCAAGATCATTATCTGATGATGATCAAGGATTTGATGGAGCTTGAGAAGTTCGGAGTGAAATTGGACCTGAATCTACAAAATGATATAATTCTGCAATCTTTGACTGATGCATATGGGCAGTTCATCATGAACTACCATATGCATAAACTTCAAAATTCTCTGGTCGAGCTTATGAACATGCTAGTTACTGCTGAGCTTTTCATGAAAAGATCTAAAGGCTCAGTGTTTACTATGGAATGAACTTCTTCCAAGAGAAAATCTTTTGAAAAGAAGAAGTCTGTGAAAAAGCAAAAGGTGGAAGGAGGAAAGAAAAAGAAGGCAGAGCTGAAGAAGAAAATCGCTGACAAAGAAAAGTATTTCTATTACAACACTAATGGCCACTGGAAGCAAAACTGCCCTACTTACCTGGCCATCCTAAAGAATAAGAAGGAGGCAGGTCCTTCTGGAGGTATGCTCATTATTGAGTCTAACCTTACAATTTCTTCTGCATCCAATTCGATGCTTGACTCTGGTTCTAATGTTCATTTGTGCACTTCCACGTAGGGTCTTGAAGATAGCAAGAGGCTGAGGGATGGTGAGATGATCATACACGTCGAAAATGAAGCAAGAGTTATTATTGTGATCGTGGAAACATATCCTCTTCGACTATCATCTGGTTTAGACTTAGTATTAAAGGACTATTATTATGTGCTTATAGTAAGCAGAAATTTGATTTTTGTTTCATGCTTAGCACTAAAAGGCTATGTAATTAATTTTCTTAAGGACTATTATAACATTCTTTATGAAAAAAATAAAATTGCAAGTGGTTTTCTTATTAATGATCTTTACCAATTACATATTGATGTATCTATTTTTAATTTTGAGCAAAATGTGAATGCCATAAGAATAAAATGACCTAGGGATAGTCCAAATGATAGGTATCTATGGCACCTAAGACTAGGTCATATAGCAGAAGATACGGTTAACAAATTGGAGAAAATCAGGCTATTGAGTCCGTTGACTTTCGAGTCATATCCAATTTGTGAATCTTGTCTTCATGGTAAAATGACTAAGCTTCCTTTTGTAGGACATGGGGAAAGGGCCATGAATCTTCTTGCCCTAGTACATACAGATGTGTGCGGCCCATTTGATGTGCCGGCTAGAGGCAACTTTGTCTACTTCATAACCTTTATCGATGATTTATCTTGATATGGGTATGTGTATCTTATGAGACACAAGTCTAAAGCTTTTGGAAAGTTCAAGAAATTCAGATATGAAGTAGAAAAGCAAACTGAGAAATCCATTAACGTTCTTCGATCAGATGGAGGAGGTGAATATCTTAGTCAGAAATTTCTTGACTATCTCAAGCAAAATGGCATAATCTCTCAATGGACTCCACTTGAAATACCTCAACTCAATAGGATTTCAGAATGGAGGAACCAGATCCTATTAGATATGGTTCGATCCATGATGAGCTTCATAGACCTTCCTAATTTTCTTTGGGGATATAGTCTATTAACTGTAATATACTTACTGAATAGGGTTCCTTCTAAACTGGTTCCTATCACACCATATAAGATATGGCATGATAAGAAATCAAGTTGGAGTCATCTCAGAATTTGGGATTATCCAGCTCATGTCAAAAGACAACAAGTGGATAAGTTAGACTATAGGTCCTTTAGAGCTCGATTCATAGGATATCCTAAAGAGTCATTAGGATATTATTTCTACATTCCAAAAGATCACAATGTGATTGTGAGTCGACATGCCATCTTTCTTGAAAAATAGTTTATTCAAGATGGCGGCATTAGAAAGTAGATCAAGCTCGAGGAGAAAGTCTCACAAGAGCAACGAGCTAAGGACCAAATGAAACCAAATCAGGTTGAGCCAATACAATCACTACCTCCTCCACCTCGTAGATCGAAAAGGATTTCCCATCCCACTGAGCGGTACTTAGGTACTATTTTAGAGGAAGTAGAGAAAATATTTCTCGTAGGTAATGAGGTTCATGGTAATGATCCCAAAACCTATGATGAAGCGTTACCGGATATCGACTCCAAAAAATGGTTAGAGGCAATGAAGTCAAAAATTGACTCAATGCACTCAAACCAAGTCTGGACCTTAGTAGATCCATCAGAAGGTATAGTATCTATTGGGTATAAATGGATCTACAAGAGAAAGATTGATGCAAATGAAAATGTAGAGACATTCAAAGCTAGATTAGTGGCAAAAGGGTATAGTCAACACAAAGGTATTGACTATAAGGATACCTTTTTGCCAGTAGCTATGCTAAAATCCATCCACACATTGCTTGCTATTGTAGCCTATTTTGATTATAAAATATGACAAATGGACGTAAAAATGACATTCTTAAATGGATATCTTGAGAAAGATATTTATATGGAACAGCCGCTAGGTTTCACATCTAGTGATGCTGATCATAAAGTATGCAAGCTGCAAAGATCCTTATATGGACTTAAACAAGCATCTCAGAGCTGGAATACTTGTTTTGATGATGTGATCAAATTATTTGATTTCATCAAGAACGAGGAGGAACTATGCATCTTCAAAAAAGTCAGTAGGAGTGCTATTGTCTTCCTCATATTGTACGTAGATGATATCTTCCTTATTGAGAATGATATTCCCATGTTGACCATAGTTAAAATATGGTTATCCAAAAAATTCTCCATGAAAGACCTAGGAGAAGCATCCTTTATTCTAGAAATTAAGGTTTATAGAGATAGATCGAATAGGATGCTAAGACTTTCATAGAAAGATGTATATAGAGGAAGTGCTAAAGAGGTTTAGCATGAAAAACTCCAAGAGGGGTTTGGTACCCTTCAGACATGGCATTCATCTTTCCAAGATTATGTGCCCTAGCACACCTGAGGAGATAGAATGCATGAGCAAGATCCCTTATGCTTCAGCAATAGGGAGCCTCATGTATGCCATGTTATATACACGACCTGATGTAG
The DNA here is from genome assembly GCA_006176705.1 of Cocos nucifera. Taxonomy (NCBI): domain Eukaryota; kingdom Viridiplantae; phylum Streptophyta; class Magnoliopsida; order Arecales; family Arecaceae; genus Cocos; species Cocos nucifera. The sequence continues at coordinate 152,130 of QRFJ01003497.1, read as the reverse complement.
CTCATGCTTTTAGTGTCACGAGCAGATATCAGTGGAATCCAGATGAAGAATATTGGACTTCTGTGAAATGTATCCTTAAGTACTTAAGAAGAACTAAGGATATGTTGTTGATTTTTAGTAATGAAGAACTCCAAGTTTAGGAGTATACAGATTTGGATTTTATGTCCGATGTAGATGATCGAAAGTCGACATCTGAGAGTCTATTTGTGTGTAATGGTGGTGCTATCAGTTGAAAGAGTTTCAAACAGATAATGATAGCAGATTCAACCATGGAAGCAGAGTATATCACTGTGTCAGAAGCTGTGAAGGAAGCATTCTAATACAAGAAGTTTGCCATAGGGATCGGAGTAATGCCATTAGATGTCATTCTTCTATACAGCGACAATAATGGTGCCATAGCCCTAGCTAAGGTATCGAGGTCTCACCAGAAATCCAAGCACATCGAGCGATGATACCACCTCATCCGCGACTACCTCGAGAAAGATTACATCGAGATCAAGAGAGTCGACTCCACAAACAATGCGGCAGACCCACTTATAAAGCCATTGGGTCAGTAGAAGATCGAAGCCCACCTTGAGAAGATGGGACTTAGAATTGTAGCCAATTGGCTTTAGGTCAAGTGAGAGTTTATTACATATGTGTGCCCTAGAAGCCAAAATTGGTTGATACTTATTATATACTTCTAAGGACAAAATTATAATTTTGACTATAAATAATAAAATAGATTATTTTCTATCACAATGTGTATTTAGTGTCTATGATACATCCCTTGAATTAATGGCAATGATAATTCTTATTTTTAAGAGTTGAAAATTTAAGAGTTGAAATTTAAGAGTTGAAAATTTAAGACATGGTTTTTTATTGTTAACTCATAAAATGCTCCTGACCGTAGGATCATCATGAGAATGATGATTGATCCAGAAGATTGATGTACAATCACTTCTTTATGGTAGGTGAGTCTTGAGTCTATAGTGTAGAGACATCGAAGCGAGAGTACAAGTACTCGTTAAAGAATGAGGGCACTGCGCAAGACCACCTCGAGCAGTTATTAAGAAGTCTACCTTCTCGTCGATGACTAGCTCAAAGCTACAGTGGTGTATCTAGTTCTTTGACCTGAGGTGCATCAATAGTTCACCTTGAGGGTGTTATAGTTTGACTACACCATGACTCGGTCTCCTAGCCATTCGGAATCCTGAGATGTATGTTGGCTATAGCATATTCATTGTAGGAATTGGATTGCACCAATAAGGAATCTATCTACCTTGATAGATGAGGAGTAGCCCTATGATGATCACAAGAATCAAATCCATAAGCCCATGGCCATGGCAAAGTGAAATAATAGAAAGAGTTTCTATTAAGATTTTCACATTAGATTTGAATCGAATGATTAATTTATATGATGGATATTAGGGTTTGACGAGGTCACCTTAATCCTAATCTGATCGGAGCTCAAGATAGAAGAACTTAATCACACAGGTAACTGCATCGAGAGGTTCATTTTTAGTTCTGATGGATTGCCACCATATACTGCTAGGTGTCACTGGTGGATTTTGGGAGCAATTAGAATGATTTGGATGATCGATCATTCTAGTTGTCTGAATCAAAAAAATTTTGATCCATCAGAAGGTGTTTCGATGATGTCGATGATAGAGATCGTGACATATCTCATTACCATATGGAACTAAACCTAACTGGATCACACAAATAAGGATTTAGATCTAGATATCATCAATTGGATAAATCTAATTCAATTGATTTGAATTAGATTCAATTAGGTTCAAGAAAATCGTGCTAGCACACGATTGAGCCTAATGTTCTCCTTCAACAATCATCAAATATTGTCTCGACTAAGCCAAATATATTTAGGCTAACTCAGGTATCTTTACTTAGTCTAACTGGAGCTTGTCCAAGTTAGAAAAGGATTATCTTAATTTATGAGATAAATATGAGGCAACACCTGCCATTTTCTGTCATCTGCTAATTCTTGTCTTTTGATTTTGGTCAAACGTTGACCTTTGACACTTAGACATCTACCCATGTGTCATGCACCCATAGGAGAGCAGATGGAAGTTTGTCCTCCTGCTAGAAAGAGGAAAAAAGTGGAGTGCCTAGGGAGGCGTGCGCCTAAGGATAATGATGCCTGGAGTCCCTTACAGATGGGACTCCAGGTTGCTTCATGGAATAAACTTAGGTGGCACCTAAGACTCTACTTTGACCAGTCTTGGCGCCACCCAAGGATGTTTGAGAGGGGCTATCATCTGATTAAATCAGATGATGTCATTCCACCAATCACATTTAGATCTGATTGCACGAAGCGATGTGATTGGCCGGGATGATGTGGCACTGCATGGCGCAGCAGGGTCTATATAAACCCTATCTATGCCTAGGTTTGAGATAGTTCTCTCCTTGCCCACACCACATAGCCTTCTCCCCTCTTCTCTATATCTACCTCTGATCCTCTCTCTCCTCTCCACGCCCAAGAGGCCTTGGGCTCAAGTTTGGTGCGATCCAGGCAAGAGAAAGGCGACAAGAAAGAAAGAAGGTAGCACTACTGCAAGAGATAATATCGAATCTTCAAAAATTATTTTAAAGATCTTCAAGATCAGATCCAGATCTGATCTTTCAAGAAAAGATTAAGAAGGAAAAAATCTCTAGATCCTGCCTGAGTGGATACCGGTAGAGATCAGGCGATTGCATAGCTGCATCCAAAACCTTAGGGAATTAGCAGGATCATCATAGGATAATAAGATTATCCAAAAATAAGATATAAATTAAATCTAATTTAATTTATTTTATTTTATTCCATTAGATTCATCAAATTAGATCTAAAAAATATCAAATCTAATTTAGATCTAAAAGAAAAATTTTAAAATATTCCTCTTGGTCAAATCAGATCTGAACGAACCTGATCTGGAAAACAGATTTTTTCCTTCATCAAGGACATAGGTCAAATTTTTGAAACTCAAAATAATTTTTAAGTTTCGAAGCTAATCCTTAAAATTGGGTCTAGTCAAATGATTGGTCTCTAGAATCCTAGCTAGGGGATTTGAAGCAGACATTTTTCTATAGAAAGTTAGAGTTTCTAGTTAGACTTGTATTTGACTTAACCAACTTATTTTAAAAATTTTATTTTAAAATTAAATTTGGACTTCCACTATTTTTTTGTATCCCTACGCTTCCTTGAAAGAGATGCAAAAACTTCTATAATAAAAAATTTTACTAGGTGGTGCGGTTCCATCGATTGACTCACCACCTCACCTAATAGTTATTGGTGATGAGACAGTCGATGAGTGGATAACTCTTATCTAATATTTTTCTAAACATATTGCACCCAACTCTAGTCTCTAATTCATGAAGCTCGCCATGCTCGAAATATTGCTCCACTCTTTAGTTAAGTCAGACCCATCATTTACATGAAATATATTCATGATTGGGACCCTCACCATATCCGAAATATTGAGCCTAACCATTCTTCCAATCTGTAGTATCCCATGCCTAATAGATGTGGTTGCATCTTTCTGGTGCAACTAAACCACTGTATCCAATTGAGAACAATCAACCCCAAAAAGGGTCCACACAACTAAATGGTAGAAGACTGCTAGACTTAATATTTTCTTAAGAAGATTTAAATTTAGATCTCTTGATCTTAAATAGTCATAACAAATATGACTAACCTAGTGGCATGGGTTAGCTTGAATCGTTGGCAACCTCAATACAAAACTTGATCGATCCAATTGGCTAGGTAAGTGAGATCGATGGAAGGGATATGCCATTAACTCGATCTCAGATGAATCATGGGTGAGTAGCTCAATTAAAAACCATCGATCGTATTTGCTAAACTTACCTTAGATACCACTTTGTCAATCTAGAATTGATCAGGTTCGCCTACAATCCAGGTTTGAACCATGGAGCCAGATTAGGTCTTGAAGTAATCGATCACATGTGGTGTAAATCAATCTTGACCAAACTTACAACTTTTGGGCTGGTCAATTTAGCACTCTTGATCTCACTTAATCAACTCTTGATTCGGTTTGATCAACCACTCAAGCTAGACGTAATCAAGTTACCCACATCCCGAACCCATGTTTTATGAAAGTGTTTGAGATATTAAATTCTCAATTTTCAGATCTAATGGATTTCATAACTTAATTCTTAATTAAGTATAACAGAGTTCAAAATAACAAAGCATGAAAATAGATCCTAGGATCTAGGGTTTAGCAAGAAGTATGTTTTGATTTTTTTGATTGAGGACAGACATGCAGTACCCCTATATGCTATAAGGGCATTCCATCGAATGAAAAGTAAGGGCCTTTAAACCCTTCTTACTTTTATGACCAGATGGCCAAGAGGAATGCCTCAATTAGAAAATAATTTTATTACTACTACTAGAAATAGATCTACAACATATATCACATATATAAATTTAGATCTATTCTAAACATGCTTTGCATACATCTCATGTAATTAAAATCAAAATCTATTTTGATCTCATCAAAAATTAGATTCAAATCTAAAACAATCTAGATCTAGAACCTAGAACCTGGCTCTGATACCAATTAAAAGTTCTGATGGATTGGCCTGATCGGATCAGATCTAAGCAGTAAATTTTTTTTAGAAAAAAAATTTCTAATCTGATTAGATCTGAAAGTTCTCAAATCCAATTGTATACATCTGAATCTAAAGCATGCAATAAGATGGGTATTCGAAATACCACCTTTTGAGAAACACTTTACTCGCAGTGATAATCTAAAGCTATCCCAAGGTTCGACTTGAACCGTGCATGCACCTAGCCTCTACTAGTATCCACTCGGATCAAATATAGAGATCTTTTTCTTCTAAATATAATTTCTAAAAAATTAGATCTGGATCTCCTTCGTGTGCCTTCAATCTGATCTCTGGTAGCAGTCCAATTGACACACGATCTGAAACTCCTTCGACTTTGACTTGCACAGACAATACCTCGATGCTTGGAGATGTGATCTGCCTAACTCTTGGGCATGGGAGAGAAGAACAAGAGGAGGGAGAGGAGGAGTGGAGAAGAGGAGTAGGGCTTTTCGTGGGTTAATTGAATGGCCAAACACTTCGGCCTAATCTCCTATTTATAGACAAAATTAGAGACCTAGAGTCCTAGGGCTTCTGGACTTTGATCGGATCAATTTTAAGAAGTAGAAGGACTATACACTAAGCCCCATGCCCCATCTAGAATTTTTCTTTATTTTGTTGCACAAAATAAAGGCTAGGCATGCATCACCTTATCCAAATAAGGTGGTTTGCTGCCAGAAATTCTCTCTCCAAAGTTTGAACTATTTCAAACTCTATTTGACTCATTCAAACAATTTTAAACAAGCCAACCACCATCGAAAATTCCTCATCCTTATCCTTTAGTGGGCACATGCCAAGAGGAAAGTGGGCATATGCCCCTGGTGCTCTCTCCTCAAGAAGCTATCTAGGAGCACATGCCCCTAGAGAATTTCTAGGGGGTGTGTGCCCCTTCCTTTTTTTCTTACATGCAAGACCAAGTCAAAGTGGGGAGGCACCAACTCTTGGTGGCCCCTTATCCTAATTCTTTCATGAAAAATTAGAACAAGACCTGATCTGACTAGGACAAGGTCCAATCAGATTAGGACAAATCCATACAAGATTTCTGGACATGCCAAATCTAATTTGACTGAGTCTAAATCAATCAAAAAATCTAATACAAGAGAAAGTTAGGTCCAATCATGGGCTAGTACGATTTTCTTGAACCTAATTGGATCAAATCTAAATTAATCAGACTACATGAGTCCAATTAATGACATCCAAACCCAAATCCTTGTTTGTGTGACCCAGTAGGTTCAATTCTTCATGGCAATAGGATATGTCATGATTTTCATCATCGACATCATCAAAATATCTTTCAATAGATCAGAACTTTTTTTGATTCACCTAATTAGAATTATTAATTATTAAGATAATTTTAATTGGTTTCGTAATCCATCATTGACATCTAGTAATACATGGTGGCAACCCATCAGAACTGAATAAAAATTTTTTGGTGCAGCTATCATATGATTGAATTTTTCTATCATGAATCCTGATAGGATCTAAGTTAAGGTTGACTCATCAAATCTAATACCTGTCATATGATTGAATCAATCAATTCGAGTTCAATGTGAAATCTTAATAGAAACTTCTTTCTATTATTTCATACTGCCATGGCCATGGACTTTAGGACTCAATCTCATGATCACTATAAAACTACTTCTCTTTTGAGGTTGATAGATCCCATCTTGGTGCGATCCAATTTCTATAATGAACATACTATAGCTAACATACACCTCAGGATTCCAAATAGCTTGGAGATCGAGTTATGGTGTAGTCAAACTATAACACCCTTAAGATGAACTATCGATGCACTTCAAGTCAAAGAACTAAACACACAACTATAGCATTGAGCAAGTCATCGACGAGAAGGTAGACTACCTTATGACTACTCGAAGTTTGTCACACTTAGTATCCTTATTCTTAACAAGCATCTGTACTTTCACTCCGATATCTCCACACTATAGATTCAAGACTCATCTATCCTAAGAAAGCAATCATACACCAATCTTTCAGATCAATCACCATCCTCATGATGATCCTATGATCGAAAGTAATTTATGAGTTAATTATGATAACATATATCTTAAATTCTCAACTTTTGAAAATATGTGTCATCATACCTATTAACCCAATAAATGAATCATAAATACTTAATACACAAATATAATTAAAAGAATCATCTAATTTTATTAATAATAAATTATAATTATAATTATGCCCTTAGAATATATTAAAAGTGTTGACCAATCTGGCTTCTAGAGCATAGATCTAACAATGGTTTCTTGATCCAGGATGGTGATCCTATCAAACTTGATCAGAACGATGAGGATTCGATCACCTACATGGATGCAATGCAGTGACTCGATTCTTAAAAATGACTTGAAGCCATGAAATCTAAAAGAGTCCATGAATGTCAATGATGTACGGACATAAGTTGACCCACCTGAAGGGGTTAAACCTATTCGGTGTAAGTGGGTCTTCAAAAGAAAGAAGGACATAGATAAAAATGTGGAGACCTATAAAGCCCATTTGGTTATCAAGGGATATCATCAATATTATGATATTGACTATGATGAGATATTTTCTTCCGTAGCAATGCTAAAATCTATTCAGATTATGCTTGCAATTGCTATCCATCTGGACTATGAAATCTGGTAGATAGATATGAAGATAGCTTTTCTAGCTAAAGAACTAGAAGAAGAGGTGTATATGATGCAACCTAAAGGGTTCACATCCATAAATAAGTCATAGATGTGCAAGCTTTAAAGATCCATTTATAAATTGAAGCAGGCATCTTGGAGTTGGAACATGCATTTTGATAAGACGATCAAAACGTATGGCTTTGTTAAGAATGTAGAAGAGCCCTATATATACAAGTGGGCAAATAGCTCAATGATAGTATTCCTTGTGTTGTACATAGATGACATTCTCTTAATTAGAAATGATGTCCCTACATTACAAGCAATAAAAATTTGGCTATCATCTCAATGAAGAAAAACCTAGTTTTCCTACCGCAGGATCAATCTAATTTGATCATATTTATAGCAAAATTTAAAAATTTTTTGTACAAATTTAATCAAATTTGAGAGTTCTCAGATCTAATTCTTATGATCTAATATCAAAAACTAAAATTAAAAATAGATCAGGAACAATATTTGTTACCTATTCAGAATAAACTATTACCCTGATGATGATCTGACATAGTTTGAGGTTTCGATCTGAGCCACGCACGTGCCTGGCCTCTATCAAAGTCCAGTCAAGTTAGATCTGAATGCCTTTTCCTTCTAGATCTGATGTCAAAACTTTAGATCTAGAATCAAATAGGGATGCCTTCGAACCAATCTTCAACAGCAGCACTTTCATCTCTCAATCCAAGAACTAGCCGCACAGCTTTGCAGGATCAGAGACTCAACTTTTGATCTTTGATTTTTCCCAACCTTTTTTAAACATGAAAGAGGGAGAGGAGATTTGGAAGAGGGCATAGAGATGGTGGGAGAAGTAGGGCTTTGCCATAGAGAAATTGCGATACCAAAATAACTAGCATAGGGCCCTTTTTATAAACCAAGCACCACCCTAGAGTCCTGGAGCTTTAAGCAACTGGATTGCTTAAATTAGGACTCCCAATCTGGAATCCCACATCCCACACCCTTTTCTTAGATTTTTGTCACATAAAACAAAAGAGAAATGGTGTGGAACAATTTATGATAAGATGCATTATGCGCAAGGATTTAATCTCCAAAGAGTTTGAATCAAATTCAAATATTTTACCCATTCAAATCCTATTTGAATGGAACTCTCCACACTTATCCATATGGGGCGCATGCCTATGGGGACATATGCCCTCTCCCTTCTTCATGGATCAGCATGGGGTGTGCACCCCTAGGAAATCTCCAAGGGGCACACACCCTTATCCTTTCTTTCCTACAAACGGGTCAAAGTTTGATCCTTGTCCTAATTTCATCCAATGATCTTAGGATAAATCTTGATTTGGTTAAGATAATCCTTGTCTTGTTCCTATCTTACGGAATTTAAGACAAGCCTTGATCAGGTCAAGATAAGATCCAGTCAGATCAAGATAAATCCACACAGAATTTTTGGATGAGCCTTGTGTTAGATATATGTGCCCTAGAAGCCAAAATTGGCTGACACTTGTAATACACTTCTAGGGGCAAAATTATAATTTTAACTAATATGAATAAAATGGGTTATTTTCTATCACATATGTGTATTTAGTGTCTGTGATACATCCTTTGAGTTAATGGTAATGATAATTCATATTTTCAAGAGTTGAAAATTTAAGACATGAATAATCATTATTAACTCATAAATTGCTCCCGACCATAGGATCATCACGAGGATGGTGATTGATCCGGAAGGTTGGTGTACAATCACTTCTCTTTAGTAGATGAGTCTTGAGTCTACGGTGTGGAGACACCAGAGCGAGAGTACAGGTACTCGTTAGAGAACGAGGGCACTGAGCGTGACCACCTCGAGTAGTCATTAGGGAGTCCACCTTCTCGTCAATGACTGACTCGATGCTGCAGTAGTGTGTCTGGTTCTTTGACTTGAGGTGCATCGGCAGTTCACCTTGAGGGTGTTATAGTTTGACTACACCATTACTCGATCTCCTAGCCATATGGAACCCTGAGGTGTATGTTGGCTATAGCATGTTCATTGTAGGAACTGGATGGCATCAAGATGGAATCTATCTACCTCGGTGGTAGAGGAGCAGCCCTATGATGATCATGAGAATCAAGTCCTAAAATCCATGGCCATGGTAGAGTGAAATAATAGAAAGAGTTTCTATTTAGATTTTCACATCGGACTCGAATCGAATGATTACAACATATGATAGAGACTAGGGTTTGACGAGTTTACCTTAACCCTAATTTGATCGGAGCTCAAGATAGAAGAACTAAATCACACAGGAAGCTGCACCAAGAGGTTCACATTCAGCTCTGATGGGTTGCCACCATATACTGCTAGGTGTCACTAGTAGATCTTGGAAGCAATTAGAATGATTTAGATGATCGATCATTCTAGCTGTTCGAATCAGAAGAGTTCTGATCCATCGAAAGGAGTTTCGATGATGTCGATGATAGAGATCATGATAAATCCCATTACCATATAAAACCGAACCTAACTGGATCACACAAATAAGGGTTTGAATTTGGTGATCATCAACGAACTGATCCAGTTCAATTGATCTGAATGAGATTCAATTAGGTTCAAGAAAATCATGCTAGCACTCGATTGAACCTAACGTTCTTCTTTTACTATCATAAATAAGTTATCCTATCTGAGCCAAAGGAGTTTATGCTCAATTAGAGGCCTTCATATGGTCTAACTGGAGGTTGTCCAAGTCAGAAAAGATTGTCTTATTTTGTAAGATATTACCTGCCATTTTTGGTCACCTGCCATTTCTTGTTCTTTGATTTTGGTCAAAAGTCTACCTTTGACTGGTCAAACGTTGACCATTGACACTTTGACTTTTGACTACATGTCACGCACCTATTGGAGAGTTGGTGGGGACCTATCCCCCTATTAGAACCTGGCAATGAGGAGGGCGCACACCACCCTAGGCATGTACTCAAGCTGGAGGCGCCTAGGAGTCCTTGTTGGACAAGGACTCCATCTCCTTTTTGGATTCCAATTAGAGTTCTTCTAAGAACCAACTTTGACTGGTCTTAGGCACCCTCTAAGGAGGAATCTAGGAGACTCTATTCCCACCAATCAGATTTAGATCTGATTTCACAAAGGGTTGTGATTGGTTGGGAAGAAGAGGAGTTGGATCACAGTTAGTCTATAAATAAGACCCTGTACCCAACTCAAATTACATAAGATGATTGAGATAAGAGTTTCCATACGCCCAAAGGCCTTTTCTCCTCTCCTCCTCCATGCCAAAGCTTCTTCTCCCTCTCCTCTCCACGTCCAAAATAGTTTTGGAGCTTGGTTGGTGCGATCCAGATCAAAGAAAGGCGATCAAAAGCAAGAAGGCTGCACTACTGCAAAGGACGACTGCTGATCTTCAAAAGGAGTTTTGAAGATCCTCCAGATCAGATCCAGATCTAATTTTTGAAGACGTGATAGAGAAGAAGAGGATCTCTAGATCTAACCTGAGTGGATATCGGTAGAGGATAGGCGCTTGCATGGCTAGATCCAGAACCTTCCACTGCATACAGGATCATCAACGGGTAATTGGATTACCCAAATCAGATAAATTAAATTTGATTTAATTTATTCTTATTTTATTTTATTTATTAAAATAATAAGAATCAAATTTGAAATATCCAAGATTTAATATAGATCAAAGAAAAAAAATTTTGAAATATATCTCTTGATTTGATCAGATTTGAACAAACTTGAACCGAAAAATCAGGATTTCCCTTCAACTGGTATCAGAGCCATGGTTCTAAAAATGTTTAGATATAATTTTAAATTTATTTTAATTAGAAAATAATTAATTTTAGATGTCACATGAGATGTGATCAGATCTAAAATAAAAAAAAAATAAAATTAAATGATTTGGATCTAAGATTAGAAGATATGCATGACTAGTTCTAGAATAGAATAGTTCTATAGAATAGTCTTGCATGTTTTTGATTTAATCTGATTAAATCATATTTTAGATCTTTTTATTTACTATTTTTTGATATTATAAGTGTTATAATAACATCTAAAAAATAGTAAATAAAAATTATTTAATTTGAATATCATATGAGATATGATTGATGCATGTCTAGACTAGTTGTAGAATAGTTCTACATAATTATCTAGATTAGGGTTTATTTTGATAAGATCAATTTAAATCTAATTTTTTAGATTATTATGAGATAATTTAGATCTAAAAATATGCATGATTTGATACATGAGATGTATGCAAAATATGCCATAATTAGATCTAATTTATATATGAGATATATGATATAGATCTAAAACTGTTTTGTAGTATTGAATGTTCCTGATTAAGGCGTTCCTCTTGGCCGTCCGGTCATAAGAATGAAGAAGGATTTAAAGGCCCTCTCTTTCCATTCGATGGGGTGTTCTTATGATATGTAGGGGTGCTGCGTGTTCATCCTTAATCAGAAACCCAAAACTTACTTTCTACAAAATCCTAGATCCTGAAACCCTAGGATTTATTGTGCATATTTTGTTTATGAATCCTACTTAATTAAAAATTAAGATTATGGAATATTAATTAGATCTAAAATTGAGAATTTCAGATCTAAGACATATTCATAATACTGGGTTCGGGCTTGGGTAGCTTAATTAGGTCTAAGCGGTTGATCAAACCGAATCAAGAGTTGGTTAGATGGGATCAACAATGCTTAAATTGACCAGCCTAATAGGATTAAGTCTGGGTCAAGATCGAGTCACGATCAAGCAAGACCTAATTAGGCTCAGAGGTTAGAGTCTGGATTATAGGCTAACCCAATTGGTTCTGGCTCAATAATTTGGTGTCTAAGGTAAGTTTGGCATAGACGACCGACTGGTTTTTAATTGGAAAGCTACTCGACCTGAATGCATTCTTGTATGAGTTAATGGCATATTCCTTCCACCGATCTCACTTACCTGGCCATATCTGTTGACACAGTTCTGATCTAAGGTGGTCAATAATCCAAGCTAACCCATGCCACTGGGTTAGTCATAATTGTTATGACTAAGCCAAGTCTAGTTTAATGAGACCTGAATCAATTCTCCCAAAGAAAAGATTAAGTCTGAGGTCTTCCACCATTGTAGACGTGCAGGCCCTTCCTGGGGTTGATTGTTCTCGGCTGGATACCATGGCTCAGTTGCACCAAAAAGACGCAACCATATCTATTAGGCATTGGATGCTATGGGCTAAAGGATGAGTTGGGCTCAATATTTTGAATACAATGAGAGACTCAATTAGGAACCCAGTCTATGCAAATGGTGGGTCTGACGTAACTAAGGAGTGGATCAATATTCCAAATACGATGAGATTCATGAATTAGAGACCAAGTTTGGGTGCACCATGATTAGAGAATCATTGAACAAGAGTTGTTCACTCATTAGCTAACCCATCACCAATAACTGTTAGGTGAGGTGATGAGTCAGTTGGTGAGACTGCACCACCCACTAGAAATCATTAATCGTGAAGTTTTCGTATCTCTACAGAGGGAGTGTAGGGATCTGAGAAAATAATGGGAGCTAATTTTTTTAAAAATAAAATCCCTAAACAAATTGGTCAAGTCAAAATTATAGTATCTATCTAGAATCTTTGACTCTCTACAGAAAAATATCTGCGTCCAACCCATTGGCACGTATCCTGGACACACATAGATTGCCTGGACCCAATTATAAAAATTAGCTCAGAAACTACAAAATTATTTTGGATTACGAGAAGTTAACCCATATTTTGGACCAGGACCCTCCCACCATACCAGCCCGTCCATCTGTTGAACAGAGAGCATCTCTGGAAAAATGGATAGACGAAGACAATAAGGCCAGATATTACATGTTGGGCTCGATGTCGATGAGCTCTAGTACCAACATGAGGATATCGGGACTGCTCGCCAAATGTTGGCTCACCTGCAGGAGATGTTTGGTGAACAAAGTCATGCAGCCAAATATCAAGTCACGAAATGACTTTTTAAGGCTAAGATGCGTGATGGGCAGTCAGTCTAAGATCACTGTCTGGCAATGATCAAGGACATGGAAGAGCTTGAGAAGCTCGGTGTGAAGTTAGACTTGGACCTGCAGAACGATATTATTCTGCAATCCTTGACTGATGCATATGGGCAATTCATCATGAATTACCACATGCATAAACTTCAAAATTCCTTGGCCGAATTAATGAATATGCTGGTTACCGCTGAGCTTTCTATGAAAGGTTCTAAAGGCTCAGTTCTTGCTATGGAACGGACTTCTTCCAAAAGAAAGTCTTATGGAAAGAAAAAGAAGTCTACGAAAAAGCAGAAGGTGGAAGGAACAAAGAAGAAGAAGGCAGAGCCGAAGAAAAAGGCCGATGTCAAAGGAAAGTATTTCCATTGCAACAGCGATGGCCATTGGAAGCGGAACTGCCCTACTTACCTGGCCACCCTGAAGAACAAGAAGGAAGGTCCTTCTAGAGGTATGCTCGTTATTGAGTCTAACCTTACGGTTTCTTCTGCATCCAGTTGGGTGCTTGACTCTGGTTCTAGTGCTCATCTGTGCACTTCCATATGCAGGGTCTTGAGGATAGCAGGAGGCTGAGGGATGGAGACATGATCCTACGCATCGGTAATGGAGCAAGAGTTGCTGCAGTAGCCGTGGGAACATATCCTCTTCGATTACCATCTGGTTTAGACTTAGTTTTGAAAGACTGTTATTTTGTGCCTGCAGCTAGCAGGAATTTGATTTCTGTTTCATGCTTAGCACAAGAAGGTTATGTGATCACCTTCTTTAAGGACCATTGTAACATTCTTTATGAAAGAAATAAAATTGCAAATGGTTTTCTTATTAATGGTCTTTATCAGCTACATATTGATGTACCTATTCTAACTATCGAGCAAAACGTGAATGCCAAACGACCTAGGGATAGTCCAAATGATAGATATCTATGGCACTTGAGATTAGGTCATATAGCAGAAGATAGGATCAACAAATTGGAAAAAAATGGGCTATTGAGTCCGTTGACTTTCAAGTCATATCCAACTTGTGAATCTTGTCTTCAAGGCAAAATGACTAAACTCCCTTTTGTTGGACATGGGGAGAGGGCCACAGATCTCCTTGCCCTAGTACATACTGATGTGTGCGGCCCATTTGATGTGCCGGCTAGAGGCAATTTTGTCTACTTCATTACCTTTACCGATGATCTGTCTAGGTATGGGTATGTGTATCTTATGAGACACAAGTCTGAAGCTTTTGAAAAGTTCAAAGAATTCAGACATGAAGTAGAAAAATAAACTGGAAAACCCATTAAGGTTCTTCGATCAGATCGAGGAGGTGAATACCTTAGCCGGGAATTCCTAGACTATCTTAAGAAAAATGGCATAGTCTCTCAATGGACTCCACCAGGAACACCTCAACTCAATGGGATTTCAGAACGGAGAAATCGGACTCTATTGGATATGGTTCGATCCATGATGAGCTTCACAGACCTCCCTGATTTCCTTTGGGGACACTCATTGTTAACTTCAATCTATCTACTGAATAGGGTTCCCTCTAAAACCGTTCCTACCACACCGTATGAGATATGGCATGGTAAGAAACCAAGTCTGAGTCATCTCAGAATTTGGGGTTGTCCGGCTCATGTCAAAAGACAACAAGCGGACAAGTTAGAGTTTAGGTCCTTTAGAGCTCGATTCATAGGATATCCTAAAGAGTCATTAGGATACTATTTCTACATTTCAGAAGACCACAATGTGATTGTGAGTCGACATGCCATATTTCTTGAAAAATAGTTTATTCAAGACAGCGGCATTCGAAAATAGATCAAGCTTGATGAGAAAGTCTCACAAGTGGAACGAGCTAAGGACCAATTGGAACCAAATCAGGTTGAGCCAATAAGAACACTACCTCCTCCACCTCGTAGATCGGAAAGAGTTTTCCGTCCCCCTGAGAGATACTTAGGTATTATTTCAGAGGAAGTAGAGGAAATGTTCCTCGTAGGTAATGGTGCTCATGGTGATGATCCCAAAACCTACAATGAGGCGATATCAGATATCGACTCCGAGAAATGGCTAGAGGCAATGCAGTCAGAAATTGACTCGATGCACTCAAACCAAGTCTGGACCTTGGTAGATCCACCAGAAGGTATAGTACCTATTGGGTGTAAATGGATCTTCAAGAGAAAGATTGGTGCAGATGGAAATGTGGAGACATTCAAGGCTAGACTAGTGGCAAAAGGTTATAGTCAACGCGAAGGCATTGACTATCAAGATACCTTTTCCCCAGTGGCTATGCTAAAATTCATCCGCACATTGCTTGCCGTTGCAGCCTATTTTGATTATGAAATATGGCAAATGGACGTGAAAATGGTATTCTTAAATGGATATCTTGAGGAAGATATCTATATGGAACAGCCGCTAGGTTTCACATCCAGTGATACTGATCACAAGGTTTGCAAGCTGCAAAGGTCCATATATGGACTTAAGCAAGCATCTCGGAGCTGGAACACTCGTTTCAATGATGTGATCAAAAAGTTTGGTTTCATCAAAAATGAAGAGGAAATCGTGTGTTTTCAAAAAGATCAGTGGGAGCGCTGTTGTCTTCCTCGTATTGTACGTGGATGACATCCTCCTTATTGGGAATGATATTCCCATGTTGACAACAGTCAAATTATGGTTGTCCAAGGAAATTCTCCATGAAAGACCTAGGTGAAGCATCCTTTATTCTAGGAATTAAGGTCTATAGGGATAGACCGAATAGGATGCTAGGACTTTCACAGAAGATGTACATAGAGAAAGTACTAAAGAGGTTTAGTATGGAAAACTCTAAGAGGGGATTAATACCCTTCAGACATGGTATTCATCTTTCCAAGAAGATGTGCCCTAGCACACCTGAGGAAATAGAATACATGAGCAAGATCCCTTATGCTTCTGCAATAGGAAACCTCATGTATGCCATGCTATGTACACGACCTGATATAGCCCATGCTGTGAGTGTCACAAGCAGATATCAGTCAAATCCAGGTGAAGAACACTGGACTTCTGTGAAATGTATCCTTAAGTACTTGAGAAGAACTAAGGATATGATGTTGGTCTTTGGTAACGGAGAACTCCAAGTCCAGGGATACACAGACTCAAATTTCATGTCCGATATAGATGATCGAAAGTCGACATCTAGGAGTCTGTTTGTGTGCAATGGTGATGCTGTCAGCTGGAAGAGTTCCAAGCAAGTGGTGATATCACCTCATCCGCGATTACCTCGAGAAGGGTTATGTCGAGGTCAAGAGAGTCAACTCCACAGATAATGTGGCAGACCCACTTACAAAGCCATTGGGCCAGCAGAAGGATCGAAGCCCACCTTGAGAAGATGGGACTTAGACTTGTAGCCAATTGGCTTTAGGACAAGTGGAAGATTGTTAGATATATGTGCCCTAGAAGCCAAAATTGGCTGACACTTGTAATACACTTCTAGGGGCAAAATTGTAATTTTGACTAATATAAATAAAATGGATTATTTTCTATCACATATGTGTATTTAGTTTTTGTGATACATCCTTTGAGTTAATGGTAATGATAATTCATATTTTCAAGAGTTGAAAATTTAAGACATGAATAATCATTATTAACTCATAAATTGCTTCCGACCATAGGATCATCACAAGGATGGTGATTGATCCGAAAGGTTGGTGTACAATCGCTTCTCTTTAGTAGATGAGTTTTGAGTCTACGATGTGGAGACACTGGAGTGACAGTACAGATACTCGTTAGAGAACGAGGGCACTGAGCGTGACCACCTCGAATAGTCATTAGGGAGTCTACCTTCTCGTCAATGACTGACTCGATGCTGCAGTAGTGTGTCTGGTTCTTTAACCTAAGGTGCATCGGCAGTTCACCTTGAGGGTGTTATAGTTTGACTACACCATTACTCGATCTCCTAGCCATATGGAATCCTGAGGTGTATGTTGGCTATAGCATGTTCATTATAGGAACTGGATGGCATCAAGATGGAATCTATCTACCTCGGTGGTAGAGGAGCAACCCTATGATGATCATGAGAATCAAGTCCTAAAATCCATGGCCATGGTAGAGTGAAATAATAGAAAGAGTTTCTATTTAGATTTTCACATCGGACTCGAATCGAATGATTACATCATATGACAGAGACTAGGGTTTGACGAGTTTACCGTAACCCTAATCTGATCGGGGCTCAAGATAGAAGAATTGACTCACATAGGTAGCTGCACCAAGAGGTTCACATTCAGCTCTGATGGGTTGCCACCATATACTGCTAGGTGTCACTGGTGGATCTTGGGAGCAATTATAATGATTTAGATGATCGATCATTCTAGCTATTCGAATCAGAAGAGTTCTGATCCATCGAAAGGAGTTTCGATGATGTCGATGATAGAGATCATGACATATCCCATTACCATACAGAACTGAACCTAACTGGGTCACACAAACAAGGGTTTGAATCTGGTGATCATCAATTGAACTGATCCAGTTCAATTGATCTGAATGAGATTCAATTAGGTTCAAGGAAATCGTGCTAGCACTCGATTGAACCTAACGTTCTTCTTTTACTATCATAAATAAGTTGTCCTGTCTGAGCCAAAGGAGTTTGTGCTCAACTAGAGGCCTTCATATGGTCTGACTGGAGGTTGTTCAAGTCAGAAAAGATTGTCTTATTTTGTAAGACATTACCTGCCATTTTTGGTCACCTTGCCATTTCTTGTTCTTTGACTTTGGTCAAAAGTCTACCTTTGACTGGTCAAACGTTGACCATTGACACTTTGACTTTTGACCACATGTCATGCACCTAT
Organism: Cocos nucifera; assembly: GCA_006176705.1. NCBI lineage: Eukaryota > Viridiplantae > Streptophyta > Magnoliopsida > Arecales > Arecaceae > Cocos > Cocos nucifera. Next base: position 134,111 of record QRFJ01003497.1, on the reverse strand, counting down.
TGGAGAGCTGGTGGGGGCCTGTCCCTCCTGCCAGAACCTGGCAAGGAGGAGGGCGCATGCCACCCTAGGCGTGTACCCAAGTTGGAGGCACCTAGGAGTCCTTGTTGGACAAGGACTCCATCTCCTTTTTGGATTCCAATTAGAGTTCTTCTAAGAACCAACTTTGACTGGTCTTAGGCACCCTCTAAGGAGGAATCCAGGGGACTCTATTCCCACCAATCAGATTTAGATCTGATTTCACAAAGGGTTGTGATTGGTTGGGAAGAAGAGGAGTTGGATCACAGTTAGTCTATAAATAAGACCCTGTACCCAACTCAAATTACATAAGATGATTGAGATAAGAGTTTCCATATGCCCAAAGGCCTTTTCTCCTCTCCTCCTCCATGCCAAAGCTTCTTCTCCCTCTCCTCTCCACATCTAAAATAGTTTTGGAGCTTGGTTGATGCGATCCAGATCAAAGAAAAGCGATCAAAAGCAAGAAGGCTGCACTACTGTAAAGGACGACTGCTGATCTTCAAAAGGACTTTTGAAGATCCTCCAGATCAGATCTAGATCTGATTTTTGGAGACGTGATAGAGAAGAAGAGGATCTCCAGATCTAGCCTGAGTGGATACCCGTAGAGGCTAGGCGCTTGCATGGCTAGATCCAGAACCTTCCGCTGCATACAGGATCATCAACGGATAATTGGATTACCCAAATCAGGTAAATTGAATTTGATTTAATTTATTCTTATTTTATTTTATTTATTAAAATAATAAGAATTAGATCTGAAATATCTCAGATTTGATATAGATCAAAGAGAAAAATTTTTAAAATATATCTCTTGATCTGATCATATCTGAACGAACCTGGACTGGGAAATCAGGATTTTCCTTCACCTTATCCTAATTTCATCTCATGATTTTAGTATACGCCCTGATTTCATTAGGTCAAGCCTTGTTTTGACTAGGACAAGCCTATTCTGACCAGGGCAAGTTTTAGTTAGACCAGGACAAATCCATATAAGACTTTTGGATGAGCCAAATCTAATTTGGCTCAGTCAAGATGAACCAAAAAGACTACAAAAGGAGAATGTTAGACTCAATCGTCTGCTAGCACGATTTTCTTAAACCTAATTGGATCTAATCCAAATCAATCAAATTGGATTAGCTTAATTGTTGACATCCAGACCCAAATTCTTATTTGTGTGATCCAGTTAGATTCAATTCTATACAGTAATAGAACACATCACGATCTCTATCATCGACATCATCGAAACATCTTTTGATGGACCAAAACTCTTTTGATTCATCAAATTAGAATGATCGATCGTTAAAACCATTCTAATTGATCCAAAATCCATCAATAACACCTAGCAGTATATGATGGCAATCCATCAGAATTAAGTACGAACCTCTCAGTGTAGATATCTATGTGATTGGATTCTTCTATCATGAGTTCCAACAAGATTAGGTTTAAGATGAACTCGTCAAACCCAACATCCATCACATGATTAAATCATTCAATTTGAGTCTGATGTAAAATCCTAATAAAAAACTCTTTTTATTTGTTTCACACTACCATGGCCATGGGCTTAAGGACTCGATCTTATGATCATCATAAGACTACTTGATAAGTGGTAAAAATATACTAATAAAAGTATTAAATTATAAAATAAATTAATCTATTTTATTAGAAATTGATACTTTTATTAATCTTATATAGGAAAGAAGGCTATCAATGTGAAGATCTTATTTTTTTTGTTCTGATGAAAAAAATTTCAGGCAAAATGGACTTCAAACGAGCCCAGAATTGAATTTCAAAAAAAAAAAAAAAAAAAACATCGATGCAATGCTGATGTCAGGATGATGTTAGCATTTTTCGCGGCACACGGTGGACCATCTGAAGGGTAATTCGGGAATTTTACAGCATAAAGAGCAAGAACGCGGCGGTCCACACAACACCGAGCTCGCGCACGGTCCACGGAGGGCAATTTGGGAATTCTGATTGATCTAACGGGCGGTTTTCACTGAAGCTTGATAGGACGGATGAGAAGAAGGCGCTAATGGACGACATTCGCAGCTCCCGATCAAGATCCAATGGCTGAGATTCATCCCGACGTTAAACTATAGATCTAAAGCCTTCTTTCAACGCGATCGGATGGCCCAAATTCGATCCAATGGATGATCCAACGGCTGATATTAAATCCGACTTGATCTAGGTTATTTTAAGGGCTTTTTGAGTGGTTTTTGGACCGTTTGATCACCATCCAACAGTCAGAATTATCTAGATCCTAATTTGAGTTAGTTTGGGAGTCTAAAATCTAATTTTTGATGGATTTTGGGGAAATAAAACTCTTCATCTATAAAAAAACCTAGGGTGGCCGTGAGAAAAAAAAAGAATTAGAGAGAGACAAAGAGAGAGATGGGGAGAAAGAGAGAGAGGGAGAAAGAGAGAGAGAGAGAGAGGAAAGAGATAAAAAAAGTGATTTGTGAGAAAATCAAAAAGGATTTTTGATTTTTCTTCGACGATCAAGACATCGATCAAGAAGCCTCTTCTTCTTCGCCAAGTTCTCCACATCAAGAGCAGCAGATAATCAATTTCAGCAATCAAACAGTCTAATTTCTCCATGCTTTTTATTTTATTTGCTGTTTTTGAATTTGTTATCATGAACTAAATTTTATTTTACTAAGGCTAAGGTGTAGCCACTCTTTTGATGCAATATTCAGTGTGATTTATTTTTAAATTTTATTCATGAGGAGTATATAAATCTGATCTTAATGCTTTTAGATTACTGGCCATCTTCTAATTGATCTGATGAACATAGATGTTATGGACCAAGTACATTTATGTTAATGCTTCTTGATTATATACCTTGTATTATGAATCAAATTAGAATTCATATGCATACAAAAATTTTAGTGCGCTTTGGACGCAGCATATTTTAATTAGAGGGTTTCACAAAACCTAATGCATTAATATTTATTTAAATTACACCTAGACTAAAGGGTAATTAATAAATATTAATAGTTTTGCTATGCCTGGACCAAAGGGTAGTGAATAAATTAGGAGACTCCACCATCACATGAAATAAAATTAATCTAAAAATCTGAATATTGTATTGACTGAGTTGGTGAACCGATTGCCTTAGTAATCCATTGCTCTTGAATTTAAAATCCTAATAATTTACACTCTCTCTATTTAATTAAAAACTTTTAATTATTTTTTTATTTTCTTTAATTTCTTATTCTCATAAATCGATCTTCTAAATAAAGCATAGGAAAGAGCTTTTCAGTACTTATTTTTCAATCCTCTAGGGATGATACTCTACTCATTCACTTTATTACTTGATCGACTGGTGTACTTGCCATAGCTATAAATTAGCACGCATCACTACTCCTCTATCGAGGTTGATAGATCCCATCTTGGCGTGATCCAATTTCTATAATGAACATGCTATAGCCAACATACACCTCAAGATTTTGAATGGCTAGAAGACTGAGTTATAGTGTAGTCAAACTATAACACCATCAAGATGAACTGTTGATGCACCTCAAGTCAAAAAACTAGACATATAACTGAAGAAAAATCCTGATTTTTTGGACCAGATTCATTTAGATCTGATTGGATCAAGAGATATATTTCAAAATTTTTTCTCTTTGATCCTAATCAGATCTAGAATGTTTCAGATCTAATTCTTATTATTCTAATAATAAAAATAAAATTTAAATAAATTAAATTTAATTTAATTTATCTTGATGTTGGGTAATCCTATTACCCGTTGATGATCCTGTAAGCAGCGGAAGGTTCCGAATCTAGCCATGCAAGCACCTGGCCTCTATCGATATTCACTTGGACTGGATCTAGAGATCCTCTTCTTCTCTATCACATCTCCAAAAATTAGATCTGGATCTTATCTGAAGGATCTTCAAAACACCTTTTGAAGATCAGCAGTTATTCTTTGCAGCAGCGCTGCCTTCTAGTTTTTAGTCATCTTTCTCTCATCTGAATTGCACCAACCAAGAACCCAAAATACTTTTGGACATGGAGAGGAGAGGGAGAAGATGCTTTGGCATGGAGGAGGAGAGGAGAAGCAGCCTTGGGGCATGGAGAATTATGATGCACTTTGAGTTGGGCACAGGGTCTTATTTATAGACTAAGCATGATCCAACTCCTCTTCTTCCCAACCAGTCACAACCCTTTGTAAAATCAGATCTAAATCTGATTGGTGAGAATAGAGTCTCCTAGAATCCTCCTTAGATGGTACCTAAGATCAGTCAAACTTGATTCTTAGGAGAAGTCTAATCAGAATCCAGAAAGGAGATGGAGTCCCTATCCAACAGGGACTCCCCTTGGCGTGCGCCCTCCTCCTTGCCAGGTTCTGGCAGGAGGACAAGCCCCCACCAGCTCTCCAATAGGTGCGTGACATATGGATAGAAGTCAAAGTGTCAATGGTCAATATTTGACTAGTCAAAGGTTAACTTTTAACCAAAGTCAAAGAACGAGAAATGGTAGGTGACCAAAAATGGCAGGTATTGTCTTACAAAATAAGACAACCCTTTTTTGATCTGGACAGACTCTAGTCAGATCAGGTGAAGGCTTTTGAATGAGCACAAATTCCTTTGGCTCAGTTAGGACAACTATTTATGATAGTAAAAGAAGAACGTTAGGTTCAATCGAGTGCTAGCACGATTTTCTTGAACCTAATTGAATCTCATTTAGATCAATTGAACTAGATCAGTTTAATTGATGATCACCAGATTCAAATCCTTATTTGTGTGATCCAGTTAGATTTAGTTCTGTATGGTAATGGGATATATCATGATCTCTATCATCGACATCATCAAAACTCCTTTTGATGGATCAGAACTCTTCTAATTCGAACAGCTAGAATGATCGATATCTAATTATTCTAATGCTCCCAAAATCACCAGTGAACTAGAGTATATGGTGGCAACCCATCAGAGCTAAATGTGAACTCTTGGTGCAGTTAACTGTGTGATTAAGTTCTTCTATCTTGAGCTTCGATCAGATTAGGGTTAAGGTAAACTCATCAAACCCTAGTTTTTGTCATATGATGTCATCATTTGATTTAAGTCCGATGTGAAAACCTAAATAGAAACACTATCTATTATTTCACTCTGCCATGGTCATGGGCTTCTGGACCTGATTCTCATGATTATCATAGGGCTGCTCCTCTACCACCGAGGTAGATAGATTCCATCTTGATGCAATCCAGTTTCTATAATGAACATGTTATAGCCAACATACACCTCAGGGTCCATGTGGCTAGGAGATCGAGTAATGGTTAGTCAACTATAACACCCTCAAGGTGAACTACGATGCACCCAGGTCAAAGAACCAGACACACCACTGCCAGCATCGAGTCAGTCATTGAAGAGAAGGTGAGACTTCCTAATGACTACTCGGGTGGTCACGCTCAGTGCCCTCATTCTCTAACGAGTACTGTACTCTTGCTCTGGTTCTCCACACCATAGACTCAAGACTCATCTACTAAAAGAAGCATAGTACACCAACCTTTCGGATCAATCACCATCCTCATGATGATCCTATGGTCGGGAGCATTTTATGAGTTAATAATGATTATTCATGTTTTAAATTTTTAACTCTTGAAAATATGAATTATCATTACCATTAACTCAAAGGATGTATCACAGACACTAAATACACATATGCGATAAAAAATAATCCATTTTATTTATTATAGTTAAAATTATAATTTTGCCCCTAGAAGTATATTACAAGTGTCAGCCAATTCTAGCTTCTAGGGCACATATATCTAACAATAACTATAGCATCGAACTAGTCATCGATGAGAAGGTAGACTTTCTTATGACTACTCGAGGTGGTCATGCTTAGTGCTCTTGTTCTCAACGAGTACCTATACTCTCGCTCTGATGTCTTACATCATAGATTCAAGACTCATCTATCCTAAGAAGGTGATCCTACATCAATCTTCCGGATCGATCACCATCCTCATAATAATCCTTTGATCGAAAATAATTTATGAGTTAATTATGAAAATACATGTCTTAAATTTTTAATTATTAAAAATATGCATTATCATACCTATTAACTCAAAAGATGTATCACAGATACTTTATACGTAATGTGATAGAAGAAAAATAATCCTTTATTAATTTTAAATCAAAATTATAAAAATGCTTCTCGAATGTGTATTACAAGTATCAGCCAATCTGGCTTTTAGGGCACATATCTAACAAACTCCCACTTGATCTAAAGCCAATTGGCTACAATCTAATTTCCATCATCTCAAGATGGGTTTCGATCTTCTGCTGGCTTAATGACTTCATAAGTGGGTCGGCCGCATTATCTACGATGTCGACTCTCTTGACCTCAACGTATTCCTTCTTGAAATAATTATGGATGAGGTGATACTACCGCTCGATGTGCTTGAATTTCTTATGAGACCTCCACTCCTTAGCTAGGACTATGGCACCATTATTATCATAGTATAGAGGGACGACATCTGATGGTATCACTTCAAACTCTGTAGTGAACTTCTTAAACTAGAATGTCTTCTTCATAACTTTCGATGCATCGATATATTCTGCTTTCATGGTAGAATCTACTGTCATGGTCTGCTTGGAATACTTTCAGCTCACAAATCCATCATTGCACACAAACAGACTCCTAGATGTCGACTTTCAATCATCTATGTCAGACATAAAATCTAAGTCTGTAAACCCCTAGATCTCGAGTTCTCCATTACTAAAGATCAAAAACATATCCTTAGTTCTTCTCAAGTACTTAAGAATACACTTCATAGAAGTCTGGTGCTCTTCACCTGGATTCAACTAATATCTGCTCATGACACTCACAGCATAGGCAATATCAGGTCGTGTACATAGCATGGCATACATAAGGCTCCCTATTGTCGAAGTAAAAGAAATCTTTCTCATGCATTCAATCTTCTTAGGTGTGATAGGATACATCTCCTTGGAAAGATGAATGCCATGTCTGAAGGATACAAGTCCCCTCTTGGAATTTTTCATGCTAAATCTTTTCAGCACCTCCTCCATGTACATCTTCTATAAGAGACCTAGCATCCTCTTCGATCTATCCCTATAGACCTTAATTTCCAAAATGAAGGATACCTCTCCTAGGTCTTTCATAGAGCACTCTTTTGACAACCATATTTTGATTGATGTTAATATGAAAATATCATTTCCAATTAGGAGGATGTCATCTACGTATAATATGAGGAAGATAACAGCGCTCTCACTACCTTTTTTGAAAACACACGGCTCCTCCTCATTTTTGATGAAACTAAATAATTTGATCACATCATTAAAATGAGCATTCTAGCTCCAAGATGCTTACTTTAGTCCATATATGGATCTTTGGAACTTGCAAATCTTGTGATCACCATCACTAGATGTGAAATCAAGGGACTATTCCATATATATATCTTCCTCAAGATATCCATTTAAGAATGTCATTTTCAAATCCATCTGCCATATTTCATAATTAAAATAGGCTGTAATAGCAAGCAGTGTGCAGATAGATTTAAGCATGACTACTGACAAGAAGATATTCTGATTGTCAATACCTTCGTGCTGACTATATCTTTTAGCTACTAGCCTAGCCTTGAATGTCTTCACATTTTCATTCGCACTCTATCTTTCTTGAAATCCATTTACACCTAATAGGTACAATACTCAGCTATCTATCAAGTGTTCAAACTTAATTTGAGTGTATTTAGTCAATTTCTGACCTCATTATCTTTAACCATTTGTCGGAGTCGATATGAGATATCATCTCATCATAGGTTTTGGGATCATCACCATGAACCTCATTTTTCATAAGGAATATTTTCTCTACATCCTCTTGAATAGTATCTAAGTATCTCTTAGGATATGGAAATCACTATTGATCTACGAGGTGAAGAGGTTGTATTTGGATCAGGCTCAGACTGATTGGGTTCCCATAGATTCTTAGCTCATTTCTTTCAAAGATTCTTCTCCTTAGCCTAGTCTATCTCTCGATGCCACCATCTTGAATAAACTATTTTTCAAGAAAAATAGTGTGTCGACCATAATCACATTGTGGTCTTTCGAAAGATAAAAATAATATCCTAATGACTCTTTAAGATATTCGACAAAATGAGTTCTAAAGGATCTAGACTCTAATTTATCCATCTGCTGTCTCTTGACATGAGCCAGACAATTTCAAATTTTGAGGTAACTCAGACTTGATTTCTTACCATGCTATATCTCATACGGTATGGTAAGAATGATTTTAGATGAAATCCTATTCAGTAGGTATATAGCTATCATTAAACTATGTCTCCAAAAAAACTCAGGAAGGTCCATGAAGCTCATCATGGATCGGACCATATCTAATAGGATCCAATTTTTTTATTCTAAAATCTCGTTAAGTTGAGACATTCTAGGTGGAGTCCATTGGGAGACTATGTCATTTCTTCAACCTTTTTAAAGAATTCAAACATGTGTCGCATCAGGTACACATACCCATATCGAGATATACCATCAATAAAGGTGATGAAGTAGAAAAAGTTACCTTTGACCAGTACATCAAATGGAATGCACACATCTATATGTACCAAGACAAGTAGGTCCATGGCCCTTTCATCATGTCCTACAAAGGATAGCTTGATCTTTTTCCGTTGAAGACATGATTCATAAATCAGATATGACTCGAAAGTCAACGAACTTATTAGTCCAGATTTCTCCAATTTGTTAATCCTGTCTTCCGCTATATGATCTAACCTAAGGTGTCATAGATATCTTTCATTAAGACTATCCCTTGGTCACTTAGATCCTATGGCATTCATGTTTTGCTTGACATTAAACATAGAGACATCAATATGTAACCGGTAGAGACCGTTAATTAAGAAACCACTTACAATTTAATTTTTTTTAAAAAAAAAATAGTACAGTGATCCTTAAAGAAGCTAATTACATAATCTTCTTATGCTAAATAAAAAATAAAAATCAAATATCTACTTGCTGCAAGTATAAAATAATAATCCTTAAGTACTAAAACTAATCCTGATGGTAGTCAAAGAGGATAGATTTTTACGACCACAGTAAAACTCTTGCTTCATTTTTGACATGTAGGATTATCTCACTATCCCTTAGCCTCCTGCTCTCCTCAAGACCCTACATGGAAGTGCACAAGTGAGCACTAGAACCAGGATCAAGTACCCAACTGGATGGAGAAGAAATTATAAGGTTAGTTTCAATGACGAGCATACCTCCAGAAGGACTTGCCTCCTTTTGGTTCTTCAAGCTGGCCAGGTATAGAGGGCAATTATGCTTCCAATGGCTGTCAGTGTTGTCATGAAAATATTTTTTTTATCAGTGACCTTCTTCTTTGGTTCTCCCTTCTTCTTCCTCCCACCTTCTTCCTTCTGCTTTTTCGTAAACTTTCTTTTTTCTAAAAGACATTTTTTGGAGGAAGTCTACTCCACAGCAAAAACTGAGCTCTTTGAACCTTTCATTGAAAGCTCAATAGTAACCAGCATGTTCATAAGTTCAGCCAAAGTACATTATAGTTTATGCATATGAAAGTTCATGATGAACTACTTATACCCATCAATCAAGCACTGCAGGTGTTAGATGTGTGCCCAAGAAGCTAGATTGGATGACAATTATGATACACTTCTAAAGGTAATTTTATAATTTTGACTATAAATTAATAAATAGATTATTTTCTATCAAAGTGTATTTTTAAAGTTTCTATGATACATCCTTTGAGTTAGTGATAATAACAATTCATATTTTCAAGAAGTAGAAAATTTAAGATATGAATTTTCATAATTAATTCATAAACTGCTCCCAATCATAGGATCATCATGAGGATGGTGATCGATTCAAAAAATTAGTGTACGATTGCTTTCTTAGGATAGATGTGTCTTGAGTCTACGGTATGGAGACATCAGAGTGAGAGTACAGATTCTCGTTAAAGAACGAGGGCACTGAGCATGACCACCTCAAGTAGTCATAAGAAAGTCTACCTTCTCATCGATGACTGACTCGATGCTGTAGTGGTATGTATGGTTCATTGATCTAAAGTGCATTGATATTTTACCTTAAGGATGTTATAGTTTACTACATCATAACTTAGTTTTCTAGCCATTCAGAATTCTAAGGTATATGTTGGCTATAGCATGTTCATTATAGAAATTGGATTACATCAATAGAGGATCTATCTACATCGATAGATGAGAAGTAGCCCTATGATAATCATGAGATTGAGTTCTTAAGCCCATGGCCATGGCAGAGTGAAGATGATAGAAAGAGTTTCTATTAGGGTTTTACATTGGACTCGAATTGAATGATTAATTTATAAGCTGGATGTTGGGTTTGATAAGTTTACCTTAATCCTAATCTAGTCGGGGCTTAAGATAGAAGAACCCAATCACACATATAGCTGCACCGAGAGGTTTACTTTCAATTCTGATGGGTTACCACCATATACTGCTAGGTGCCACTAATGAATTTTGGGAGCAATTGTAATAATTTTGATGATCGATCATTCTAATTATATAAATAGAAAAAGTTTTGGTCCATCGAAAGGTGTTTTGATGATGTCGATGATAGAGATTGCGACATATCTTATTACCATACGAAATAAAACCTAACTGGATGAAACAAATAAGAGTTTAGATCTGGATATTATCAATTAAACTACCCAATTCTATTGATTTGGATTAAATCCAATCTGGTTCAAGGTAATCGTTCTAGCACATGATTGAGCCTGACTTTCTCCTTACGTAATCATTCTGATTCATCGCAATTGAGTCAAATTTGATTTGACTCATTTCTATATTTTGAATGGGTTTATTTTCATCTGATTGAAATAAGTCCAAGTCAGATTAATTGTAGAAATTAAATCCATTCATAGTCAAATTGGACAAGGGTCAAAAGTTGATCTAATTGAGAGAATTGAGGGTCATCTGATCAGAGGCTTCTAGAAAATTTTTTGAAAATTATTTTGCTCTAATTTTTGGATATGTGATTGGGCTCAAGTCGTACTTTGGGTGAGCCTAATTTCATAATTTTTAGTGGTGCTTATATTAGATTTCTAATAGAGTTTGATTTGGATCAAACTCTTAAAGGGAGGAGTTCCATGCGCTGTGGACTCGTCCTTATCCTTTCTTCATGCCAACTTGGGAGGAGTTTTGTGTGAAAAAACCTGATAAGGGTCAAATGGGTGATGTGCGTTATCAAATTGGAGTCTTAGATGATCAAGCAAATGAGTTGCTTGATCACTTAGGAGTCTAGATGGCGCAAGAAACTTGTATAAAAACACCTGTGCATAAGGCCACTGAGAGAATTCTGATTGCCACGTCCATATGCTGCCACCCCTTCCATCTTTTACACCCTCTCTAATCCTTTGTCTACCCTTCTTCTATGTGCCAAAGGTTGGGCACAAATCAGAGAGAAAGATCCAATCAAATTTATGAAGAGTTCAGCATCTATACGATGGTGTTCGTGAGACAGACAAGCTATCTTCAGAAGTTATTTTGAAGGTTCTTCAGATCAGATTTAGATCTAATCTTTGGAGAAAAGATTCATGAGGAGAAGATATCTAGATCCTGTTCAAGTGGATATTGGTAGAGGCCAGGTGCGTGCGTGGCTCCTTCCAGAACCTTAGGAAAGATCAGGATCATTGCAGGATAATCAGATTATCCAAACAAGATATAAAATTAAATTAGATTTAATTTTATTTTAATCTTAATATCAAATCTTAAAGAATCAGATCTAAGATGTCTCAGATCTGATTATGATTTTAGAAGAAAATTTTTTAAAATATTTCTTCAGATCTAATCAGATTTGAATGATCCTGTGCCGGAAAATAGAATTTTTTCTTCAAATAGTATCAGAGCTGCATTAGCAGTTCTTCATATCTAACTTAGATCTAATTTTATTTTTATTTATGATTTGATATTAAAAAATTTTATATATCACATCAAATATGATTAGATTCAAAATTAGAAAATTAAAAATTAAATCATTTAGATGTAATATCTATGAGATACATGACTAGACTAGGTATAGAATAGTTCTATGGGTAGTCTAGTATGATCATGTATTTAATTTGATTAAATATAATTTTATATCTATTTAATTTTTATTTTTTTGATATTATAATTATTATAATTAGATCTAAAAATAAAAAATAATATTTTTAATTTTTGATTTATTCATATGAGATATGAAAGATGCATGCTTAAACTAGTTATAGAATAGTTCTATAAAATATCTAGAATAGTTTTGTTTGATATGATCAAATTTAAATTCTATTTTTTAGATTTAATATATGATATTTTAGATCTAAAACTATGCATGATTGATTGACTTATGATATATGAGATGTATGCAAAATATGTATAAGTTAGACCATTAATTGTATATGCGATATATGATTTAGATTTAACTAGATTTACAATAGAAATTATATTTCTGATTAAGACATTTTCCTTGACCGTTTGATCATAAGAACTAAGTAGGATTTAAAGGCACTCTCCTTCCATTCGATGGGATATTCTTATGATGTGTAAGGGTGCTGCACGATCGTTCTTAATCAGAGATCAAAACTTATTTTTTTGCAAAACCCTAGATTCTAAAATCCTAGAATTTTATTACATGTTTTGTTCATGAATCCAAAACTTAATTAAGAATTAAGATTATGAAATTAATTAGATCTAAAAAATTATAAATTTTTAGATCTAAGACATATTCATAAAAATGGGTTCGGGCTTGGGTAGCTCAATTAGGTCTAGCGATTGATCAAACCGAATCAAGAGTTGATTAAGTAGGATCAAAAAAAGCTTAGATTTGATCAGCCTAATAGGATTAAGTCTAAGTCAAGGTCAAATCATATTGAAATGTGACTCGATCAAGTCAAGATCTAATTTGGCTCCATGGTTCGAGCCTGGATTGTATGCTAACCCAATTGGTTCTAATTCAACAATTTGGTATCTAAGGTAAGCCTAGCAAATACAACCGACTGATTTTTAATTAAGAGCTACTCGATCTGAATACGTTCTTGTTGAGTTAATGGCATATCCCTTCCACTGATCTCACTTGCCTAGTCATTTGTGTCGACCCAATTCTGATTCGAGGTGGCTAAGAATTCGAGCCAACCCATGTCACTAAGTTAGTCATAATTATTATGACTAAGTTAAGTCAAGTTTAAAGAGACCTAAATTAAATCTCTCTAAGAAAATATTAAGTCTAAGGTCTTCTATCATCGTAGATGTGCAGGCTCTTTTCGAGATTGATTGTTCTCGACTGGTTACAGTGGTTCAGTTGCACTGAAAAGATGCAACCATGTCTATTAGGCATTGGATGCTATGAGTTGGAGGATGGGTTGGGCTCAACATTCCAAATACGGTGAGGGATCCAATTAGGAATCTAATTCATGCAAATGGTGGGTCTGACTTAACTAAGGAGTGGTTCAATATTCCGGACATGGTGAGATTTATGAATTAAAGATCAGGTTTAGGTGCACTATGATTAGAGAATCATTGGACAAGAGTTATTCACTCATCGGTTGATCCATTATTAATAACTATTAGGTGAGATGATGAGCCAGTCGGTAGGACCGTACCATCCATCAGAAATCAATAATCGTGAAGATTTTTGCATTTCTACCAAGAAAGTATAGGGATTCGAGTAAATAGTGAAAGCCTAATTTATTTAAAAATAAAAATTTTAAATAAATTGGTTAAGTCTAATTATAAAATCTAACTAAAAACTTTGACTCTCTATAGGAAAATATCTGCATTCAATCCACTAGCCCATATCTTGGATACCCATAGACAGATCGGATCCAATTATAAGGATTGGCTTTGGAACTTCAAAATTATTTTGCATTTTGACAAGTTGACTCATGTATTGGAACAGGATCCTCCCACCTTACAAGTCCATCCATCCGCTGATCAGAGAGCATCTCTTGAGAAGTGGATGGATGAAGATAACAAAATTAGGTATTACATGTCGGGCTCAATGTCTGATGAGATCCAATGCCAACATGAAGACATAAAAGACTAGCCACCAAATATTGACTCATCTGTAAGAGTTGTTTGGTGAACAGAGTCATGTAGCCAAATATCAAGTCACTAGAAGATTTTTTAAAACTCAAATGCGTGATGGATAGTCAGTCCAAGATCATTGTCTGATAATGATCAAGAATCTAGAAGAGCTTGAGAAGCTCGGTGTGAAGTTAGATCAGGATCTGCAGATTAATATAATTCTATAGTCCTTGATTGATGTGTATGGATAGTTCATCGTGAACTATGATATGCATAAACTTCAGAATATCTTGGCTGAGCTCATGAACATGCTGGTTACTGCTGAGCTTTCTATAAAATATTCTAAAGGCTCAGTAGTTACTGTGGAGTGAACTTCTTTTAAGACAAAGTCTTTTAAAAAGAAGTAATTCATAAAGAAATAGAAGGTGAATGGTGGAAAGAAAAAGAAGGCAGAGTTGAAGAAGAAGGCCGACAAGCAAAAATATTTTCATTGCAACACTGATGGCCATTGCAAGTGAAACTACCCTTTATACCTGACCAGCCTGAAGAATAAGGAGGCAGATCCTTCTAGAGGTATGCTCATTATAGAATCTAATTTTATGATTTCTTCTACATCCAGTTAGGTGCTTGACTCTAGTTCTAGTGCTCACTTATGTACTTCTATGCAGGATCTTGAAGATAGCAGGAGGCTAAGGGATAGTGAGATAATCCTACGTATTGAGAATAGAGCAAGAGTTGCCTATCCTCTGTGATTATCATCAGGATTAGATTTAGTTCTTAGGGACTGTTTTTATGTTCCTACAGCAAATAGAAATTTGATTTCTATTTCATGTTTAGTACAGGAAGGCTATTTAATTAGTTTTCTTAAGGACCATTGTAATATTCTTTATGAAATGAATAAAATTACAAGTAGTTTCCTTATAAATGGTCTCTATCAGTTACATATTGATGTTTCTATTTTTAATATCAAGTAAAACATGAATGTCATAGGATCAAAATGATCTAGGAATAGTCTAAATGATAGATATCTTTGGCACCTTAGGCTAGGTCATATAGCTGAAGACAGGATTAATAAATTGGAGAAATTCGGACTATTAAGTTTGTTGACTTTTGAGTCATATCTGATTTATGAATCATGCCTTCATGGCAAAATGACCAAGCTTTCTTTTATGAGACATGGGGAAAGGGCCGTAGACCTGCTTGCCCTAGTACATATTAATATATACGGCCCATTTGATATGCCAGTCAAGGGTAATTACATCAACTTCATCATTTTTACTGATGATTTATCTTGGTACGGGTATGTATATTTGATGCGACATAAGTCTAAAGCTTTTAAAAAGTTCAAAAAATTCAAACTTGAAGTAGAAAAAAAAATAAAAAATTCTATTAACATTCTTCGATTAGATCAAGGAGGCGAATACCTTAGTTGAAAATTCCTAAACTATCTTAAGGATAATGGCATAGTCTCTCAATAGACTCCTCCTGGAATGCCTCAACTTAATGAGATTTTAGAATGAAAAAATTGGACTCTATTAGATATGCTCCGATCTATGATGAGTTTCACGGATCTTCCTAAGTTTTTTTGGGGATATAGTATATATATTTACTAAATAGGGTTTCCTCTAAGACCGTTCCTACCACACCATATGAGATATGACACAGTAAGAAATCAAGTCTGAGTCATCTCAGAATTTGGGATTGTCCAGCCCATGTCAAGAGACAATAGGCAAACAAATTAGAGTCTAGATCCTTTAGAGCTCGATTTATTGGATATCCTAAAGAGTTTTTAGGATACTATTTCTATCTTTCAAAAGATCACAATGTGGTTGTGAGTCGATACGCCATCTTTCTTGAAAAATAGTTTATTCAAGATGGTGGCATCGAAAGATAGATTAGACTCAAGGAGAAAGTCTTCAATGAGAAATAAGCTAACCTATGGAACCCAATCAGATTGAGCCAACCCAGACACTATCTCCTCCACCTCATAGATTAAGTAGAATTTTCCATCCTCCTGAAAGGTACCTACGTACTATATCAGAAGATGTAGAGAAAATATTCCTCATAGAAAATGGGGTTCATGGTGATGATCCCAAAGCTTATGATGAGGTGATATCAGATATCGACTTTAAGAAATGGTTAGAGGCAATAAGGTCAGAGATTGACTTAATACGTTCGAATCAAGTCTAGACCTTGGTAGATCCACTAAAGATATAGTACCTATTGGATGTAAATGGATCTTCAAGAGAAAGTTAGGTGCCAGTGGGAATGTAAAGACATTCAAAGTAAGGATCGTAGCAAAAGGGTATAGTCAGCACGAGGGGATTGACTATCAGGATACTTTTTTGTCAGTAGCCATGCTTAAACCCATTCACATATTGCTTGCTATTGCAGCCTATTTCGATTATGAAATATGGCAGATGGACATGAAAATGACATTCTTAAAGGATATCTTGAGGAAGATATCTATATGGAACAATCGCTAGAATTCATATCCAGTGATAATGATCACAAAGTATCTAAGCTATAAAGGTCCATATATGGACTTAAGTAAGCATTTTGGAGTTGGAATGCTTATTTCAATGATGTAATCAAATTATTTAGATTCATCAAGAATGAGGAGGAGCCCTATTTTTTCAAAAAGGATAGTAGGAGCGCTGTTGTCTTCCTCATACTGTACGTAGATCACATCCTCCTAATTGAAAATGATATTCTCATGTTAACTACAATAAAAATGTAGTTGTCTAAGGAGTTCTCTATGAAAGATCTAGGAGAGGTATTCTTTATTCTAGAAATTAAGGTTTGTAGGGATAGACCGAATAGGATGCTGGGTCTCTCCCAGAAAATGTACATAGAGGAGGTGCTGAAGAAGTTTAGCATGGAAAACTCTAAGAGGGATTTAGTATCCTTCAGACATGGCATTCATCTCTCCAAGAAGATGTGCCCTAGCACACCTAAGGAGATTGAATGCATGAGCAAGATCCCTTATGCTTTAACAATAGAGAGCCTCATGTATGCTATGCTATGTATACGACCTGATATTGCCCATATTGTGAGTGTCACGAGCAGGGATCAGTCGAATCCAGGCAAAGAGCACTGAACTTCTATGAAATGTATCCTTAAGTACTTGAGAAGGACTAAGGATATGTTTCTAGTTTTTGATAATGGAGAACTCCAGGTTCAGGGGTATATAGACTCGGATTTTATGTTCGACATAGATGATCGAAAGTCGACATCTGAAAGTCTGTTTATTTGTAATGGTGGAGCTATTAGTTAGAAGAGTTTCAAGCAGATGGTGATAGCAGATTCCACCATGGAAGCAGAGTACATCACTGCATCGAAAGCTACAAAGGAGACATTCTAGTATAAGAAGTTTGCCATAGAGCTCGGAGTGAAGCCATCAGATGCCGTCCCTCTATTTTACGACAACAATGGTGCCATAGCCCTAGCTAAGGAGTCGAGGTCTCACCAAAAATTCAAGCACATCAAGCGGCGATACCACCTCATCCACGATTACCTCAAGAAGGGATACGTCGAGGTTAAGAGAGTCGACACTGCAGACAATGCGGTTGATTCATTGACAAAGTCATTAAGCCAGCAGAAGATCAAAGCCCATTTTAAGAAGTGGGACATAGATTTATAGCCAACTGGATTTAGGTCAAGTGAAAGTTTGTAAGATGTGTGTCCTAGAAGCCAGATTGACTGACACTTGTAACACACTTCTAAGGATAATATTATAATTTTGATTATAAATTAATAAATAAATTATTTTTTATCATGGTGTGTATTTAAAGTATTTGTGATATATCCTTTGAGTTAACGGTAATGACAATTCATATTTTTAAGAAGTTAAAAATTTAAGACATGAATTTTCATAATTAACTTATAAACTACTCCCGACCATAGGATCATCATAAGGATGTTGATCGATCTGGAAGGTTGGTGTATGATCACTTTCTTAGGATAGATATTTCTTGAGTCTATGGTGTGGAGATACCAGAGCGAGAATATAGGTACTCATTAAAGAATGAGAACACTGAGCGTGACCACCTCGAGTAGTCATAAGAAAGTCTACCTTCTCATCAATGACTGACTCGATGTTGTAGTGGTGTGTATGGTTCTTTGACCTAAGATGCATCGACAGTTCACCTTGAAGGTGTTATAGTTTGACTACACCATAACTCGATCTTCTAACCATTCAGAATTCTAAGGTGTATGTTGGCTATAGCATGTTCATTGTAGGAATTGGATTACACCAATAAAGAATATATCTATCTCAATAGATGAGGAGCAGTCCTATGATAATCATGAGATTAAGTCCTTAAATTCATGGCCATGGCAGAGTGAAGATGATAGAAAGAGTTTCTATTAGAATTTCATATTGAACTCAAATCAAATGATTAATTCATAAGATGGATGTTGGGTTTGATGAGTTTACCTTAACCCTAATCCAGTCGAGGCTCAAGATAGAAGAACCCAATCACACATGTAGCTACACCAAGAATTCGCTTTCGGTTCTGATGAATTGCTACCATATACTTCTAGGTGTCATTGGTAGATTTTGGGAGCAATTAGAATAATTTTGATGATCGATCATTCTAATTGCATGAATCAAAAAAGTTCTAGTCCATCAAAAGATATTTTGATGATGTCAATGATAGAGATCGTGACATGTCTTATTACCATATGAAACTGAACCTAACTAGCTCATACAAATAAGAGTTTGGGTTTGAATGTCATCAATTGAGCTAATCCAATTCGATTGATTTGGATTAGATCCAATCAGGTTCAAGGTAATCATGCTAACACATGATTGAGCCTGACTTTCTTCTTACGTAATCTTTCTGATTCATCACAATTGAGTCAAATTTGATTTGATTCATTTCTATATTTTAAATAGATTAATTTTCATCTGACTAGAATATATCCAAATCAAATTAATTATAGAAATTAAATTCATCTTAAGATGGAAATAAAATTGTATCCAAATCAATGTAGACATCCTAATTTCATAATTTTTAGTGGTGCCTATATTGGATTTCTAATAGAGTTTGATTTGGATCAAACTCTTGAAGGGAGGCATTCCATGTGCCATGGACTCCTCCTTATCCTTTCTTCATGCTAACTTGGGAGGAGTTTTGGGTGACAAAACATAATAAGGATCAGGTGGGCAACGTGGGTTATCAGATTGGAGTCCTAGATGATCAAGCAAATGAGTTGCTTGATCACTTAGGAGTCTAGATGGCGCAAAGAAATTGTATAAAAACACCTATGCATAAGGCCACTGAGAGAATTCTAATTGCCACGTCCATATGCTGCCATCCCTTCCATCTTCCATGCCCCTTCTGATCCTCTCTCTCTCCTTCTTCCATGTGCCAAAGGTTGGGCACAAATTAGAGAGGAAGATCCAATCAAATTTATGAAGAGTTCAGCATCTATGCAATGGTATTCGTGAGATGGACAAGCTATCTTCAAAAGTTATTTTGAAGGTTCTTCAGATCAAATTTAGATCTGATCTTTGAAGAAAAAATTTATGAGGAAAAGACATCTAGATCCTACCCGAGTGGATACCAGTAGAGGTCAGGCGCGTGCGTGGCGCCTTCCAGAATCTCAGAAAAGATCAGGATCATCGTAGGATAATCAGATTATCCAAACAAGATATGAAATTAAATTAGATTTAATTTTATTTTAATCTTAATATCAGATCTTAAAGGATCAGATCCAAGATGTCTCAGATCTGATTATGATCTTAGAAAAAAAAATTTGAAATATTCCTTCAGATCCAATCAAATTTGAACGATCCTATGTTGAAAAATAGAATTTTTTCTTCAACAGGATCACATCAATCTGCAAGTCCCTATCTAATATGACACTAAGCTTCTCAAGCTCTTCAAGATCCTTGATCATTATGAATTAATAATCTTGGATCGACTGCCCATCATGCATCTGAGCCTTAAAAGTCTGCACGAGATTTGATAACAGGCTGTACGACTCTACTCACCAAACAACTCCTATAGATGTGCCAACATTTGGCGTGCAGTCTTGATGTCCTCATGTTGGCGCTGTAGCTCATCAGACATCGAGCCCAATATATAGTATCTTGCTTTATTATCATCGTCCATCCATTTCTCTAGAGATGCTCTCTGTTCAGCGATCAAACAGGCTAGTAAAGTAGGGAGGTCCTGGTCCAATACATAGATCAGCTTTTTCGAATCCAAAATGATTTTGAAGTTTCTTAGCCAATCCTTATAATTTGGTCCGATCAGTCTATGGGTGTTAAGGATTCGGGCTAATAAATTTGACACAAACATTTTCATGTGGAAAGTCAAAGTTTTAATTAGATTTTATAATTAAACTCAATCAATTTATTTGGGAGTTTCATTTTTAAACAAATTAGACTCCAACTATTTTCTCAGATTCCTACACTCATTTGGAAGAGATGTGAAAATCATAATCATAGATTTCTAGTGGATGGTGCAGTCTCACCGACTAGCTCACCATCTTATCTAATAGTTATTGATGATGGATCAACCGATGAGTGGACAACTCTTGTCCAATAATTCTCTAATCATGGTGCACCTAAACCTGATCTCTAGTTCATGAAGCTCACCATGCCCACAATATTGCTCCACTTCTTAGTTAAGTCAGACTCACCATTTGCATGAATTGTATTCCTGATTGGATCCCTTATCGTATTCAGAATATTGAGCCCAACCCAAACTCAAACCCATAGCATTCAATGTCTAATAGATATGGTTGCATCTTTTTAGTGCAACTAAACCACTATAACCAGCTGAGAACAATCAACCCCAGGAAGGGCCCACACATCTTCAATGGTGGAAGATCTATGACTTAATATTTTCTTAGAAAGATTTGATTTAGGTCTCTTAGACATGACTTAACTTATTTATAATAATTATGACTAATCTAGTAACATATGTTAGCTAGAATCGTTAGCCACCTCAAACCAAAACTGGATCAACCTAAATGGCCAGGTAAGTGAGACCAGTGGAAGGGATATGCTATTAACTTGACGTGAATGCATTCAGATCGAGTAGCTTCCAATTAAAAATCAGTCGATCGTATCTACCAAACTTACCTTAAATATCAAATTGTTGAATCATAATTGATTAAGTTAGCCTACAATCCAAGCTCGAACCACGGAGCCAAATTAGGTCTTAACTTGATCGACCATATGTGACTGTGAGTCGATCTTGATCCAAGCTTAAGCTTATTAGGCTGATCAAATCTAAGCACTCTTGATCCCACCTAATCAACTTTTGATTCAGTTTGATCAACTGCTAGACCTAATTGAGCTACCCATATCCGAACCCATGTTTAATGAAAATATCTTAGATCTAAAATTTTATAATTTTTAGACCCAATTAATTTTATATACTTAATTTTTAATTAAGTCTAGGGTTCATAAATAAAATATGCATAAAAATCCTAGAATTTTAGGATCTAGAATTTTACAGAAAATTAAATTCTAATTTTTGATTAAAGATAGACGCGCAGTACCCTTACATGCCATAAGAGCATCCCATCAAATAAAAAGAGAGAGCCTTTAAATCCTTCTTACTCTTATGACCGGATAGCCAAAGAGAAAGTCTTAATCAGAAATATCAATCTATACTACAAAACTATCAGATCTATAATATATATTGCATATATAATTAAAGATCTAACTATGCATGCTTTGTATACATCTCATATATCATAACTAAAATTAGTCATGCATGTTTCAAATCTGATTATATCTAATATAACATCTAAAAATAAAAATCTAATTGATCATATCAAAGAGAAATTTATTCTAGACTTTTCATAGATCAATTCTACAAACCTAGTCTAGACATGCATCTCATACATCATATAGATGAATTTTAATTTTAATCTACTAATTTTAGATCTAATCATATCTCATGTGACATCTGAAATCACACATATTTAATCACAATAAAATTAAAAATTAGATCAAAACTTGATCTGAAGAACTACAAACGCAACTCTGATACTAGTTGAAGGAAAACCTAGTTTTTCTGCCATAGGATCGATCTGATCTGATCAAATCTACAGCAAAATTTATTTTTTTTTTTATAAATATAATCATATTTAAGAGTTCTCAGATCTGATTCTTATGATCTGATATCAAAAACTAAAATTAAAAATAGATCAGGAACAACATTTATTACCTGTTCAGGATAAACTATTACCCTGATAATGATTTGACGTAGTCTGAGGTTTTGATCTAAGCCACGCACATCCCCGACCTCTATCGAAGTTTACTCGGGTCAGATTTGAATGCCTTCTCCTTCTAGATCTGATGTCAAAACTTTAGATCTAGAATCAAATGGGGATGCCTTCAAACCAATCTTCGACGACGGCACTTTTGTCTCTCAATCCAAAAACTAGTCGCATAGCTTTACAGGATCATAGGCTCAACTTTTGATCTCTGATTTTTTTCTAACCTTTTTTGGGTATGGAAGAGGGAGAGGAGATCTGGAAGAGACCATGGAGATGGTGGGAGAAGAAGGACTTCACCATAGAGAAATTATGATACCAAAACAACCAGCACAGGGCCCTTTTTATAGACCAAGCACCACCTTGGAGTCTTGGAGCTTTAAGCAACTGAATTGCTTAAAGCAGAAGGACTCCCAATCTAAAATCCCATGCCCCACACCCTTTTCTTAGATTTTTTTTTCATAAAACAAAAGAGCAATGGCATGGAACAATTTGGGATATGATGCATTAGGCACAAGGATTTAATCTCCAAAGAGTTTGAATCAAATTCAAACATTTGACCCATTTAAATACTATTTGAATGGAACTCTCCACCCTTATCCATATGGGGTGCACGCCTAGGGGGACGTGCACCCTCTCCCTTTTTCACAAATCAGCATGGGGCACGTGCCCCTTGGAAATCTTCAGGGGGTGCATGCCCTTATCCTTTCTTTCCTACAAATGGATCAAAGTTTGACTCTTGTCCTAATTTCATCCAATGATTTTAGGACAAATCCTAATTTAGTTAAAATACACTTGTCCTATTTCCATCATATAGGATTTAAGATAAGCCTTAATCAGATCAGGATAAGATCTAGTCAAATCAAGACAAATTTACATAGAATTTCCAGATGAGCCTTGTCCTACTTTCATCTCATGATTTTAGGATAAGCCCTGATCTTAATAGGACAAGCTTTATTTTGATCAGGACAAGCCTGTTCTAACCAAAACAAGCTCTAGTTAGACCAGGACAAACCCATACAAGGCTCTCGAATGGGCCAAATCTAATTTGGCTCAGTTGAGATGAATCAAAAAGACAATAGAAGGAGAATGTTAGGCTCAATCATGTGCTAACATGATTTTCTTGAACCTAATTAGATCTAATCCAAATCAATCAAACTAGGTTAGCTCAATTGATGACATCCAGATCCAAATCCTTATTTGTGTGATCTAGTTAGATTCAGTTCTGTATGGTAATAGGACACGTCGTGATCTCTATCATCAATATCATCGAAATACCTTTCGATGGACTAGAACTCTTCTGATTCACCCAATTAGAATAATCAATCATCAGGACCATTCTAATTGATCTCAAAATCCACTAATGACACCTAGTAGTATATGTTGACAATCCATCAAAATCGAATATGAATCTCTTGGTATAGCTACCTGTGTGATTGGGTTCTTCTATCATGAGCTCCGATAGACTTAGGATTAAGGTGAACTCTTCAAACCCAACACCCATCATATAATTGAATCATTCATTTTGAATCCGATGTGAATTCCTAATAGAAAATTCTTTTCTATTATTTCACACTACCATGGCCATGGGCTTAAGGACTCAATCTTATGATCATCATAGGACTACTCTACTGAGGTTGATAGATCCCATCTTGGTGCGATCCAGTTCCTACAATGAATATGCTATGCTATAGCAAACATACACCTTAGGATTTTGAATGGCTAGGAGATCGAGTTATGGTATAGTCAAACTATAACACTCTTAAGGTGAACTATCGATGTACCTTAGGTCAAAGAACCAGATACACAAATGCAGCATCAAGCTAGTCATCAACAAGAAGGTAGACTCCATTATGACTGCTCGAGGTGGTCATGCTCAGTGTCCTCATTCTCAATGAGTACCTATACTCTTGGTCTAATATCTCCATACATAGACTCAAGACTCATCTATTCTAAGAAAGTGATCATACATCGATCTTCTTGATCGATCACCATCCTCGTGATGATCCTACGATTGAAAAAAGTTTATGAGTTAATTATGAAAATGCATGTCTTAAATTTTCAACTCTTGAAAATATGTATTATCATATCTATTAACTCAAAGAATGTATAACAAACACTTTATACACAATGTGTTAGAAAAAAATTAATTTTTTATTAATTTTAAGTCAAAATTATAAAAATGCCCATAGAATGTGTATTACAAGACTCAGCCAATCTGGCTTCTAGGGATATATCTAACACTTAGTTCTCCATGAAGGACATTAAAGAAGCATCCTATATTCTAGGGATCAAGACCTATAGTGATAGATCTAAGAGGTTACTTGGGTTGTCCCAATCCACGTACATAAATACTGTGCTGAAGTGGTTCAGTATGAAAAATTTTAAAAAAAACTTTCTTTTGATAGATCTTGAAATTTCTCTCTCAAAGTAGAATTATCCAATAATACCTCAAGAGAGAGAGCACATGAATAAAATTTTATAGATCTCGATAGTGGGTTCTATCATGTATGCTATGAGATGTACGAGACTAGATATGGCATACTCACTAGGAGTAGTAAGTAGATACCAATCTGATCCAGGAGAGAACCATTGGAAGTGTTGCTTCAAGAATTGATTTTAATGACTACAAAATATTTGAGAAGAGTAGTAATGATTTTTCATTTGGAAAAAGAATAATTATGCATGTCAGGTTTACAAGAACTTTTAAGTTTGACAAAGATGTTTAAAAAAGGGCAAAATTATAATTTCATCAAGTTGGAGACTAGGAAAAATAATTTTTGGAAGTCTTAAGAATATTAGGGAAGCTTTTAGAACCTTCGAAGGCAATTCCATAATTTTTGAAATTTAAAATTTTAAGAAAACCAAGTTTGAGTAAAAGAGTCGACCCTTAGGTTGACCCCTATTGAAACAGGTTGAATGGCATGCCTATATTAGGCCGGCATGCTAAAAGAAGATGATCCATGGATCGACCCTTGTGCTAAAGATCGATCCATGGGTCGACCTCTGCTATTATACAGGCCATTTTACAGAAACTAGGTTTTTTTTTTATTTCTGCCATAATGGTCGACCCATGGGTCGACCCATGCAATGGAAATATTCTATAATGGTTTGTTTTTCAGTCCATTTTAGGTGCATTTAATGCCTTTTAATTACTCTGCAATGGCTACAAATAGACACTGTTCACTCTTCAATATTTATTGAAGATATAAAAATAATTAAATAGAGAAAAAACTCAAGAAAAATTAAGAAAATATTCAACCCTAGAGAAAACTCATTTTCAAGCTAAAAAGCATTGATTTCAAGTTTAACCACATCTTCAAAGCTCATTTAAGCCTTCATTTATTTAGAGAGGAATCTGAAAAGATTTTTTTCTTTATGTGTAAAGTATTTTTAAAGTCTTATTATACTCATTAAAGGGCTAAACTTATTTTACATTATCATTATTCTTGTACTCTATTTTTATTATTTTATTTTAAGTTTTAAATATTTCAAAACTTGGAAAGATTAATCCAAATCTTAAATCAGAGTGTCTTGGATTGCCTTGTACCTAAAAAATAAGTATTCTAGCTTGGGATAGCTAGGATTGAAGGTTTTTGATGTTATATTCAGTTTAAATATAGTTAGTGAATTGAATTTTCAAGTAGGAGCTTAGAGAGTGAATGTAGGTGCAAAGTTGGCACCGAACTACTATAAATCCTTCTTATTTATAGTGTATTGATTTGCTTTTATTTCTTCTTACTATATTCTCTTGCTTACTTGCTTCTCAACTCATTAACTTGCTCACAATAGCCACTGCACTTTACATTTAATCTATTAACACATTTTTATGGTTCACATTTCACTTTAAAAATTTTAATAACCTAATTCATCCTCCCTTCTTGGGTTGCATAGTTGGGCAATAGAAAGATTATAAAAATCATCCTTAAGTATTTGAAAAATACTAAGAACCAGTAGCTAGTTTATAGTAAATCCACTAAGAGGATTCTGAATATTAGCAATGGCTAAATACCATCACTAATAGTCCAAATGTCGTCGCTAATACTGTTGCAAAATCTAATCTAAAAATTTTTTATCGCTAATTATCATTATTAGCAACGGTAACTATTGCCATCGCTAATAACTAATTAGCAACGGCATTAGCCATAAAGATGCCATTGCTAAAAATTTTAATTTTTATTAATTAAACTAATAAAAATCTATTAGCCATGGCATTTTTATCGCTAATATCATTGCTAATAATTTTTATTTTTTAAAAAAACTCAAAAAACTATTAACAATGATAATTTTATCACTAATACCATCGCTAATACCATTTTTATTTTTATAAATTCTAAAAAATTATTAGTAATGACAATCTACCATTGCAAATACAGTCGATTACGGTCGCTAATGCAATTGCTAATAATTTTTAATTTTTTTAAAAATAATAGTTAAATAATTTAAAATCTACTAATAAATAATAATATTTTTTAAAATCTATTAAAAATAAATAATAACTATTTAACATAATCATAAATATAAAATTAATTATATTATATTAAAAATATAAATTATATAATTTTATATTAAGATACTACTTTACAAGTATTAAAATTATATATAAATCAAAAATAAAAAAAAAGGTAACATCCTCCTCGTCATGCTACTCCTCATCCTCCTGCTCATCTTAAGCAGCTGATGGATGAGAGCCAGATATCCTAGTATCCTGAAATGAAGGAAAATAAAATATTATTTTTCTTGGATTCTCAAACAGATTATTCCTACACGTTCCATTCTATGATACGGAACTATAAACACCCTCGGCCCATTAATTGGATAGTTAGATTGAATTTTTAGCTAATAGATCCTCTTTTCCAACTCAAGCCTAGCCTAAATATGTGAAGTTTCTAAATATGGAAACTTAAAATAAGTAAAAGAGTTTACTTATAGAATTATCTAATGAGATGGCTGGAATAACGAGCCCAATTGGTCACTCAACTGTGGATCCTGAAGATCCTCCATAATGACATCGTGGATGGCATTTTGGATGCTCTAAGATCACTAGCTCAGAAGCCTCTGCACAACCTCCTTCACATGGGCATCACTCCAAATCTAGGACGTCGAGGCTTATGAGGATGCCAAAGAGAATTGAGTCACTGGAGGGTCGAAGCTATTGCCGAATCCTATGATCCAGCTCCTACTCACCCCTCCAATGATCCAAGCCATCCCTTAAGGTCAAGGGCGAGCTAAGTGGATGGGTCATCGTCAAACTGTGCAATGATGTACTCCATGTAATCCACCTATATAGTTCAGAAATACATTAGTTCTAATATACATATCAGATCCTATAACAACTTAATAAATATAGTTTAAAATTCTTATCATGATCTACCATGACCGAAAATCTAAATAATCACCAATCCTCCTAGACCACTGTGCAGCCTCTTATAACAGTAGTTAGCTTGGTGGATGATCCAATTGCCATGTCTACAATAAGTAAATAATAAAATTAAATTAATTAAAGTAAAAATATAAGAATTTTATAGTTTTAATGAAGAGTTTTGGTATAGATTTTTTAATAGTCTATCAGCCTTAATATGTATGCTGATGGAGCTGCCCGTGTGCCTGATCGGATCTTGTTAGATAGCTCGATCTTTCAGGCCCTTTGCCACTTACTGGTGTACTCCTCACTACTCCACTAGGGCATATAAAATAATGATGTATCAAAATTATATATAAATCAAAAAAAATTAAGTAACATCCTCCTCATCCTCCTGCTCATCTCCAATAGCTGGTGGATGAGAGCCAGATATCTCAGCATTCTAAAATAAAAAAAATAAAATATTATTCATAAGTTTCGATACAAAGATGTATCTTTCGATATGGATGCATATTTTTTGACATCCTTTTTTGATTCTCGAACAGATTATTCCTACATATTTCATTCGATGATATGAAACTAAAGATACCTCCGATCCATCAATTGGATGATTAGATTAAATTTTTAGCCTCTAGATCTTCTTTCTGACTCAAGCTTAGCCTAAATATGTGAAGCTTCTAAATATAAAAACTTAAAATAAGTAAAAGAGTTTACTAATAGAATTACTTAATGTGATGGTTGGAACAATGAGCCCAGCTAGTTAGATAGCTGCGGGTTCTGATATATGACATATAATATTATTTTAGAAACTTATATATTGATTAATTTTTTAAGAATTCTTTTCTTCACTTGTACTAAAAATCAAAAATAAATATTATATTTCTATGTTATAAACTTACATACATATCATACTTAAATAAAATAATTATTATAGCAAAAAAATAAGTTGCTTAAAGTTAAATTATCTGATATGCATTTTTTTCTTCGATGATGATACTATCTTATCTCTATACAAGGAAAGAGAAGTTAGTTTTTTTAAAAAAATAATAAAAAAATATAAAGTATAATGAATGATTAAATAAACAAAAAAAAAGATAGATGGAGTGGAAGGAGTAGATGGAGTGGATGGAGTGGATGGAGTGGAAGGCTACCTAAATATAGATACATTTATGATGAGAAACCAAATACGACTTCTCATATGATGCACCAAAAAATCTAAAAATTATAGAATTTGCATTGACATCATTCCATTAAACTAATGAAGGAATAAAAAGTATAATAAATGATTAAACAAATCAAAAAAAAAGATATGCAACTCACCTTTCCTAGCTCACTTCTCTTAGTTTCTTCTTAGGCAAACTGGTGAAATAACAAAAAAATAATCATTAAAAAATAATTAATAAGAAACAACATTGTTAACCCTACTTGCTCTATTGAGTGCCCTAAAGATTATCCTTTTTGGTCATTTAAATCCTCCAATAAACTAACAAAATAATAATAATAATAATAATAGTAATAAAGAATTAACACTACTGCTAACTTTATCTTTGCTTATTGAATCAAAATAAAAAAAAAAGGGGTAAAAAAGCACTGCTATTGCTTGGGGGAAGAACCATCCAATTGAGACTCCTGAGAAAAGAAAAACCAAGAAAAAAACTAAAAAATTAGGATAGAAAAATTAAAATGCAAGATCTCTTCTCACAAAGATTTTTTTTTCTTTTTTTCTTTTCTAAGAGTCCCACCCCTGCCCTCCAAAATCACCACCCAGAAAGGATATATTCACCATTTTCAACTCAAGTCCATATTTCAGTCTACATAGATATAGTCTTTTTTCCATAATTTCTTCCAACATTTTCTTCGATGAAATCTCTACAACATCCATTTCTACAAAAATAAGTAAGAGAAATATCAAATATTCATAGAAGAAAAAATTATATCAAATATTCATCAATTTTCAGAAATTTCTCTTTCTTTATCTTAGCAAAAACAATAACTTGACAACAATTTCATTAGAGCACTATTTAAATATGGTAGATGGACAAAAGTTAGTATTCATAAAATAAAAATCAAATCAATCTATAATATGGTATTTTATAATATATATGATCATCATCTAAATATATATTTGGAGATTATTCATGGGTAAAATATATCTATTCAAAGTTTGTCAGATTTGAAAGACATATTATACCATCAGTCGAATACTAGGTTATTATAATGGAGTAGGGATTCTATTGATGGGAAAAGAAAAATGAAGTCAAGAGATTTTTTACTTTCATAGGTACTACAAGATCGGAGTTGCAGGCTTGAGACAGCAGGACAGGGCTGTAGGGTCGGGGCCATAGCTCGAGAACGCAATAGCGAAAATGAAGGAGCAGGGATAAGGCCGTGGGAAGGTGGCACAGGTCGGGATGGCAGGGTCAGGCCGGTGGGGCAGGGCTGCGGGAAGGTGGTGCGGGTCAGGGCCATGGGGTCAGGCCAATAGGGCAGGGCCGTCTGGTCAGGCCGATGGGGCAGGGCCGTGGGCTGGGGGCAGTGGGACAGGGGCTATGGGGTCGAGCCGATGATGTCGGAGTCGATAGGGTTGGGGCAGATGTAGGCATGGAGGGATGTGGGCTCAGGATTACGGGGTTGGGCCAACGGCATCGGGGGCAGTAGAGTCGAAGTAGCCATGGGGTTGGGCCGGGGATGTCAGGGCCGGCAGGGTTGGGGTGACTACGAAGTCGATCTAGTGACATCAGGGCCGATGGGGGTGGGGTGGCCGCAGGCATGGACAAACACAAGCTTGGGGCCAAGGGGTCAATCGGCATGAGGACGAGGCCGATGCGGTCGAAGTGGCCATGGGACACCAGAGGAATGGGGTGGGAAGGGAGAAAAGGAGGGTTGGGGGGTGACAAAGGTTTGGACGCTGGTGAGAGGAGGATGAGGGGCGGGAATGCAAGAGAGAATGATCATGGGAGCAAAATTTTTTTCTCCTTGATTATTTTGATATTGCAGACTATTAGTGACAGCAAACTTGCTATCGCTAATGTTATCACTAAAATCATTAGAGATAAACTCCATCACTAAAAACAAAAATCCATTGTTAATATTTTTTATCAAATAATTAATTTTTTTTATAATTTTTATTAGCAACAGCAAGGCCATTGCTAATACCGTCAGTAAAAAATCTATTATTAATATTCTTTTATATTTTTTTAAATATGATATAATATTAAAATTTAAAATCCATCTTCATCATTCATTATCTAAATAATTATCATTAGAGTATCATCATAAAGACCGCATTGATCTGATAGCCCTAGCTATGTCGATCAATAAAATTTAATTTTGATGGCCACGAATGACCACTTAATGATCTCATAGATAGAGGCTATCAATGGATCCAAAAACTTGCAATAATAATTTTGATGATATTTATACTATAATATCAAAATTTTATTTTAATCGGACATCACTATCATGGTCAATTTAGCATGGAATGATTTTGATCGTTAAATAAAAAATAAATGATCAAAAAATCAAATAGCGTTTAATTAAGAAGATTTATAGATAAATGATCTTTGCTACTACTTTAATCATTTATATGGTGATGATCATAAAATCTAAGCCATACATATATGAACCATCTACATTAAGTAGATCTTACAAAAGTACAAGTATAATTACTTAAGAACTTTAAGAATGAGTTTCAAAAGATATATTATTTTGGATCGTTCATATATGCGTGATTTGGATTTTATGATCACCACCATACAAATGATTAAAGTAATAGCAAAGATCATTTATCTAAAAAGTTATCTTGATTGGATGCCATTTGGCCTTTTGATCACTCATTTTTTATTTAATAGTTGAAATAATCTCATTCTAAATTGACTATGATAATAATGTCTGATTGAAGTAAAATTTTGATAGTATCCTACAAATATCATCAAAATCATCATTATAAATTTTTGAATCTATCGATGATCTTTATCTATCAGATCATTAAGTAGTCCTTCATGGCCATCGAAATTAAATTTTGTTAATCAACATAGCTAGGGCCATCAGATCGAGGTGATCTTTTGCAACAATAATCTAATGATAATTATTTAGATAATAAATGATAAAGATGAACTTTAAATTCTAAAATTATATCATATTCAAAAAAAATAAAAAAAAATATTTTTTATATTTTTGCGATGATAACTCCATTAGAAATAGTGCTATTGTTAATGATTATTAGCGACGATAACTTTGGCCACTAATACTTTTTTTTTATCATCACTAATAAATTTAATATATTAATTTTTTTTCATTTTTATGATGGTAATGTTGGTCGCTAATATGCCATCACTAATGCTAATAATTATGATAAATAAAAAAAAATTATTATTTATGATGGCTATTTTTGTCGCTAATAATGCTATCACTAAAGAATAATAGCATCGGCATTTGCCATCTCTAATACTTCTTATGACGTCGCTAATAAATTTAATAAATCAAAAAAAAAATTGATAAGGATTTCTATCGCTAATATCGCCATCGCTAATGATCATTAGCATCGACTTTCACCATCATTTATATTCTTTTTGCCATCATTAATATTATAATAAATAAATAAAAAAATATTTTTTTGATGGCTTGTTTTTCGATCGCTAATGCTATCAGTAATATTCATCGCGAATCTACCGTCGCTAATAGCCATCGCTAAAAGTTATTTAGTGGTATTAGTGATGGCAAAAGCCATTGCTAATAATAATTTTCCATCACTAATAATCCTATAATCAAATTAAAAAATAAATTACTTTAGTATTAGTGATAATTTTTACTAGTAATGTACCATACCATCACTAAAAGCCAAACTTGTTGTTGCTTATATTTTTTTAGTTTTTGCAATAGTAGATTATTTGATCGTTATTTACCATCGATAAAAATATTATTAATGATGGTAAAATATCATCGCTAATAAGTATCTCCCATCGCTAATAATAATAAAATCTAATTTTAAAAAATAAAATTATTTTTTTATTAACGATAATAAAATATCATTGCTAATAATTATCTACCATCGATAATAATAATAAAATCTAATTAAAAAAATAAAATTACTTAATCTTAGTGATGGCTCCATCGCTAATATTCATTATTAGCGATGGCAAAAATATCATTGCTAATATCCATCACTAATCCTCTATTTTCTTGTAATGATCAAATTTGAAACTTATGGAATTTATAAACTTTAGTTTTTAATCTAACCATGATGATAGCAAAAGTATGTCGAGTTATGTATTTATCCTTAACGATAGAACTGTCTATTGAAAAAGTTTCAAGTAACACACTGTGATTGACTCAGTTTTTGAGGTAGAGTACATTATAGCATCCATTTCTGCCAAGAAAGCTGTGGCTGAGAAAATTCATCACCGAGTTTGGATTGGCATCCTTCCTTGATGGTCCAGTCCTACTCTACTATGACAGCACTGGAGCCATTACTCAGGCGAAAAAACTAAAAGTACATCAGCAGACAAAGCATATTCTGCATTGCTACCATCTTATCCAAGAGATCGCGGATCGAGGTGACATTAACCTTCAGATGATCGAAAAAAAGGAGAATCTGGCCGACCCATTCACTAAAGCCCTTGCAGTAAAGGTGTTTGATAATTACAAATCAAAGATGGGTATAAGGTACTGTATCAAGTTGCTTTAGGATAAGCGGGAGTTGTTAAAAAAAGTATTGCAAAGTCAATCATTAGCCTGTTGATGATTGAGCTAATCTTATCATTGTACATAATTTATTATGAATAAAAAGTTTATTTTGACTTTTTTTATCACAAGTCTACATCTTTCTTTTAAAAATTTTTGTGTTGTAATGAAGTTCTTAAGACTATTTAGAATCAATAAAAATAGGATTTATCATTTAGTTCTTAAATATATTCATGACCAAATGATACATTATTATCCTAGACAACAACATTTATCGAGTACAGGTTGTTGTGTGCCAATATAGATTAGTTGTTCTCTTAATCAAAAAGTATGAATACATTAGTATGGCATGCAGGTGAGATGTAGGGGTACATCATCACTGAATGTGACCAACTCCAAAGCATTCTGCTATCAAGATTTATTTTGAAAGGATATGGGTATAAGTATCACTCTAACCTGAGATCACCATGATGACTTGCAAGCAACTTACTATGCTTTTGTGTCAAACTATCTAAATTTCTAATTCAGTGATAAAAAATTTTTAGGCATAGTCAAGTACTTGTGAAGTCGGTATGTGAGTCAAGATGGAATTGACCATTCCTGATTTCAGGAGCTGTGTTGTATTGTATTTTAATTTAGCAAAATCTTGATTAGGATGGTCCTTATGAGGAGTCACGGGATTTATTGTGTTGAGACACATTACGGATGCACTAATCTAGGGTTGATAGTTTAACCATAAGTCATCCTAAACATAGACGTCAAGGGAATGAATTATATGATAATCATATTCAAATAGGTTCTAGAATATTGCTTTTCATATATTCGACCTATCCGGATATTAGGTATCATTACTAGATGGTCAATTCGATTGATACAAAAATTTATTCTTATGCTATCGGCTTAGGTTCGAACCTATGGAATCATACACATAAAAGGTTTCTATCTAATTGAATAGTTGATCGATAATTATGAATCATTTTATAATCAAATCATCAATACGATTAATGATTGATCTAGTGCAAGTATTGCAGGAGGATTAATTAGCAATTGAATTACTACTTAACTTAATTTGATTATGCATTAGGACTAAGATCAAGTCTAATTGAATAAGATTCAATTTGATTTAGTTTGAACTTGATTAGGTCAAGTCTAATTAGTTTATGGGATAAGCCAATTGCAAGAAAGATCAATTTTCTATTCAATTAGGACTTATGTGCACCTAATTAGGATTTAAATTAGAATTAAATATGATTTAACTAGATTTAAATGGGCTCGTTGTTGGACTAGAATCATTCTTAATTAGGCTGCACCAATCCTAATTTAATTGGACTTAAAATTTAGTTTGACCAATCCTTTATTAGGTTTGACCAATCCTAATTAGATTGGGACTCTCTCTCTTTTCTTGTGCCAACTTACCATGCCCCACACCATTTATTTTAGATGTTTGCATGAGACTTCTCATGCCTAGAGAAGCCCATGCATGCCCTCCCCTCTTTGTTTTGGAAATAAATCTTGACTAGGTCAAAATAAGCAAGTTATTTTGACCTAGGACTCTATTTGATAACTAGATCATAGCCTCCCATTAAGTTGAGCAATAATGGATCCATTAGTTTGATAATTATTGGAGGCCTAAAGGTTTGATACTTATTGACTATTGGAATTATCATTCATAATATGATAACTTGACCGTGTCTCTCTAATGGTGGTCAGGTTGGCCGACCAAAGTCGGGCCTAACTATTCATTGGTTAGATGCATCAAGTATGGTCATGTTAATGGTTGGACTTAGCTAGACCTTTTCAGTGGAGGTCAAAGCCTACTGAATTGACTTCTAGGGTAAAATTAATTAGTAAAAATTATTTAGAGAAATAATTGGTTAAGAACCTATCCATAGATGTAGATGGGTTAATCGATCAAAGTCGAGCTTGTGTACAGTTTGTGTGAATTTTAGTATCTGCTATAGAATTAAGATAATTTCTTGGATTGAAAGTAAAGGATACCAATTTGTATAAAATAATGGGAGAACCTTTAGACTAAAATTCAAATCTTTAGGCTTAATAATTCATATACTAATTAGATTTTTGGTTTTTCTTTTGTATAGTTATGGCCACAATCCTATCGCTCCGATCACTATTGGACAGTGATAAATTAATAGGATCTAACTTTAATAGCTAGTATCAAAAATTAAAGATTATCCTAAAGCATGAGCGGATTCTATATATTTTGATAAATCTAGCACCTGAGGAGCCAACTCCAAATACATGTGGGATGGTCTGAGATACTTATCAGAAGTGGCTTAGCGATCGAACCATAGTTTGTTGCATCATGCTAGCTGCTATGAGTGGTGAGTTCAGTCGTAGGTTCGAGAATGCTCAGCCAAAAGACATGCTTCAAAAGTTGAATGAGTCTTTTGGTATATTCCTAATGATGTTGAGAGGTACAAGACTAGTTGTGCTATTTTCAACACCCGGATGAGGGATGGGGCATCAGTCACTGATCATGTATTATACATGATCAAGTTGATTTAGCGCCTGAGCAAGCTCTGGTTTCCCTTACATGAGCAGTTTGGGAAAGATGCTATACTAAATTCTTTACTAAAGTCTTTTCTCTCATTTCTTACTCATTATAGAATGATAAAGTCTATAGTCAACTACCACAGTTTGCTGGGGTTGCTGTAGAATTTTGAGAAGGATCACCAGCTCCATAAGGAATCGACGAATATAGTGGGAGAATTTTCTTCTAGTCGATCCTTTAAGAAAGAAAAGAAGAAGAAGAAGAAGAAAAATAAGAATGTATAATGGCATGCTAAGACAATTGTGAAGAAACCCAAGCTCGATCAGAGTTAGGTAGAATGCTTCTACTGTAAGAAGCAAGGGCACTGAAAGAGAAACTGTCCTCAATACATTGCCTTCCTAGATCCAAATAGGTCGAGGAAGAAGCAATCTATTACTGGGCAAGGTAATTATATGATAACTCCTTGTAATTTCTTAATATGTGATACTACTGATTAGGTATTAGATATCAAAAAGCCTTATCATATTTACAATTCATTACAAGATTTACAGATCAGTAGGAGATTTGAAGAGGACAAAAGATTCCTGAATATTAGCGATGGAAGACCAATTTCAGTTCTAGCTTTAAAAATCATAAATCTTGTATTCAATTCTCATATTGTTGTTCTTAGTGAATATCACTTTTGTTCAAGTTTTTTATTAAATATTATTTCTATAGGCCTTTTGGCCAAAAATAGTTATGAAATTTTAATAAAAAAAAATTTTGTAATGTCATTTTGAATGGTGTTACTATGCTTAATGGATAATTGAATAATGAGATTTATTTTTTATCACAGCCTATTAATATAGTCTATTCCTTCGATAAATGCCCTAGAGTAGATGATGCATCCGAAATCTATATTTGGTAATGTAGGTTGGGTCACATTAACAAAAATAGAATAAATAGGTTGACTCAAGAGTAAATTCTTGAAGTCGGTGATTGTGAATCACTTCTGACTTATGAGTCTTGTCTTCTTAGAAAGATGATCAATTCATCTTTTACTGAAAAAGATGAGCAAGCCAGTGAGCTCCTGAATCTAGTACATACTAATATATGTGGATCTATGAGCGCTAAATGCTAAAGGTGAATATTTCTACTTTATTATTTTCACTGATGATCTATCTAGATATGGGTATGTTTACTTGATGAAATACAAGTCAGAATCATTTAAAATATTTAAACGATTCTGTAATGAGATAAAAAAGCAAACTTGGAAGCGTATTAAAGTTCTTCAATCTGATCGAGGGGGTCAGTATTTTTTCAGTGAGTTTCTAACATATCTAGGAGAGAACGAGATTCTCTCTCAATGAACTCCTTTTGGAACACCATAATGAACTCCTCCTGAAACACCACAATATAATGGTGTGTCTGAAAGGAGAAATCGGACTCTATTAAATATGGTTCATTTCATGATGGGCTTTGCCAATCTACTAATCTTCTTCTAAGGATATGTGTTCGAATCAATATGTTATGTTCTTAATAAGATTCTAAGTAAGTCTGTAGCTAAAACACCATATGAGATATGGATAGAGTGTAAGCCAGTACTCTCACACCTTAGGATTTGGGATTGTTCGGCTTATGTCAATCGTTTAATGATGGACAACCTTGGATCTAGGTCTAACAAGTGTATTTTTATAGGATACCTAAAAGAAATCAAAGGATATTATTTTTACCGTCCTGATGAACAAAATGTATTTGTTAGCCTTAAGGCAATCTTTTTAGAAAAAGAGTTTCTTAGTGAAGGAACTAATACCTCTAAGGTTGAGCTTGATGAAGTTCGACAGGTAGAAAAATCAACACAAGTAATTGAACCTGAACTAAATTTGATTAAATCAAATTCGGAGCCCAATGAACCTACACCCTTATGGTGATCTGATAGAGTACTGCGTCAGCTAGATAAATATTACGATTTCTTAGTTTAGGATGGGGATCCTATCGAACTCAATGAGAATGATGAGGATTCGATCACCTACATGGATGCAATGCAGAGATTCGACTTTGAAAAATGGCTTAAAGCTATGAAATCCAAAATAAAGTCCATGAAGGTCAATGATAAATGGACATTAGTTGATCCACCCGAAGGAGTTAAACCCATAAGGTATAAGTAGATCTTCAAAAGAAAAAGAGGTGCAGACAGGAAGGTGAAGACCTATAAAGTCCGTTTGGTTGTTAAGAAATATTATCAGCATTATAGTATAGACTATGATAAGATATTTTCTCTATGGCAATGCTCAAGTCCATTTGGATTATGCTTGCAATAGTAGTGCATCTAGACTATGAGATTTGGTAGATGGATGTGAAGACAGCTTTTCTAAATGAAGAGTTAGATGAAGAGGTGTATATGATATAGTCTAAAGGATTCATATCCACAGATGAGTCTAAGGTGTGCAAGCTTCAAAGATCCATTTATAGATTGAAGCAGGTATCTCAAAGTTGGAACATGCATTTTGATAAGATGATCAAAACATATGGCTTCATTAAGAATGGAGAAGAGCCCTACATATACAAGTGGACCAATGGTTTGGTGGTAATATTCCTTATGTTGTATATGAATGATATTCTCTTAATCGAGAATGGCATCCTTGCTTTATGGAGAAGAAAGGTTTGGCTTTCATTTCAATTCTTCATGAAGTACTTAGGAGAAGCATCCTATATCCTAAAAATGAAGATCTATTGAGATAGATCTAAGAGGTTGCTTGGGTTGTTTCAGTCCATGTACATAGATACTGTGCTGAAGCGGTTCAGCATGGAGAATTCTAAAAAAAGCTTCTTTCAATAGGCCGTGAAATTTCTCTCTCGAAAAAAAATTGTCCGACAACACCTTAAAAGAGAGAGCATATGAGTTGAATACCATATACCTCGATAATAAATTTTATTATGTACGCCATGATATGTACGAGATCAAATATGACATACTCACTAGAAGTAGTGAGTAGATACTAGTCTAATCCAGAGAAAAACCACTAGAAGGTTGTAAATATCAGCCTTAAGTATTTAAAAAATACTAATGACCAGTGGCTTATTTATGATAAGTCAGATTTAAAACTTATGAAATTTATAGACTCCAATTAATCCGATCATGATGACCGCAAAGATATGTCGGGGTACGTGTTTAACATTAATGGTGAAGCTGTCTACTAGAAGACTTCTAAACAACATACTATGGCTGACTCAGTTTGTGAGATGAAGTATGTTGCAGCATCTAATGCTGCCAAGAAACCTGTATAACTGAGAAAATTCATCATCGAGCTCGAAGTGGCATCCTCTCTTAATGGTCTAGTTCCGCTCTACTACGACAGCACTAGAGCCATTACTCGATAAAGAAATCGAAGGCACATCAGTAGACGAAACATATTCTATATCACTACCATCTTATCCCGAAGATCATGGATCGAGATGACATCGATCTTTAAAAGATCGACGAAAAGAAGAACCTGGCCGATACATTCACTAAAGCTCTTGCAGTAAAAAAGTTCAATGATCATAAGTTGAAGATGGGTATACGATATTATACCAATTGATTTTAGTCCAAATGAGAGTTGTTGGGAATTATGTCCCAAAGCCAATCATCAACCTATTGATGGTTGAGCTAATTTTATAAATTATATATAAATTATTTATAAATAAGTTTATTTTGGCTTTCTCATCATAAGTTGTGCATCTTTTTTTAATAAACTTCTATGTTGTGATGAAGTTCTTAGGACTATTTAAAATCGATAAAGAAGGATTTATCATTTAGTCCTTAAATCTATTTGCGATCAAATATATGCTTTTACAAGGATGATAGCTATATGAATTATAGATCATTGTGTGCTATATAGGTTGGTTATTCTCTTAACAAATAAGTATGGAGACACCAGTATGGCATGCAGATAAAATATAGAAGTACATCTATACTGAATGTGACCAACTTCGAAGTATTTTGCTGTCAAAACTTGCTTCGAAGGGATATAGGTATAAATGTCTCTCCAACTTGTGATCACCATGGTGACTTGCAAGCAACTCACTGTATTTTATTGTCGAACTATCTAAATTTTTAATACAGTGATTAAAAATTTTTGGATACAGTCAAGTACTTGTGAAGTCGATGTTTGAGTCAAGATGAGATTGACCACTCCTAGTTTTAGGAGATGTATTGTATTGTATTTCAATTTAACAAAGTCTTGGCTAGGGTAGCCCTTATAAGGAGTCATAGGATGATTGCGCTGAGACACATTATGGATATGCTTTTTTAGAGTTAATAGTTTAACTCCGAGTCATCCTAAACATAGAGATCAAAGGGGTGAATTATGTGATAACCATATTTGAGTAGATTCTGAATGTTGCATTGTAAATATTCAACCTATCTGAATGTTGGGTACCATTATTAAATGATCACATTGATTAGTACAAGAATTGGTTCCTGTGTTACCGGCTTAGGTTTGAACCTATGGGATTAAATACATATTAGAGATTCCTATCAGATTTGATGGCTAGTGCAGAGTCCCACTGGACTGAAACTCTGTGATCAAGAGTTCCACTGGACCAGAACTTTGTTATGCAGAGATCGACTGGATTAGAACTCTAATTTTATGAAAGAATTAATTAATAATTAGATTGCTGATTAACTCAATTGATTGAGTAATGAGTTTTGGATCAAGTCTAATTGAATTGGATTCAATTAGGTTTGACTCGATTAGGTTATAAGTTGACCTAATTGCTAAGGAAGATTGATCCCTAATTTGATCAAGGCTTGGGCTCAATTAATTTTTGATGTAATTGAGATTTAATTAAGATAGTTTAAGCCTAATTTGGTTAGGTTTATTCTAATCTAATTAGGTTTAGTTAAATGAGTTTGGTTGGAGACCTAATTGGATAAGGTTTAGAGTCCAATTTGATTGGACAACTTCCTTGCGCCATTGACCCTTTGACCAGTGCCCCTTTCTTTATAAGAATTCAGATTCTCGTGAAGTTTACACATGCCACAAGAGCCTCATGACCCTCTCCTCATGCCCCTAATGGATAAAGATAGGTTGGTTGAAGATTGAATTCAATTGGGATTTGAATTCAAATGCTAACCAATCTGATCTTATTTTTTCTACACACCATCCATGTGGATTTACCTGGTTGTCGCACATTTTAAAATGGGTATGAAGGGGGGGCATGCACAATATCTAAGAGAGGAGTCCTTCTGTGCATGGACCCCTGGTATCTACATGCGAAACCTGAGATTTTTCCTAAGAGAAAAATCCAGAGAGAGGTGCAAGGGTTTCTAGGTGTGTGTTGTTCTAAGATTTTAACCTAGGATTCGAGAAGAGAGATTGAGAGCTGTGAGTGTCACAACTGTACCAAAATTTCTAGAAGTCTTCCTCATACTCTCTAATATCCTTTCTAGTTTCTGGAGCATTCCGACGGTAAGAAGAAGGAGATCGATCTACATCAACCATCGAAGGTTCCAGCAAGAAGCTAGCACTTCAGAGGAGATAATTAGGATCTGAAGCCTCGTATAGACGATCCATAGATGCTGGATAATTTGTGCGGCCATATCGTGATGAGAGGAGCTCTTGTCCATGATTTTGATTATGAAGATCGTTTACCCGCACTCAGGTATCATGTTCTTAACACAAGTAGAGTAGTAGATAGGATTTACAGCTTTATGATTTTGAATTTTCTACTTGCATATATATCGTATTATGATTTCAGAGTAGAATATTTTTATGATTAAATCATTAACATGTTTAGATTAATTAGATTAATCTTAGTCTTTTGCTATTAATTATTCAAAAAAATTTTGAAATGCCTGCTAAATATCCTGCAATTTTTCCATCATCTTATTAGAACTTTATTCAATTCTAAAACCAATTGCTCCTCTATCCATAGTAAAGCAACAACTGGTTTGATAAACTAACATTTCTCAAACCAAAACATGAATCGGCATATTTAGTTGAGATCTAAGTTCATGAGATAGCTAAAAAAACATTTTGTCATATCATTTGAGTTTGTCAAATCATAATAGAATTTTGTAAATGCATTTATAAAATGCCCATCTAGGAATGGAGTCATAAAATCATATGGAGCTTAAGTCCATTATATAGTTGCTAATGATGGATACAAAATCATTCTGATCGATGATCCTATGTTGGAGAATCAATATTAAGGTGCTTAAGTATTGATTAGTGCATTATTATATATATGTCTGTGTATATATCAAAACTATGTCTAGGAATTGTTTTCTTCCGATCCCCATGATTATGAGAGCTCATTTCTTTCATAATAGTTTTCCAAAGTTGAGTTGTATCCTTAGTGTGGCATGGGTAAGTTTTGCATAAGATACTAGGACATAAATTGTTTACACTATATGTCAACAATCTAGCTGGTAGCCAGATACACATGGGTTAAGTTAATAAAATTAGAGTAGATGTGAATCACGTGAAGTTTTCTAGGATTGGACAGAGCTTGGTTGTAAAATCATAATAATGATGACCCAAGCTAAATGGATAATAGCAATAATTACTAGAATTACGAAACAACAAGCTATTTCATAAATACTTCATGCTATTGGAAGAATGGGCAATAAGGAAAGCAAGGAATTTTAAGATTTGCAATGCAGGTTTGAGAAATGCACCTCAACAACAACAATATGGAGCAACAGGTCAATGATATGTGAAGGAACAACCTCCATAAAATGGTTCAGAAGTTATTTCAAGTTTCCTCATTCAAGTAAGAGCAGAACTAAAGATTTTCTTAGTTAATCCACTATAACCCCTTAGTACTTGATGGGAAAGTGACTAGCCTTTGATGGTTAGAAGCTGATCCACAATGATTCCCTCTCGTAAATATTGTACATATTCTCTCACCAATAAATTGGGTGGTCAAACCTTCGTTATCATCAGAAAAAATGAAGTTACTAAAATCACGGAGACTATAGATAGAAAGCAATCAGCAGATTGGATAGTTATAATGTTAAGATTAATTATCATATATTAGTACAAATAAATAGAATTATACCCATTCAACCATCAATTTGATTAGTTTATTTTTATCTTTATTTTAGTTATTTATCCTAATAGTAAATATAACTTAGCTATAGCATTACCATAGCTCAACGCTAGATCCATTACCATAGCTTAGTGCTACATCTTTTCTACCATATCCCAATACCATATACTTTCCATTTCTATCTCCTTCGAATGGTGGTATGATGAGGACAAAGATTCTTGAAGGTCAAGACACCAAAATTTATGCTATTCTCTATTCTCCATTAGACCCATACCTTTCCAACTAGTTTGATGCTGATGCCACACCCGCGTATATATCTAGAGCTCGCTCGATACAAGCTTGACAAACCGCCCTCTATCTCAACCGACCGAGCACTCTAAAGATCCTGAATTCTCTAGCTCGCCCAAAATATAATGGAAAAGGGTGCCAACACAGGTACCCTGGGAGAACTCACCAATATGGGAGAGGTTGTGAGGACCCTGATTATAAGTTTAAGCTAAATCTTTCAACTCATGAAACTCAAGATATTAGTATGAGGCCATAAATGATTCACTTAAAAAGCTAATTGATCCATATTGAATATATGACTTATTGAAATCTAAGTTCAAAAGAACTGATTCAAAGCATAATCCATCATAGCTCCTTCAGGTCATTACAATCAAGATTTGAATCCAAATAATGTTTTATCTATTTATACAGTGCCTTGGTAAGATGATATTTACTAGTTTTATAGCTTTAATGTTTCAAATTTTGTGAAGAAATGTTAAGATGACAATGAATTATTTAATACTTTCTATTTTTTTGGTGATAAAAAGTTTTACAGAGGATTCATCCGATAACTAGTTTAATAAATTTCAATCCCACATTGTGAAATTAATGCAAATGAAGTGGCATTTAGTACTTCTCCAACTAGTGGAGTCTGGTTAGACGTGGGCTTTCGGGCTGCTAACCACAAAAAAGTGCACGCTTGTCTTGGTTATTCATGTCGTGCACTTTCACGATGCATTGTGAGACAAGCTGGACTTAGCTAGGCCGGTCGTTAAGGGTGATAATTGGATTAGATTGGATCGGATTGATGCAAATTAGATTAAAATATTATCAATCCAAACTTAATTTATTTATAAATAGATCAAAAGTTCAGACATGAACCCAACTTATTTATTAAAATGATAATTTGACCCAATCCGCTTAATCCATTTATTAAATGAATCAAATTAGATTTATTGGTGCAGAAAATGATGCTAACGTCTGAGTTCGCTGAAGCTAGAAAAGATGAGGCCGTTGATAAGACCTACAAAATGAAGTCTAAATCGGAGGTGGGTGGCTCCGATAGGACCCTCCGATGGTCAAGTTAGTTTTCTGGCCAATAAAAATGAAGTACTCAGGAGAATATAAGCGAAGATAAAAGCTTAGAAAGAAAAATGTATCTGAAAGATTTTTTATATAAGCGGAGCCTGTAACAGAATGAAAGTGACGGTCATAATAGAACGTTAGTAGGCCGCTCGAGCTACGTGGAGTTTGTTACGAAGGACGGACTATCATTTATCGCATCTTATAGGCGATTGAGTTCCATTTGATGGAGTTTGGATGAGAAGCTGGAATCATCTATGCTTGGTGGTAGGTTATTCATATTGGGATGAAGAATTCGAGGCCGGACTGGTCGAACTTAAAGGTTGGCTTCTAAGCAATGAAAGGCGGGCCTGCAGTCGGTTGGATTCTATCAGTGCTGCCCTTGACGGCTTTGAGGAGCTCGGCCACCTTTAAGGTCTGTCGAGAGCAGATATGAACATT
This sequence comes from Cocos nucifera, assembly GCA_006176705.1. Classification (NCBI taxonomy): domain Eukaryota; kingdom Viridiplantae; phylum Streptophyta; class Magnoliopsida; order Arecales; family Arecaceae; genus Cocos; species Cocos nucifera. The sequence continues at coordinate 89,474 of QRFJ01003497.1, read as the reverse complement.
CAAGTTAGAGATCAAAGAGAAAGGGTAGTGGGTTCTTCATTAAGAACTGTGGCCAGGGTTTCTTAAAGGAGTTCGACTGAAAGTTGAGACAGCTGACCACCAAAACTTGTGCCCACTTACCGTCTCTATCTGGTTACTCTTGGAAGTTCAGCTGCTTTCAAGGTTGGCTGCCATTCATAAGATAGAATAGAGAAATTTGGCTGGAAAAGAATTCCGCTAAATAGAGTTCGATCGGAACGAAACTCGGCTGGCTGGAGTGTTTGATATAAAATTGATGAGATATACTATCATCTATAGTAAGGAAATTCTGCCACCTTCAAGGTCGGCCGGCCAACAAAATCAGGCTTGTGCTGAGACTTGATGCTTGATGGAGTTCTGCCAATAGTAGGACCAGAGTCAATTGATTAATAATTTCTCTCGCTGTTCAAATTCATCTAGACGAAGTTCATCATGGCTTTAGCTGATTCTGCGGTCATCAGAAGAGGGCTGACGATTATAGTTGAGAAGGTCATCCGACATACATGAATTGAAAGTCAACCTTTCTAAATTGGAATGGAACTGGAGAGAGGCTTGGATGAAGTTCAGACATAGTGGTCATGACTCCAAATGGAGCCGCACTAAGATCGGAGATTTCACTAGACTTTGGCGGGAGCTATTTTATTCTCAACACTTGTCCTCCTACTTCCGAATTTGAGGTTCAAATGAAGAGAGTACAGAAAACTATGAGCGTCAAAATTCTTTTTTGGTTTTTCACTTTCAGAAGGTGGAAAGTTTTGGCTTTTTTCGTGTGGCGTCGATGCTTCTTAATGAGTAAATGATCTAAAATGGTCATGGCATTCGAAATTTCCCTCTAGCATGGAGCTCCAAGTACGATGCCATAAATATTTCATTAGACGTTGGCTGTAAACATGATGAATGGGATATGCAGCAGGTGAGGAGTGGACAAAAAGGATCTGCAATCATAACCTTCTCTGATTTTTTTTTTTGGCTATTTAAGCACCTCCCTCACCCCCGACTTACGACCTTCGCCTGTGCTTCTCTTCTTCTCCTCCCATTCTTCGTCTCCTCTGCGCATCCCATTCTTCTTCCATTATAGCTTCTTCGGCCGCGATGTCTCTCTTGTTCATCTTCCACTTTTTCGACCATTTTCTTGAGTTCTCTGACCGACTTAGGTTAGTCTCCCGACTCTTTTCTTGCATATTTTTTCTTTTTTCCAATATTTGTCCTTTTGCTCTTTTCATTGGAGTTTACTGTTCTTCCTGAGTTCTTTCAAAAAATTCACAGTCCTTTTCTTCTAATTTTTTAAGGAGTTTTTTAAGTTTAGTTTGATCCAGATATCTTCCAAAGTGTCCTGATCTACTAGTTCTAGGAGCCCAGCTGGCCTGAACTCTCAAGACCTTATCTCTAGAGAAAAAACCGACCTTAGGATAGCGTTCCATTCGACCTTCATACCCGAGACCACCTCTTGCTTCGTGCACTCCAATGACCTTTTTCTAATAAGGGTCCAATATAGGATCTCTTTAGAGTACAAGCTGAAGCTTCCCGAGCTAAGTGACCGAGCTTGCACTCCTCCCCCAGGTCGCTTTTGTTTATATACCGAAGCTCTCCGTGTCAGACTTTGACTTCCAATTTTCATATTTGTTGTAGCTCTTTTTCGATTTTTAAATATTTCCTTTGCTTCTATGGTCCTAAACTTATTTAGATTTATCATAGGCTTTCTTTCCCTCTGCATCTCGATCAAGGTCCGTCTAACCATTTTCCTGTTCCGCAACTACTTCACTTTCAAATACCATCCCACCGCTAAGGACTGGTGGTACATGTCTCCATAGTTCGATAAGAACGGGTTACTTAAAGGTGCTCATTTTTTCATTCGTAACTGGAAGGAGAAATTTTTCTTTATTTCCTACTCAACCTTAGAAGTAGGACTTTCTAGCTAGGGCTAGTTGAGAGATTTGATTCACCGAGCTCCCAGGTTGGAGAGAGTTGACCTCGACTCGGTTAGCAAATTAAGAAATTACGGAGCTCCTCTACTATCCCAATTGCTGGATGATCAGACTCTATTTAACCTTGGTCTTAGCCCTTTTAACCCAGTAGGTATACATCCAAGTCTTGTTAACTATTTTTTTGGCTTTTTCTTCTAACTTTAGCCTTTCACTATCGCAAAAATGAATCCAAAAGAGTTGAAGCGACTATCCCAATAACTTCGAGCTCATAAAAGGGTAGCATGCTTGGAAAGACCTCCAAGAAGGTCAAGATCAATGCTCCAAGCTCGATCGCACACGCCAAAGCTACTGCTCTTGAGGTTTTGGTACTTCCATCAGCTTTAAGCCCAGCCATCGAGGTCCAACCCCCAGTGGCTCCTGTCGAGAGGGAAAAGGAGGTGAAGAAGAAGGACAAGAAGGCTATTGCTAAGAAAATTTGGCGCCAAGCCAATTCTAAAGGATCCAATGGCGACGACACTGACTCTCCTTTCGACGACTGGAAGATCGTCAAAACATTAATTGATGGATGCACCCTGCCAGAAGTCATGGACAGAATCATCCATGTCAACTTCGAACAGCGAACATGGAATTATCTTGAGACCTTCCTCGAGATAACTATCATATCTTCCCTTTTTTTGACTTGTCTATGTGTTCTTCCATTAGCATGACTAACTTTATCTTTTTATAGATGGGTCACTAGTTAATCACCAACATCAAGGCGATCAACCTTCAAAAAGTTGAGGTGGTGAAGGTTCTCGAAGAACACAAAATCGAGATCGACCGCCTGTCGAAAGAAAAATTCATCAAGATCCAACGTCTTCAAGAGGCAGTTCAAAGTGCTGAACAGGCTTTGACAGAGGTGAAGGAGCTGGCCTGGAAGTAGAAAGAAGGAAAAAGGTAGAGACCGAGGTTGTCGAGAAGGAAAGACAAATCTCAAAGGCTAAGGGACAGGTTGTCTTGGACTTCAAAGCCTCCAAAGAACTGGAAAACATAAAGATTGACTTTGCCAAAATAGCTTTCATCAAGGGGTTTGAACTCTGCCAGAGGAACATGGTTGAAAAGTTTCCCAAGCTCGACCTCAATATTTTGGGAGGGGAGTCTTCTGATGATGAGGCTGGACCTTCTACTACTGCTGTCAATCTTTCATCTACTAAGCCTCCTACTGTGACTTCCAAGCCTGTCCAAGAACTCGAGACTGCCGAACTCATGTCGAGCTCGTCCATTATGCCTCCTCTAGAGATTGAAGTCTTTTGATTGTTGTATTTTTTTCTTTTCCTCTTACTTTCCCTATACTCAAATATTTTTAGCAATGAAAATGAATTTCTTTTCTTTGTCATACCTTTGTGTCATGATATCTTTATGCATTAACGCAGTCTCTATTAGAAATTATGTTCCAAAGCCAATCATAAGCCTATTGATGGTTGAGCTATTTTATAATTATAATTAATTTATTAATTAATAAAAATATTTTGGCATCTTTTTCATCATAAGTTTACATCTTCTAATGAACTCCATTGTTATGATGAAGTCCTTAGGACTGTTTAGTTTCGATAAAGAGAGGATTTATCGATTAGTCTTTAAATTTATTCACGACCAAATGATAGGCTATTAATTAGGACAATGGCGTCTATCGAGCATAAGTTGCTATATGCCATATAGGTTGGTTGTCCTCTTAACCAAGAAGTATGGAGACACTGGTATGGCATACAGGTGAGATGTATGGGTACATCATCATTAAATGTGACCAACTCCAGAATATTCTGCTATCGAGAATGTCTCTAATGGGATATAGATATAAGTATCCCTTAGACCTAAGATTACCTCAGTGACTTGCAAGCAACTCACTGTGCTTTGGTACCAGACTAACTAAATTTTTAATTCGACAATGGAAGGCTTTTGAGTACAATCAAGTACTTGCAAAGTTGAAGTATGATCAAGATGGAATTGACCACTCCAAGAGTTGGAGAAGAATGTATCACTGTATTTCAATATAGCAAAATTTTGGCCAGAATAATCCATCAAATGGATTTGATATTTTGAAATATAATATGAACAACCTGATCAGAGTTGACAGTTGAACTCTGAGGTATCCTACGAGCATTATGGTCAAAGAGATGAATTATATGAAAATTATATCTGCATGGATTCTAAAGAAGGTGTTCTACACCTTCGACCTATCCGATCGTCGAATATCATTGCTAGATGGTCATTTTGATTGATACCAAAATTTATTTCTATACTATATGCTTTGGTTCGGATTTATGAGGTCACATATATTAGAGCTTACGATTTAATCAGATGGTTGATCAATGATTAAAAATCATTCTAGGGTTAAATAATCAATACGATTGACAGGAGAATTGATTAGCAATTAGATTGCTAATTGACTTAATTTGATTAAGCCAATAGGCTGAGATTAAGTCTAATTAAATATAATTTAATTCAATTTAGTTTGGACTTGATTGGATTAAGTCTAATTGGTTTATTGGATAAGCCAAGTGCAAGAAAGAACTAATCCTAGTCTAACTAGGATTCGGATTAACCCAATTTTCTAATTTGATTAGAAAATAAATTAAAATTAAATCTAATTTATTATGATTTAATTAAGTTATTAAATAAATTAAAACTTTATTTAATTGGGTTGATTTAATCTTGATTTTATTTGGTTAAAAGATCTTGTTTGACCAAGTCAAAATAGGAGTCCTAGTGTGACTAGGACTCCCTATCACTTACGCCACTTAATCCTCACGCCCCATGCCCTTTTTGTTTTATTTCTTACATGAAAATTCTCCACTCCCATGGCTTCTCATGCTCTCTTTCTCTCCTCTTTTTCTCATAAGGTAATTTATTGGAAGACCAAGTCAAAAGAAGAGTTAGTTTTGCTTAGGATTCTATGAGATAGAATCCTTGTTGACCAAAACACCTTCCCTTGAGTGCCCCCCCCCCTTTTTTAATTAATTCTTCTATTATTCCATGAAAATAATTTCTTTTTTGTGCACCCTCCCTTTCTGGTCCATGCCAATAATTGTGGAGGAGGCACCCAAGAGTTGGGCGCCCCAACAACTTCCCATATTTCGACATTCCTAGTCTAGGATTTTGATCTAACTTGGACTCTTCTTTTTTTCTATTTATTGAATGAATTTTATTCTAATTTTTTCATAAAATATGGAGCTTTAGGAGACATTTGGGGTATGTAAAAATTAGAGGAAGAAGATCCTTGGGTGTAGGGGTTCCATAGGCACCAAACTAGGTGTCTAGGTGAGAGAAAAGAGTAGAAGAAGAGGATCTTCTAGGGCTATTGTATTTTCAATCTCTCCTCCATTTTTTGAATTTTTTCTAAGAGAGTATCAAATCAGTAAACTCTCATCTTTCTTCTCATATTTTGAAGAGTCCAAATTTTGAAGAAGGAAGCATCGGATCGATCGTCGAAGAAGGATCAGCACAGTACTAGCATGCTGTGCTGATTTCCTACATCAGACTTCAAATCAGAGATCGTAGACTTGTCTGAACGACTCCTAAAGGTCAGACGCGTGTGCGGCCCATGACATCATTCTCAATCCTAGATCAGTAAGTTAGAACATCTAACTTACTCAGATAATAGATATGATCTATAAACTTCATACCTGCATTTGATGTAGTGTAGATCTAGATTGATTTAATCAACCTTTTACTTTCTTATTTGATTTTAATTTTTGATTTAATATCATGCTTTGATCATATAATAGATCTGAGATATAGATATTTATATATTTATTTAAATAAATATTTGATTTATTTAAGTCTTCCATTGTAAGATCTTGAAAAGTTTTTAAGATCTACATGTAAAACCCGAGATCTGATTCCTTCAATTGGTATCAAAGCAAGGTTGTTATTACATAATTTTTATACATATTTAGATTATTTTTTAGATTAGATCTAATTTATAATTTAATTATTAAATCTAAAATTAAAAAATAAAAATAATTAGATCTCATGAACTGCCATAAGGTTGTCCTATGTAAGGTTTACTCCTTACAGTGAAAAGGTTGTCCTAGTTCGTGATGATCTGACTCTAATCATAAATTTATTAGATTTGATCTAATTTTATTTATAATTTAATAGATTTAAAATAATTTTAGATATAAAAATAAAATATTTTAGATTACATAGACTGTCATAAGGTTGTCTTACTGTAAGGTTTACCTCTTATAGTGAATAGGTTGTCCTAGTACGTGCTGATCTAAAATATTGATCATAAAATTTTAGATTAGATCTAAAAAATTTTATGATTCGATTAAAAATATTTTAATCTAATTTTAATCTTCATAAATATATTAAATTTAATTTAAAAAGATTTATGATTGATTATTATTGAAATTATTTCAATTACATGAACCTGTTTAGATTAGATCTAAAGTAGATTCATATTTATGTTACTTGCATATTGATTATGAATCAAACATATAACTTGGTTGATAGAACCATATTGTAAAAATATTTTACAAATATAAAAACTATTTTTGAAAAGTCAAACCCCAACCCTCAGTCCAAAACTTAATTAAGAATTAAAAAATTATTTGATTAGGTTCTAGGATTGTAAATTAAAGATCCTATGACACGAATCATAACACATTGGGTTAATGGGTTAGTGGAAATTAGGTCCATTAATTGGATTAAATTTAGGGTTAGATTAAAGAATGAATTTAATTAGAGAATTGGCTAAATCTAATCAATTATTGTCTTAGATTAGGTTAAGGATTCTCTAGATCAATTGTAATAGTTGTAGTTGGTCAAGTCCATGTCTTTAACAAGACCCAAGATGGACTTGATTCTTGGCTATACGGTCTAGCATGAATTGTTAGGTTGATCTAACTAAAACTAATTAAACTAGTTGGTGTCTAAGGTAAACCAGACCAGTGGTTTTTAATTGGCAACACACTTACCTGGCCATTTCTAATGGTGTCTAAGGCAAGCCCGGTAGACCCTTCCACTGATCGAACTTACCTAGCCTCTTGGTGAGATTATGTTTTGATGAGATCACTTAACTATTCGAGTTGATCCATGTCAGTTAGGTAAATCAGTTTGACTAATTTAAGTGCTCCTAGACCAGCCTATTAATGGTCTTCCTTAAGCTGACTTGGTGAAGTTAGTGGAAGGATCATGATAAGCTGGTTAATCTGACCTACTCGCTTCTATAAATTAAATCTACTAAAATTATTAGGTCCCTAAAATAAAATAGTTATATGATAACTGGATCATAGCCTTCCATTAAAGTGGATGATAATGGGTCCATCAATTGGATAATCATTGGAGGCCCAAAGATCTGATGCTTATCGATTGATGGAATTATCATTCATTATATGATCTCTTGGATACATCTTTCTAAATGATGGTTAGGTGGGCTAACCAAAGTTGGGCCTGATCATTCATTGGTTGGATGGACCAAGTATGGTCATGTTAATGGTTGGACCTAACTGAACCCTTTTCTAAGAAGGCCAAAGCCAACTGATCAGGGCCTAAGGTAAAATTTAATTACTAAAAATTATTTGGAGAAATAATTGATTATGAACCTACCCTTAGATATACATGGGTGGGCCAACCAAAGTTGGACTCATGTACAGTCTATATGGATTCTAATATTCACTAAGGAATTAGAGTAATTCCTCGAATTGGAGGTAAAGTTTACCAATTTGAATAAAATAGTGGAAAAAATCTTTTGATTAAAGTCTAAATCTTTAGGTTTAATGAGTCAATTACTAATTAGATTTTAATTTTTTTTAGTGCAGATATGGCCACTTTCCTATCGCTTCGATCATTGTTGGACAATAATAAGTTGGTGGGATCCAACTTCAGTAGCTGGTATCGAAAGTTGAAGATTGTCCTGGAGCATGAATGGATCCTATAAGTGCTAACGGATCCTGCACTTGAAGAGCCAGCTGCCAATGCACGTGGAACAGTCAGAGACACTTATCAAAAGTGGCTTAGTGATCGAACCATGGTGCACTGCATTATGCTGGCTATGATGAGCAACGAGTTCAGTCGTAGGTTTGGGGACAGCTCAGCCAAATGAAATGCTCCAAGTGTTGAAGGATTCTTTTGGCACACCCAATGACATTGAGAGGCATAAGACTAGTTGCACCATCTTCAATGCTAGAATGTAGGATGGAGCCTCTATCACTGATCATGTACTGTACATGATCGAGCTAATAGAGTGCTTGAGCAAACTTAGCTTTTCCTTGCATGAACAACTTAGGAAAGATGCAATACTAAACTCATTGCCAAAGTCCTATCTCCCTTTCCTTACTCATTACAGAATGACAAAGCCTGATGTAAATTACCATGGCTTACTGAGGTTACTTTAGAACTTTGAGAAGAATCACCAGCTCCAAAAAGAGTCAGTGAACTTAGTGGGAGGTTCATCTTTTGGTTTTCGACTCTTTAGGAAAGAGAAGAAGAATGAGAAGAAGAAAATAAAGAAGATGCAAGTTCAGGTTGGGACATCAATGAAGAGCCAGACCAGAAAGTTTAAGCTCGATAAGAGTCAAGCTGAATGCTTTTTTTGCAAGAAGCGAGGGCACTGAAAGAGGAACTATCCTCAATACATTACCTCCCTGGACTCGAATAGGCAGAGAAAGAAGCAAGCTATTGCTGGAAAAGGTATTTATATGATAACTCCTTATAATTTTTCTATTTATGATATTACTGATCGAGTATTGGATATCGATAGCTCTTACCATATTTGCAATTCGTTGTAGGGGTTGTAGGTTAGTAGAAGCTTCAAGCAAGATGAGAGATTCCTAAATGTTGGAGATGGAAGATCAGTTTTAGTTCTAGCTTTAAGAATTTTGAAACTTATATTTGAATCTCATATCGTTGTTCTTAGTGATTGTCATTTTTGTCCTAGTTTCTTTTTAAATATCATTTCTGTAGGCCTTTTGGCCATGAACAATTATAAAATTTTAATAAAAAAATAAGTTTGTAATATCATTATGAATGGTGTTATTGCTTTCTGTGGATAATTAAACAATGGTGTATATATATTATCACAACCTATTAATGTAGTCTATTCTATTGGCAAGCACCCTAGATTAGATAGTGTATCAGATATCTACTTATGGCACTATAAGCTAGGTCATATAAATAAGAATAGGATAAATAGGTTGACTTAGGAGGGAATCCTCGAAGTCAATGATTATGAATCACTTCCAACCTGTGAGTTCTATCTTCTTGGTAAAATGACCAAGTTATCTTTTACTGAAAAAGATGAGAGAGCCAATGAGCTCTTAGGTCTAATACATACTGATGTATATGGATCAATGAGCACAAATGCCAGAGGTGGATATGTCTACTTCATCACTTTCATAGAAGATCTATCCAGATATGGATATGTCTATCTGATGAAACATAAGTTGGATTCTTTTGAAATGTTCAAATGATTTCAAAGTCAAGTAGAAAAATAAACTAGAAAGAGTATTAAAAGTTTTTGGTCTGATCGAGGAGGAGAATACCTTTCTGGTGAGTGTCTCACATATCTAGGAGAGAATGAAATTCTCTTTCAATGAACTCCTCTTGGAACACCACAGCATAATGGTGTGTCTGAAAGGAGAAATCAAACTTTGTTAGATATGGTCTGATCCATGATGGGATTTGCCAGCTTATCGATATCCTTCTGAGGATATGCACTCGAATCAACTTATTATCTATTAAACAGAATTCTAAGTAAGTATATAGTTAAAACCCCATATGAGATATGGATAGGGCATAAGCCAGTACTTTCACACCTTAGGGTTTGGGGGTGCCCGGCTTATATAAAATTGTTAGTTATAGACAAACTTGGACCTAGGTCTGATAAGTGTACATTCATAGGATACCTAGAAGAGATCAAAGGATACTATTTCTATCATGCTGATGAACAAAAGGTATTCGTCAGCCTTAGGACAACCTTTTTGGAAAAGAAGTTTCTTGGTGAAGGAACTGTTGCCTCTAAGGTTGAACTTGATGAAGTTCAATAGATAGAAAGTTCGATACAAAATGTTGAACCTAAGTTGGATTTGATCATATCAAATCTGAAGCCTAGTGAACCCACACCATTAAGACGATTCGGTAGAGTACCGTGCCATCAGGATAGATACTATAGATTCTTGATCCAGGATGGTGATCCCATCGAACTCGATGAGAATGATGAGGACCCGATCACTTATATGTATGTAATGCAGAGATCCGACTTTGAGAAATGTCTAGAAGCCATGAGATCCGAAATGGATTTTATGAAGATCAATGATGTATGGACATTAATTGACCCATCTGAAGGGATTAAACCTATTGGGTGTAAATGGATCTTCAAAAGAAAGAGGGATGCAGATGGAAAGGTGGAGACCCATAAAGCCCGTCTAGTTGCCAAGGGGTATCGTCAATGTTATGGTATTAACTATGACGAGACGTTCTTTCCTATGGTAATGCTCAAGTCCATTCAGATCATGCTTGCCATTGCTATCCATCTGAACTATGAGATCTGGCAGATAGATGAAAAGATAGCTTTCCTAAATGGAGAGCTGATCGAAGAGGTATATATGATACAACCTAAAGAATTCACATCCATAGATGAGTCCAATGTGTGCAAGCTTCAAAGATTTATTTATGGATTGAAGCAGGCATCTCGGAGTTGAAACATGCATTTTGATAAAGTGATCAAAATGTATGGCTTCATTAAGAACAGAGAAGAACCCTACATTTACAAAGGGACAAATGGTCCAGCAATAGTATTTCTTATTTTGTACGTGGATGATATTCTCTTAATCGAAAATGACATCCCCGCACTACAAGAAATAAAAGTCTGATTGTAATCACAGTTCTCCATGAAGGACTTGGGTGAAGCATCCTACATCCTAGGGATGAAGATCTATAGGGACTTTAATCAAACCTTTTCACTTTCTTATTTTGATTTTAATTTTTGATTAAATCATTGCTTTGATCATATAATAGATCTGAGTATAGATATTTATATATTTAATAAAATATATTTGATTTATTTAAGTCTCCATTGTTAAGATTTCTTGAAAAGTTTTTAAGATCTACATGTAAAACCCGAGTCTGTATTCCTTCAATTGGTATTCAAGCAAGTGTTTGTATTACGTTAATTTTTATACATATTTAGATTATTTATTTTGATTAGATCTAATTATAATTTAATTATTAAATCTAAAATTAAAAAATAAAAAGTAATAGATCTCATGAACTGCCATAAAGGTTGTGCCTATGTAAGTTACTCCTTACAGTGAAAAGGTTGTCCTAGTTCGTGATGATCTGACTCTAATCATAAATTTATTAGATTTGATCTAATTTTATTTATAATTTAATAGATTTAAAATATTTTAGATATAAAATAAAATATTTTAGATTACATAGACTGTCATAAGGTTGTCTTAACTGTAAGGAGTTTCCTTCTTATATGTGAATAGGTTTGTCTAGAGTGCTGATCTAAAATATTGATCATAAAATTTTAGATTAGATCCTAAAAATTTTATGATTCGATTAAAAATATTTTAATCTAATTTTAATCTCATAAATTATTAAATTTAATTAAAAAGTTTATGATTGATTATTATTGAAATTATTTTAATTACATGAACCTGTTTAGATTAGATCTAAAGTAGATTCATATTTATGTTACTTGCATATTGATTATGATCAAACATATAACTTGGTTGATAGAACCATATTGTAAAAATATTTTACAAATATAAAAACTATTTTTGAAAAGTAAACCCCAACCCTCAGTCCAAAACTTAATTAAGGAATTAAAAAATTATTTGATTAGGTTCTAGGTTGTAAATTAAAGATCTATGACACGAATCATAACCATTGGGTTAATGGGTTAGTGGAAATTAGGTCCATTAATGGTGATAAATTTAGGGTTGATTAAAGAATGAATTTAATTAGAGATGGCTAAATCTAATCAATTATTGTCTTAGATTAGTTAAGGATTCTCTGATCAATTGTAATAGTTGTAGTTGGTCAAGTCCATGTCTTTAACAAGACCCAAGATGGACTTGATTCTTGGCATACGGTCTAGCATGAATTGTTAGGTTGATCTAACTAAAACTAATTAAACTAGTTGGTGTCTAAGGTAAGACCAGACAGTGGTTTTTAATTGGCACACAGCTTACCTGGCCATTTTCTAATTGGTGTCTAAGGCAAGCCGCGGTAGACCTTCCACTGATCGAACTTACCTAGCCTCTTGGTGAGATATGTTTTTGATGAAGAATCACTTAACTATTCGAGTTGATCCATGTCAGTTAGGTTAAATCAGTTGACTAATTTAAGTGCTCCTAGACCAGCCTATTAATGGTCTTCCTTAAGCTGACTTGGTGAAGTTTAGTGGAAGGATCATGATAAGCTGGTTAATCTGACCTTACTCGCTTCTATAAATTAAATCTACTAAAATTTAGGTCCTAAAATAAAATAGTTATATGAATAACTGATATAGCCTTCCATTAAAGTGGATGATAATGGGTCCATCAATTGGATAATCATTGGGGGCCCAAAGATCTGATGCTTATCGATGATGGAATTATCATTCATTATATGATCTCTTGGATCATCTTTCTAAATGATGGTTAGGTGGGCTAACCAAAGTGGGCCTGATCATTCATTGGTTGGATGGACCAAGTATGGTCATGTTAATGGTTGGACTAACTGAACCTTTTCTAGAAGGCCAAAGCCAACTGATCAGGGCCTAAGGTAAAATTTAATTACTAAAAATTATTGGAGAATAATTGATTATGAACCACCTCTTAGATATACATGGGTGGGCCAACCAAAGTTGGACTCATGTACAGTCTATATGGATTCTAATATTCATAGGAATTAGAGTAATTCCTCGAATTGGAGGTAAAGTTTACCAATTTGAATAAAATAGTGGAAAAATCTTTTGATTAAAGTCTAAATCTTTAGGTTTTAATGAGTCAATTACTAATTAGATTTTAATTTTTTTAGTGCAGATATGGCCACTTTCCTATCGCTTCGATCATTGTTGGACAATAATAAGTTGGTGGATCCAACTTCAGGTAGTGGTATCGAAAGTTTAAGATTGTCCTGGAGCATGAATGGATCCTATAAGTGCTAACGGATCCTTGCACTTGAAGAGCCAGCTGCATATGCACGTGGAACAGTCAGAGACACTTATAAAAGTGGCTTAGTGTCGAACCATGGTGAACTGCATTATGCTGGCTATGATGAGCAACGAAGTTCAGTCGTATGGTTTGGGGACGCTCAGCCAAATGATAATGCTCCAAGTGTTGAAGGATTCTTTTGGCAACACGCCAATGACATTGAGAGGCATAAGACTAGTTGCACCATCTCAATGCTAGAATGTGGATGGAGCCTCCTATCACTGATCATGTACTGTACATGTCGAGCTAATAGAGTGCTTGAGCAAACTTAGCTTTTCCTTGCATGAACAACTTAGGAAAGATGCAATACTAAACTCATTGCCAAGTCCTATCTCCCTTTCCTTACTCATTACAGAATGACAAAGCCTGATGTAAATACCATGGCTTCTGAGGTTACTTTAGAAACTTTGAGAAGAAATCACCAGCTCCAAAAAGAGTCAGTGAACTTACTCCTACTGTGACTTCCAAGCCTGTCCAAGAACTCGAGACTGCCGAACTCATGTCGAGCTCGTCCATTATGCCTCCTCTAGAGATTGAAGTCTTTTGATTGTTGTATTTTTTTCTTTTCCTCTTACTTTCCCTATACTCAAATATTTTTAGCAATGAAAATGAATTTCTTTTCTTTGTCATACCTTTGTGTCATGATATCTTTATGCATTAACGCAGTCTCTATTAGAAATTATGTTCCAAAGCCAATCATAAGCCTATTGATGGTTGAGCTATTTTATAATTATAATTAATTTATTAATTAATAAAAATATTTTGGCATCTTTTTCATCATAAGTTTACATCTTCTAATGAACTCCATTGTTATGATGAAGTCCTTAGGACTGTTTAGTTTCGATAAAGAGAGGATTTATCGATTAGTCTTTAAATTTATTCACGACCAAATGATAGGCTATTAATTAGGACAATGGCGTCTATCGAGCATAAGTTGCTATATGCCATATAGGTTGGTTGTCCTCTTAACCAAGAAGTATGGAGACACTGGTATGGCATACAGGTGAGATGTATGGGTACATCATCATTAAATGTGACCAACTCCAGAATATTCTGCTATCGAGAATGTCTCTAATGGGATATAGATATAAGTATCCCTTAGACCTAAGATTACCTCAGTGACTTGCAAGCAACTCACTGTGCTTTGGTACCAGACTAACTAAATTTTTAATTCGACAATGGAAGGCTTTTGAGTACAATCAAGTACTTGCAAAGTTGAAGTATGATCAAGATGGAATTGACCACTCCAAGAGTTGGAGAAGAATGTATCACTGTATTTCAATATAGCAAAAATTTTGGCCAGAATAATCCATCAAATGGATTTGATATTTTGAAATATAATATGAACAACCTGATCAGAGTTGACAGTTGAACTCTGAGGTATCCTACGAGCATTATGGTCAAAGAGATGAATTATATGAAAATTATATCTGCATGGATTCTAAAGAAGGTGTTCTACACCTTCGACCTATCCGATCGTCGAATATCATTGCTAGATGGTCATTTTGATTGATACCAAAATTTATTTCTATACTATATGCTTTGGTTCGGATTTATGAGGTCACATATATTAGAGCTTACGATTTAATCAGATGGTTGATCAATGATTAAAAATCATTCTAGGGTTAAATAATCAATACGATTGACAGGAGAATTGATTAGCAATTAGATTGCTAATTGACTTAATTTGATTAAGCCAATAGGCTGAGATTAAGTCTAATTAAATATAATTTAATTCAATTTAGTTTGGACTTGATTGGATTAAGTCTAATTGGTTTATTGGATAAGCCAAGTGCAAGAAAGAACTAATCCTAGTCTAACTAGGATTCGGATTAACCCAATTTTCTAATTTGATTAGAAAATAAATTAAAATTAAATCTAATTTATTATGATTTAATTAAGTTATTAAATAAATTAAAACTTTATTTAATTGGGTTGATTTAATCTTGATTTTATTTGGTTAAAAGATCTTGTTTGACCAAGTCAAAATAGGAGTCCTAGTGTGACTAGGACTCCCTATCACTTACGCCACTTAATCCTCACGCCCCATGCCCTTTTTGTTTTATTTCTTACATGAAAATTCTCCACTCCCATGGCTTCTCATGCTCTCTTTCTCTCCTCTTTTTCTCATAAGGTAATTTATTGGAAGACCAAGTCAAAAGAAGAGTTAGTTTTGCTTAGGATTCTATGAGATAGAATCCTTGTTGACCAAAACACCTTCCCTTGAGTGCCCCCCCCCCTTTTTTAATTAATTCTTCTATTATTCCATGAAAATAATTTCTTTTTTGTGCACCCTCCCTTTCTGGTCCATGCCAATAATTGTGGAGGAGGCACCCAAGAGTTGGGCGCCCCAACAACTTCCCATATTTCGACATTCCTAGTCTAGGATTTTGATCTAACTTGGACTCTTCTTTTTTTCTATTTATTGAATGAATTTTATTCTAATTTTTTCATAAAATATGGAGCTTTAGGAGACATTTGGGGTATGTAAAAATTAGAGGAAGAAGATCCTTGGGTGTAGGGGTTCCATAGGCACCAAACTAGGTGTCTAGGTGAGAGAAAAGAGTAGAAGAAGAGGATCTTCTAGGGCTATTGTATTTTCAATCTCTCCTCCATTTTTTGAATTTTTTCTAAGAGAGTATCAAATCAGTAAACTCTCATCTTTCTTCTCATATTTTGAAGAGTCCAAATTTTGAAGAAGGAAGCATCGGATCGATCGTCGAAGAAGGATCAGCACAGTACTAGCATGCTGTGCTGATTTCCTACATCAGACTTCAAATCAGAGATCGTAGACTTGTCTGAACGACTCCTAAAGGTCAGACGCGTGTGCGGCCCATGACATCATTCTCAATCCTAGATCAGTAAGTTAGAACATCTAACTTACTCAGATAATAGATATGATCTATAAACTTCATACCTGCATTTGATGTAGTGTAGATCTAGATTGATTTAATCAACCTTTTACTTTCTTATTTGATTTTAATTTTTGATTTAATATCATGCTTTGATCATATAATAGATCTGAGATATAGATATTTATATATTTATTTAAATAAATATTTGATTTATTTAAGTCTTCCATTGTAAGATCTTGAAAAGTTTTTAAGATCTACATGTAAAACCCGAGATCTGATTCCTTCAATTGGTATCAAAGCAAGGTTGTTATTACATAATTTTTATACATATTTAGATTATTTTTTAGATTAGATCTAATTTATAATTTAATTATTAAATCTAAAATTAAAAAATAAAAATAATTAGATCTCATGAACTGCCATAAGGTTGTCCTATGTAAGGTTTACTCCTTACAGTGAAAAGGTTGTCCTAGTTCGTGATGATCTGACTCTAATCATAAATTTATTAGATTTGATCTAATTTTATTTATAATTTAATAGATTTAAAATAATTTTAGATATAAAAATAAAATATTTTAGATTACATAGACTGTCATAAGGTTGTCTTACTGTAAGGTTTACCTCTTATAGTGAATAGGTTGTCCTAGTACGTGCTGATCTAAAATATTGATCATAAAATTTTAGATTAGATCTAAAAAATTTTATGATTCGATTAAAAATATTTTAATCTAATTTTAATCTTCATAAATATATTAAATTTAATTTAAAAAGATTTATGATTGATTATTATTGAAATTATTTCAATTACATGAACCTGTTTAGATTAGATCTAAAGTAGATTCATATTTATGTTACTTGCATATTGATTATGAATCAAACATATAACTTGGTTGATAGAACCATATTGTAAAAATATTTTACAAATATAAAAACTATTTTTGAAAAGTCAAACCCCAACCCTCAGTCCAAAACTTAATTAAGAATTAAAAAATTATTTGATTAGGTTCTAGGATTGTAAATTAAAGATCCTATGACACGAATCATAACACATTGGGTTAATGGGTTAGTGGAAATTAGGTCCATTAATTGGATTAAATTTAGGGTTAGATTAAAGAATGAATTTAATTAGAGAATTGGCTAAATCTAATCAATTATTGTCTTAGATTAGGTTAAGGATTCTCTAGATCAATTGTAATAGTTGTAGTTGGTCAAGTCCATGTCTTTAACAAGACCCAAGATGGACTTGATTCTTGGCTATACGGTCTAGCATGAATTGTTAGGTTGATCTAACTAAAACTAATTAAACTAGTTGGTGTCTAAGGTAAACCAGACCAGTGGTTTTTAATTGGCAACACACTTACCTGGCCATTTCTAATGGTGTCTAAGGCAAGCCCGGTAGACCCTTCCACTGATCGAACTTACCTAGCCTCTTGGTGAGATTATGTTTTGATGAGATCACTTAACTATTCGAGTTGATCCATGTCAGTTAGGTAAATCAGTTTGACTAATTTAAGTGCTCCTAGACCAGCCTATTAATGGTCTTCCTTAAGCTGACTTGGTGAAGTTAGTGGAAGGATCATGATAAGCTGGTTAATCTGACCTACTCGCTTCTATAAATTAAATCTACTAAAATTATTAGGTCCCTAAAATAAAATAGTTATATGATAACTGGATCATAGCCTTCCATTAAAGTGGATGATAATGGGTCCATCAATTGGATAATCATTGGAGGCCCAAAGATCTGATGCTTATCGATTGATGGAATTATCATTCATTATATGATCTCTTGGATACATCTTTCTAAATGATGGTTAGGTGGGCTAACCAAAGTTGGGCCTGATCATTCATTGGTTGGATGGACCAAGTATGGTCATGTTAATGGTTGGACCTAACTGAACCCTTTTCTAAGAAGGCCAAAGCCAACTGATCAGGGCCTAAGGTAAAATTTAATTACTAAAAATTATTTGGAGAAATAATTGATTATGAACCTACCCTTAGATATACATGGGTGGGCCAACCAAAGTTGGACTCATGTACAGTCTATATGGATTCTAATATTCACTAAGGAATTAGAGTAATTCCTCGAATTGGAGGTAAAGTTTACCAATTTGAATAAAATAGTGGAAAAAATCTTTTGATTAAAGTCTAAATCTTTAGGTTTAATGAGTCAATTACTAATTAGATTTTAATTTTTTTTAGTGCAGATATGGCCACTTTCCTATCGCTTCGATCATTGTTGGACAATAATAAGTTGGTGGGATCCAACTTCAGTAGCTGGTATCGAAAGTTGAAGATTGTCCTGGAGCATGAATGGATCCTATAAGTGCTAACGGATCCTGCACTTGAAGAGCCAGCTGCCAATGCACGTGGAACAGTCAGAGACACTTATCAAAAGTGGCTTAGTGATCGAACCATGGTGCACTGCATTATGCTGGCTATGATGAGCAACGAGTTCAGTCGTAGGTTTGGGGACAGCTCAGCCAAATGAAATGCTCCAAGTGTTGAAGGATTCTTTTGGCACACCCAATGACATTGAGAGGCATAAGACTAGTTGCACCATCTTCAATGCTAGAATGTAGGATGGAGCCTCTATCACTGATCATGTACTGTACATGATCGAGCTAATAGAGTGCTTGAGCAAACTTAGCTTTTCCTTGCATGAACAACTTAGGAAAGATGCAATACTAAACTCATTGCCAAAGTCCTATCTCCCTTTCCTTACTCATTACAGAATGACAAAGCCTGATGTAAATTACCATGGCTTACTGAGGTTACTTTAGAACTTTGAGAAGAATCACCAGCTCCAAAAAGAGTCAGTGAACTTAGTGGGAGGTTCATCTTTTGGTTTTCGACTCTTTAGGAAAGAGAAGAAGAATGAGAAGAAGAAAATAAAGAAGATGCAAGTTCAGGTTGGGACATCAATGAAGAGCCAGACCAGAAAGTTTAAGCTCGATAAGAGTCAAGCTGAATGCTTTTTTTGCAAGAAGCGAGGGCACTGAAAGAGGAACTATCCTCAATACATTACCTCCCTGGACTCGAATAGGCAGAGAAAGAAGCAAGCTATTGCTGGAAAAGGTATTTATATGATAACTCCTTATAATTTTTCTATTTATGATATTACTGATCGAGTATTGGATATCGATAGCTCTTACCATATTTGCAATTCGTTGTAGGGGTTGTAGGTTAGTAGAAGCTTCAAGCAAGATGAGAGATTCCTAAATGTTGGAGATGGAAGATCAGTTTTAGTTCTAGCTTTAAGAATTTTGAAACTTATATTTGAATCTCATATCGTTGTTCTTAGTGATTGTCATTTTTGTCCTAGTTTCTTTTTAAATATCATTTCTGTAGGCCTTTTGGCCATGAACAATTATAAAATTTTAATAAAAAAATAAGTTTGTAATATCATTATGAATGGTGTTATTGCTTTCTGTGGATAATTAAACAATGGTGTATATATATTATCACAACCTATTAATGTAGTCTATTCTATTGGCAAGCACCCTAGATTAGATAGTGTATCAGATATCTACTTATGGCACTATAAGCTAGGTCATATAAATAAGAATAGGATAAATAGGTTGACTTAGGAGGGAATCCTCGAAGTCAATGATTATGAATCACTTCCAACCTGTGAGTTCTATCTTCTTGGTAAAATGACCAAGTTATCTTTTACTGAAAAAGATGAGAGAGCCAATGAGCTCTTAGGTCTAATACATACTGATGTATATGGATCAATGAGCACAAATGCCAGAGGTGGATATGTCTACTTCATCACTTTCATAGAAGATCTATCCAGATATGGATATGTCTATCTGATGAAACATAAGTTGGATTCTTTTGAAATGTTCAAATGATTTCAAAGTCAAGTAGAAAAATAAACTAGAAAGAGTATTAAAAGTTTTTGGTCTGATCGAGGAGGAGAATACCTTTCTGGTGAGTGTCTCACATATCTAGGAGAGAATGAAATTCTCTTTCAATGAACTCCTCTTGGAACACCACAGCATAATGGTGTGTCTGAAAGGAGAAATCAAACTTTGTTAGATATGGTCTGATCCATGATGGGATTTGCCAGCTTATCGATATCCTTCTGAGGATATGCACTCGAATCAACTTATTATCTATTAAACAGAATTCTAAGTAAGTATATAGTTAAAACCCCATATGAGATATGGATAGGGCATAAGCCAGTACTTTCACACCTTAGGGTTTGGGGGTGCCCGGCTTATATAAAATTGTTAGTTATAGACAAACTTGGACCTAGGTCTGATAAGTGTACATTCATAGGATACCTAGAAGAGATCAAAGGATACTATTTCTATCATGCTGATGAACAAAAGGTATTCGTCAGCCTTAGGACAACCTTTTTGGAAAAGAAGTTTCTTGGTGAAGGAACTGTTGCCTCTAAGGTTGAACTTGATGAAGTTCAATAGATAGAAAGTTCGATACAAAATGTTGAACCTAAGTTGGATTTGATCATATCAAATCTGAAGCCTAGTGAACCCACACCATTAAGACGATTCGGTAGAGTACCGTGCCATCAGGATAGATACTATAGATTCTTGATCCAGGATGGTGATCCCATCGAACTCGATGAGAATGATGAGGACCCGATCACTTATATGTATGTAATGCAGAGATCCGACTTTGAGAAATGTCTAGAAGCCATGAGATCCGAAATGGATTTTATGAAGATCAATGATGTATGGACATTAATTGACCCATCTGAAGGGATTAAACCTATTGGGTGTAAATGGATCTTCAAAAGAAAGAGGGATGCAGATGGAAAGGTGGAGACCCATAAAGCCCGTCTAGTTGCCAAGGGGTATCGTCAATGTTATGGTATTAACTATGACGAGACGTTCTTTCCTATGGTAATGCTCAAGTCCATTCAGATCATGCTTGCCATTGCTATCCATCTGAACTATGAGATCTGGCAGATAGATGAAAAGATAGCTTTCCTAAATGGAGAGCTGATCGAAGAGGTATATATGATACAACCTAAAGAATTCACATCCATAGATGAGTCCAATGTGTGCAAGCTTCAAAGATTTATTTATGGATTGAAGCAGGCATCTCGGAGTTGAAACATGCATTTTGATAAAGTGATCAAAATGTATGGCTTCATTAAGAACAGAGAAGAACCCTACATTTACAAAGGGACAAATGGTCCAGCAATAGTATTTCTTATTTTGTACGTGGATGATATTCTCTTAATCGAAAATGACATCCCCGCACTACAAGAAATAAAAGTCTGATTGTAATCACAGTTCTCCATGAAGGACTTGGGTGAAGCATCCTACATCCTAGGGATGAAGATCTATAGGGATAGATCTAAAAAAATACTTGGTATATCACAATCCATATACATAGAAATTATGCTGAAGAGGTTCAGCATGGAGAATTTCAAAAAGAGCTATCTCTCGATAGGCCAAGAAATTTCGCTCTCTAAGAAGAATTTTCCGACAACTCTTGAAGAGAGAGAGCGTATGAGTATAATCTCATATACTTCAGTAATGGGGTCTATTATATATGCAATGACATGTACGAGATTAGACGTGGCATACTCACTAGAAGTGGTGAGTAGATGTTAGATATATGTGCCCTAGAAGCCAGAATTGGCTGACACTTATAATACACTTCTAGAGGCAAAATTATAATTTTAACTATAATCGATAAAATGGATTATTTTCTATCACATATGTGTATTTAGTGTCTGTGATATATCCTTTGAGTTAATGGTAATGATAATTCATATTTTGAAGAGTTAAAAATTTAAGACATGAATAATCATTATTAACTCATAAAATGCTCCCGACTATAGGATCATCATGAGGATGGTGATTGATCCAGAAGGTTGGTGTACAATCACTTCTCTTTAGTAGATGAGTCTTGAGTCTACGGTGTGGAGACACCAGAGCGAGAGTACAGATACTCGTTAGAGAATGAGGGCACTGAGCGTGACCACCTCGAGTAGTCATTAAGGAAGTCTACCTTCTCGTCAATGACTGACTCGATGCTGCAGTAGTGTGTCTGATTCTTTGACCTGAGGTGCATCAGTAGTTCATCTTGAGGGTGTTATAGTTTGACTACACCATAACTCGATCTCTAGCCATACAAAATCCTGAGGTGTATGTTGGCTATAGCATGTTCATTATAGGAACTGGATTACATCAAGATGGAATCTATCTACCTCGGTGGTAGAGGAGCAGCCCTATGATGATCATGAGAATCAAGTCCAAAAGCCCATGGCCATGGTAGAGTGAAATAATAGAAAGAGTTTCTATTTAGATTTTCACATCGGACTTGAATCGAATGATTACATCATATAACAGAAACTAGGGTTTGACGAGTTCACCTTAACCCTAATCTGATCGGGGCTCAAGATAGAAGAACTTAATCACATAGATAGCTGCACCAAGAGATTTGCATTCAGCTCTGATGGGTTGCCACCATATACTGCTAGGTGTCACTGGTGGATTTTGGGAGTAATTAGAATGATTTAGATGATTGATCTAGATGATTGATCATTCTAGCTGTTCGAATCAAAAGAGTTCTGATCCATCGAAAGGAGTTTCGATGATGTCGATGATAGAGATCATGACATATCCCATTACCATACAGAACTAAATCTAACTAGGTCACACAAATAAGGGTTTGAATCTGGTGATCATCAATTGAACTGATCCAGTTCAATTGATCTGAATGAGATTCAATTAGGTTCAAGAAAATTGTGCTAGCACTCGATTGAACCTAACGTTCTTCTTTTACTATCATAAATAGTTGTCCTGACTGAGCCAAAGGAGTTTGTGCTTGATCATAGGCCTTCACTTGGTCTGACTGAAGCCTGTCCAGATCAAAAAGGATTGTCTTATTTTCTAAGACAATACCTGCCATTTTTGGTCACCTGCCATTTTTTGTCCTTTCACTTTGGTCAAAAGTTGACTTTTGACTGATCAAATGTTGACCATTGATACTTTGACTTCTGTCCACATGTCATGCACCTATTAGAAAGCTGGTGGGGGCTTGTCCCCCTGCCAAAACCTGGCAAGGAGGAGGGCGCACGCCAAGGGTGGCGTGCACCTAAGCTGGAGGTGCCCAGGAGTCCCTATTGGATAGGGACTTCATCTTCTTTATGGATTTCGATTAGACTTCTCCTAAGAACCAACTTTGACTAGTCTTAGGCACCATCTAAGGATGAATCCAAGAGACTTTATTCCCACCAATTAGATTTAGATCTGATTTCATAAAGAGTTGTGATTGGTTGGGAAGAAGAGGAGTTGGATCACGCATAGTCTATAAATAAGACCCTGCGCCCAACTCAAAAAGCAATGCAATTCCCTACGCCCCAAGGCTGCCTCTCCCTCCTCCTCCATGCCAAGTCCATCTTCTCCCTCTCCTCTCCATGCCCAAAGTAGTTTGGGATCTTAGTTGATGCAATCTAGATGAGAGAAAGGCGATAGAAAGCTAGAAGGCTGCGCTGCTGCAAAGGACAACTACTGATCTTTGAAAGTTATTTTGAAGATCCTTCAGATCAGATCCAGATCTGATTCCTGGAGATGTGATAGAGAAGAAGAGGATCTCTAAATCCAGCCTGAGTGGATACCGATAGAGACCAGGCACTTGCGTGGCTAGATCCAAAATCTTCCACTGCTTACAGGATCATTAATGGGTAATAGGATTACCCTACATCAAGATAAATTAAATCTAATTTAATTTATCTTTTTTTATTTTAATGATTATAATAATAATAATCAAATTTGAAATATCTCAGATCTGATTTAAATCAAAGAAAATTTTTTTTGAAATATATCTCTTGATTCGATCAGATCTGAACGAACCTGGTCCAGAAAATCAGAATTTTCCTTCAACTGATATCAGAGCCAAGATTCTAAAGTGTTTAGATCTAATTTTAAATTTATTTTAATTAAAAATAAGTAATTTTAGATGTCACATTAGATGTGATCAGATCTAAAATCAGAAAAATTAAAATTAAATGATTTGGATCTAAGATTAGAAAATATGCATGACTAGTTCTAAAATAGAATAGTTCTATAGAATAGTCTTACATGTTTTCAATTTAATTTGATTAAATCATATTTTAGATCTATTTATTTACTATTTTTTGATATTATAATTATTATAATAACATCTAAAAAATAATAAATAAAAATTATTTAATTTTAACATCATATGAGATATGATTGATGCATGTCTAGACTAGTTGTAGAATAGTTCTACATAGTTGTCTAGATTAGAGTTTATTTTGATAAGATCAATTTAAATCTAATTTTTTAGATTATTATGAGATAATTTAGATCTGAAAATATGCATGATTCGATACATGAGATGTATGCAAAATATGCCATGATTAGATCTAATTTGTATATGAGATATATGATATAGATCTAAAACTATTTTATAGTATTACATGTTCCTGATTAAGGCATTCCTCTTGGCCGTCCGGTCATAAGAATGAAGAAGGGTTTAAAGGCCCTCTCCTTCCATCCGATGGGATGTTCTTATGATGTGTAGGGGTGCTGTGCATTCGTCCTTAATCAGAAATCCAAAACTTACTTTCTGCAAAACCCTAGATCCTGAAATCCCTAGGATTTATTGTGCATATTTTATTTATGAACCCTACTTAATTAAGAATTAAGATTATGAAATATTAATTAGATCTAAAATTGAGAATTTTAGATCTAAGACATATTCATAATACTGGGTTCGGGCTTGGGTAGCTCAATTAGGTCTAAGCGGTTGATCAAACCGAATCAAGAGTTGGTTAGATGGGATCAACAATGCTTAAATTGACCAGCCTAATAGGATTAAGTCTGGGTCAAGATCGAGTCACGATCAAGCAAGACCTAATTAGGCTCAGAGGTTAGAGTCTGGATTGTAGGCTAACCCAATTGGTTCTGACTCAACAATTTGGTGTCTAAGGTAAGTTTGGCACATACGACCGACTGGTTTTTAATTGGAAGCTACTCGACCTGAATGCATTCTTGTATGAGTTAATGGCATATTCCTTCCACCGGTCTCACTTACCTGGCCATATCTATTGACACAGTTCTGATCTGAGGTGGTCAATAATCCGAGCTAACCCATGCCACTAGGTTAGTCATAATTGTTATGACTATGATAAGTCTAGTTTAATGAGACCTGAATCAATTCTCCCTAAGAAAAGATTAAGTCTGAGGTCTTCCACCATTGTAGATGTGCGGGCCCTTCCCGAGGTTGATTGTTCTCGGCTGGATACAGTGGCTCAGTTGCACCGAAGAAGATGCAACCATGTCTATTAGGCATTGGATGCTATGGGCTGGAGGATGAGTTGGGCTCAATATTTTGGATACGGTGAGAGACTCAATTAGGAATCCAGTCTATGCAAATGGTGGGTCTGACTTAACTAAGGAGTGGATCAATATTTCGGATATGGTGAGATTCATGAATTAGAGACCAAGTTTGGGTGCACCATGATTAGAGAATCATTGAACAAGAGTTGTTCACTCATTGGCTAACCCATCACCAATAACTGTTAGGTGAGGTGATGAGTCAGTTGGTGAGACCGCACCATCCCACTAGAAATCATTAATCATGGAGATTTTCGCATCTCTACAGAGGGAGTGTAGGGATCCAAAAAAATAGTGAAAGCTAATTTATTTAAAAATAAAATTTTTAAATAAATTGGTCAAGTCATAATTACAGTATCTAACTAGAATCTTTGACTCTCTACAGAAAAATGTCTGCGTCCAATCCATTAGCACGTATCCTAGGACACACATAGACTGACCAGGACCCAATTATAAAGATTGGCTCAGAAACTAATTATAAAGATTAGCTCAAGAATTACAAAATTATTTTGGGTTCTGAGAAGTTAACCCATGTATTGGACCAGGATCCTCCCACCTTATCAGTCCATCCATCCACTGAACAGAGAGCATCTCTGAAAAAATGGATAGACGAAGATAATAAGGCCAGATATTACATGTTGGGCTCGATGTCTGATGAGCTCCAGCGCCAACATGAAGATATCGGGACTGCTCGCCAAATGTTGGCTCACCTACAAGAGATGTTTGGTGAACAGAGTCATGCAGCCAAATATCAAGTCACGAAATGACTTTTTAAGGCTAAGATGCATGATGGACAGTCAGTCCAAGATCACTGTCAGATGATGATCAAGGACTTGAAAGAGCTTGAGAAGCTCGATGTGAAGTTAGACTTGGATCTATAGAATGATGTTATTTTGCAATCCTTAATTGATGCATATGGGCAATTCATCATGAATTATCACATGCATAAACTTCAAAATTTCTTGGCTGAATTAATGAACATGCTGGTCATCGCCGAGCTTTTTATGAAACGTTCTAAAGGCTTAATTCTTGCTATAGAATGGACTTCTTCCAAAAGAAAATCTTCTAGAAAGAAAAAGAACTCTACGAAAAAGCAGAAGGTGGAAGGAGCAAACAAAAAGAAGGCAGAGCCAAAGAAGAAGGCCGCTATCAAAGAAAAGTGTTTCCATTGCAATAGCGATGGCCACTAGAAGCGAAACTGCCCTACTTATTTGGCCACTCTGAAGAACAAGAAGGAAGGTCCTTCTGGAGGTATGCTCATTATTGAGTCTAACCTTAGGGTTTCTTCTACATCCAGTTGGATGCTTGACTCTAGTTCTAGTGCTCATCTGTACACTTCCATGCAAGGTCTTTAGGATAGCAGAAGGCTGAGGGATGGAGATATGATCCTACGTATCGAAAATGGAGCAAGAGTTGCTGCAGTGGTGGTGGAAACATATCCTCTTCGATTACCATCTGGTTTAGACTTAGTTTTGAAAGACTGTTATTATGTGCCTGCAACTAGCAGGAATTTGATTTTTATTTCATGCTTAGCACTTGAAGGCTATGTGATTACCTTCTTTAAGGACCATTGTAACATTCTTTATAAAAGAAATAAAATTGCAATTGGTTTTCTTATTAATGGTCTTTATCAGCTATATATTGATGTACCTGTTCTAACTATAGAGCAAAACATGAATACCAAACGACCTAGAGATAGTCCAAATGATAGGTATCTATGGCATCTGAGTTTAGGTCATATAGCAGAAGATAGGATCAACAAATTAGAAAAAAATGGACTATTGAGTCCGTTGACTTTCGAGTCATATTTAACTTGTTAATCTTATCTTCAAGGCAAAATGACTAAACTCCTTTTTGTAGGACATGAGGAAAGGGCCACAGATCTTCTTGCCCTAGTACATACTGATGTGTGCGACCCATTTGATGTGCCGGCTAAAGGCAATTTTGTCTACTTCATTACCTTTACCGATGATCTATCTGGACCTTAGTAGATCCACCAGAAGGTATAGTAACTATTGGGTGTAAATGGATCTTCAAGAGAAAGATTGGTGCACATGGAAATGTGGAGACATTCAAGGCTAGACTAGTGGCAAAAGGTTATAGTCAACACGAAGGCAATGACCATCAGGATACCTTTTCTCCAGTGGCTATGCTAAAATCTATCCGCACATTGCTTGCCGTTGCAGCCTATTTCGATTATGAAATATGGCAAATGGATGTGAAAACAGCATTCTTAAACAGATATCTTGAGGAAGATATCTATATGGAACAATCGCTATGTTTCACATCCAGTGATACTGATCATAAGGTTTACAAGCTGCAAAGGTCCATATATGAACTTAAGCAAGCATCTCGGAGCTGGAATACTCATTTCAATGATGTGATCAAAATGTTTGGTTTCATCAAAAATAAAGAGGAACCGTGTGTCTTCAAAAAGGTCAATGGGAGCGCTGTTGTCTTCCTCGTATTGTACGTGGATGACATCCTCCTTATTGAGAATGATATTCCCATGATGACGACAGTCAAAATATGGTTGTCCAAGGAATTCTCCATGAAAGACCAAGGTAAAGCATCCTTTATTCCAAAAATTAACGTCTATAGGGATAGACCGAATAGGATGCTAGGACTTTCACAAAAGTTGTACATAGAGGAAGTACTAAAGAGGTTTAATATGGAAAACTTTAAGAGAGGATTAATACCCTTCAGACATGGTATTCATCTTTCCAAGAAGATGTGCCCTAGCACACCTGAGGAAATAGAACGCATGAGCAAGATCCCTTATGCTTCTACAATAGGGAGCCTCATGTATGCCATGCTATGTACACGACCTGATATAGCCCATGCTGTGAGTGTCACAAGCAGATATCAGTCAAATCCAGATGAAGAATACTGGACTTCTGTGAAATGTATCCTTAAGTACTTAAGAAGAACTAAGGATATGATGTTGGTCTTTGGTAATGGAGAACTCCAAGTCCAGGGATATATAGACTCAAATTTTATGTCCGATGTAGATGATTGAAAGTCGACATCTGGGAGTCTATTTGTGTGCAATGGTGGTGCTGTCAGCTGAAAGAGTTCCAAGCAAATCATGATAGCAGATTCCACCATGGAAGCAGAATATATCGCTGCATCAGAGGCTATGAAGGAAGCATTCTGGTACAAGAAGTTTGCTGCAAAAATTAGAGTAATGCCATAGATGCCATTCCTCTGTACTGCGACAACAATGGCGCCATAGCCCTTGCTAAGGAGCCGAGGTCTCACAAGAAATCCAAGCATATTGAGCGGTGATACCACCTCATCCGCAATTACCTCGAGAAGGGTTACGTCGAGGTCAAGAGAGTCAACTCTGCAGACAATGCGGCAGACCCACTTACAAAGCCATTGGGACAACAAAAGTTCGAAGCCCACCTTGAGAAGTTGGGACTTAGACTTATAGCCAAATGGCTTTAAGATAAGTGGGAGATTGTTAGATATATGTGCCCTAGAAGTAAGAATTGGCTGACACTTGTAATACACTTCTAGGGGCAAAATTATAATTTTGACTATAATCAATAAAATGGATTATTTTCTATCACATATGTGTATTTAGTGTCTGTGATACATCCTTTGAGTTAATGGTAATGATAATTCATATTTTCAAGAGTTGAAAATTTAAGACATGAATAATCATTATTAACTCATAAAACGCTTCCGACCATATGATCATCATAAGGATGGTGATTGATCTGGAAGGTTGGTGTACAAGCGCTTCTCTTTAGTAGATGAGTCGTGAGTCTATGGTGTGAAGATACCGGAGTGAGAGTATAGATACTCATTAGAGAACGAGGGCACTGAGCATGACCACCTCGAGTAGTCATTAGGAAGTCTACCTTCTCGTCAATGACTAACTCGATGCTGCAGTGGTGTGTCTGGTTCTTTGACCTGAGGTGCATCGACAGTTCACCTTAAGGGTGTTATAGTTTGACTACACCATAACTCAGTCTCCTAGCCATACAGAATCTTGAGGTGTATATTGGCTATAGCGTGTTCATTGTAGAAATTGGATTGCATCAAGATGGAATCTATCTACCTCGGTGGTAGAGGAGCAGCCCTATGATGATCATGATAATCAAGTCCAGAAGCCCATGGCCATGGCAGAGTGAAATAATAAAAAGAGATTCTATTTAGGTTTTCACATCGGACTTGAATCGAATGATTACATAATATGACAGAAACTAGGGTTTAACGAGTTCACCTTAACCCTAATCTGATCGAGGCTCAAGATAGAAGAACTTAATCACATAGATAGCTGCACCAAGAGGTTCGCATTCAGCTCTGATGGGTTGCCACCATATACTACTAGATGTCACTGGTGGATTTTGGGAGCAATTAGAATGATTTAGATGATCGATCATTCTAGCTGTTCGAATCATAAGAGTTCTGATCCATCAAAAGAGATTTTGATGATGTCGACGATAGAGATCATGACATATCCTATTACCATACAGAACTGAACCTAACTAGATCACACAAACAAGCATTTGAATCTGATGATTATCAATTGAACTAATCCAATTTAATTGATTTGAATGAGATTCAATTAGATTCAAGGAAATCATGCTAGCACTCGATTGAACCTAACATTCTTCTTTTACTATCATAAATAGTTGTTCTGACTGAGCCAAAGGAGTTTGTGCTCGATCATAAGCCTTCATTTGGTCTGACTGGAGTCTATCCAGGTCAGAAAAGGATTGTCTTATTTTGTAAGATAATACCTGCCATTTTTGGTCATCCGCCATTTCTCATCCTTTGACTTTGGTCAAAAGTTGACTTTTGACTGGTCAAATATTGACCATTGACACTTTAACTTCTATCCATATGTCACGCACCTATTGGAGAGCTGGTGGGAGCTTGTCCTCCTGCCAGAACCTGGCAAGGAGGAGGGTGCATGCCAAGGGTGGCATGCGCCCAAGCTGGAGGCGCCCAGGAGTCCCTGTTGGATAGGGACTCCATCTTCTTTTTGGATTTCGATTAGACTCCTCCTAAGAACCAACTTTGACTAGTCTTAGGCGCCATCTAAGGATGAATCCAAGAGACTCTATTCCCACCAATCAAATTTTGATCTGATTTCACAAAGAGTTGTGAGTGGTTGGGAAGAAGAGGAGTTGGATCATGCATAATCTATAAATAAGACCCTGTGCCCAACTCAAAAAGTAATGCAATTTCCTATGCCCCAAGGCTGCCTCTCCCTCCTCCTCCATGCCAAGTCCATCTTCTCCCTCTCCTCTCCACGCCCAAAGTAGTTTGGGATCTTAGTTGGTGTAATCTAGGCGAGAGAAAGGTGACAGAAAGCTAGAAGGCAGCGCTGTGCAAAGGACAACTGCTGATCTTCAAAAGTTATTTTGAAGATCCTCCAGATCAGATCCAGATCTGATTTTTGGAGATGTGATAGAGAAGAAGAGGATCTTCAGATCCAGCTCGAGTGGATACTGATAGAGGCCAGGTACTTGCATGGCTAGATCCAGAACCTTTCGCTGCTTACAGAATCATCAACGGATAATAGGATTACCCTACATCAAGATAAATTAAATCTGATTTAATTTATCTCTTTTTATTTTAATGACTATAATAATAATAATCAGATTTGAAATATCTCAGATCTAATTTGGATTAAAAAGAAAAATTTTTGAAATATATCTCTTGATCCGATCAGATCTGAACAAAATTGGTCCAAGAAATCAGGATTTTTCTTCAGTAGATACCAGTCTAACCCTACAAAAAATCACTGAAAGGTGGTTAAAACCATCCTTAAGTGTTTGAGAAATACTAAAGACTAATGATTGATTTATGGTGAGTCAGATCTGAAGCTTATGGGGTTTACAGACTCCAACTTTCAATCTGACCAAGATGATAGTAAAAGTATGTCAGGGGATATCTTTACTCTAAATGGTGGAGCTATCTACTGAAAAAGTTTCAAGCAACATACAGTGGCTGACTTTGTTTGCGAAGCAGAGTACATGGCAGCATCAGATGTAGCAAAAAAAGTCATGTGACTGAGGAAGTTCATTATCGAGCTTAGAGTAGCATTCTCTATTGATGGTCCAGTTCTGCTCTACTACGACAGCACTGGTGCCATAGCTCAGGTAAAGAAATCGAAGGCATACCAGCGGATAAAGCATATTCTGCACCACTTTTATTTCGTCCGTGAGATTAGGATCTTGGTGACGTCAATCTTCAAAGATCGACGAAAAGAAGAACCTAGTTGATCCCTTCACTAAAGCCCTGACAATCAAGGAGTATGACAACCATAAGTCGAAGATGGATATTAGATACTATGCTGAGTGGTTTTAGGACAAGTGGGAGTTATTGAGAATTATGTCCCAAAGCCAATCGACAGTCTATTGACGGTTGAGCTATTTTATAATTATAATTAATTTATTAATTAATAAAAATATTTTGGCATCTTTTTCATCATAAGTTTATATCTTCTAATGAACTCCATTATTGTGATAAAGTCCTTAAGACTGTTTAGTTTTGATAAAGAGAGGATTTATCGATTAGTCCTTAAATTTGTTCACGACCAAATAATAGGCTGTTAATTAGGACAATAGTGTCTATCGAGCATAGGTCGCTATATGCCATATAGGTTGATTGTCCTCTTAACTAAGGAATGTGGAGACACTAGTATAGCACACAGGTGAGATGTATGGCTATATCATCATGGAATGTGACCAACTCCAGAGCATTCTACTATCAAGAATGTCTCTGATGGGATATAGATACAAGTATTTCTTAGACCTGAGATCACCTCAATGACTTGCAAGCAACTCACTATGCTTTGGTATCAAAATAACTGAATTTCTAATTCAGCAATAGAAGGCTTCTGGGCACAGTCAAGTACTTACGAAGTCGGAGTGGCTATAACCCTCATAAGTTGGAGTGGCTATAACCCTCAAGGCTTCTGGGCACAGTCAACTAAATTTCTAATTTGACAAGCTAAAATCGACAGTTGAAAATTTTACTTTAAGTTCAAATAAACTTCATATGATTCTTAAAAATCAAAAGGCTGTTTATAATAAGACCAGTCTAGGCTATAACCCTCTAAGAAAATAAAAATTTTTGAAAAATATTTTTGTAGATTCATAAAGTAATAAATTTTTAAATATTACTTGCCTTAAATATGGAAAACTATGACATAAATCTTATACATGTTTCTCTAATAATTTAAATATAAAAAAAATATGAATTTCAAAAGGAACCATTGTGACTAATCTTAAAGGACCCAAGAAAACTTGGATACCTAGAGTAAGGACTTGATTTTGCATGTAGGTGTGTCTTGCACACAAAGAAGAAAATCAAAGATAATATCTTGATAGTGGATGCTCAAGACACATGTCCGGTGATGAGCTTCAATTCATCACACTTGATGCTAAAAGTGGAGGAATGATCACCTTTGGAGACAATGGCAAAGAAAAGATTATCGGTATAGGTAACATTGGTATCACTCCCTCCAAGTATATTGAAAATATTTTATTAGTAGATTGTTTGAAATACAATCTCTTAAGCATTAGTCAACTTTGTGACAAGGGTTACAAAGTTATTTTTGAATCTTCACTATGCACTGTAACTAGTCCCAATGATGATGGCATTAAGTTTGTTGGACATAGACATGCTAATATTTATATGATAGATTTGAATGATCTTTCTATGATAAACATGCAATATCTAGTAGCTATGATGCCAAAATTAATAAAACTAGTTGGCTTTGGCACCGTAGGCTTGCATACATTAGTATGCATTCATTTTCAAAGCTTATTAAAAAGGAATTAGTTATCGGTATATCAAAATTGAACTTTGAAAAAGATAAAATTTGTGATGCATGCCAACTAGGTAAACAAACTAGAATTTTATTCAAATCTAAGAACATTGTTTCAACTTATAGGCCATTAGAACTATTGCACATGGATTTGTTTGGTCCTATAAGAACAACAAGCTTAGGTAAAAAAATATTATGATTTTGTAATTATCGATGACTACTCATATTTTACATGAATTTTTTTTTTGGCACACAAAGATGAAACTTTTCATATTTTCTCAAAGTTTTACCAAAAAGTTATAAATAAAAAAGGGTCTTCAATTCAAAGCATTCGAAGTGATCATAGAACCAAATTTAAAAATCAAGATTTTAAAAAATTTTATGATGAAAAAAAAATAAGCCATAATTTTTCGGCACCTAGGACACCCCAACAAAATAGGATGATAGAAAGAAAAAATAGAACTCTAGAAAAAATGGCCCATACCATGCTATATGAAAGCAACCTTCCAAGATACTTTTGGGTGGAAGAAATTAACACGGTATGTTACATCTTAAACTATGCCCGAATCAGATCAATTTTAAATAAAACACCTTATGAGCTTTTGAAAGGAAGAAAACCTAACATTACATAATTTCATGTTTTTGGTTGTCGATGTTTTGTTTTGAACAATGGTAAAGAAAACTTAGAAAAATTTGATGCAAAATTCAATGAAGCTATTTTTCTTGGTTACTCCTCTTCTAGTAAAACTTTTAGAGTGTTTAACAAAAGAACCTTTGTAGTAGAGGAGTCAATACATGTTGATGAGACTAATGATCTTTCATCAAGAAAGAGTGAGGATATTGATGATGTAGATCCTCTTATAGAAGGGATGAAGGAGATCATCCTAAAAGATTCAACAAATCAAAATAAAAAGGATCATGAAGACAAACAAGAAAATGAGGATGAAGGATAACAAGAATAATCTCAAGGTACAAATGATCTTTCAAAAGAATGGAGGTATGTTCACAATCATCCCAAAGAACTAATTATTGGTAATCCTACACATAGGATAAGAACTCGCTCTTCACTTAGAAATATATACAATCATTTTGTATTTATTTCTCATTATGAACCTAAAATCATAGATGAAGCCGAAAAAGATTATAATTAGATAAATGCAATGCAAGAGGAACTTAATCAATTTGAAAAAAATAATGTATGGATCTTAGTATCAAGACCTAAAAATCATCCAATAATTGGCACAAAATGGGTATATAGAAATAAATTAGATAAAAATAAAAATATAATTAGAAATAAAGCAAGATTAGTTGCAAAGGATTATAATCAAAAAAAGAAAATTGATTTTGATGAGACCTTTGCATCTATTGCTAGACCAGAAGCAATTAGACTTTTACTCGCTTATGCATGCTTTATAAATTTTAAGTTATTTCAAATGGATGTTAAAAGTACTTTTCTAAATGGATATATTGCCGAAGAAGTTTATGTAGAACAATCTTTTAATTTTGAAAATCATGCTTTTCCAAATCATGTTTTCAAATTAAACAAAGCATTATATGGTTTAAAACAAGCACCTAAGACTTGGTATGAAAGATTAAGTAAATTCTTGCTTAATAATGAATTTTTAAAAGAAAATGTAGATACAACCCTTTTCATTAAAAGAGATCATGATGACATCTTAGTAATACAAATATATGTTGATGACATTATATTTGAGTCTACTAATGAAACTTTATGTCAAGATTTTGCTAAGCTCATATAGGAAGAGTTCGAGATAAGCATAATGGGTGAACTAACATTTTTTTTCAGACTTTAAATCAAACAAACAAAGAAAGAAATCTCCATCACCCAAAGCAAGTACACAAGAGAGCTACTTAAAAGATTTAGAATTGAGAGCTCCAAAGCCATTGGTACACCCATGAGTCAATCATGTAAGCTTAACAAGGATCGAGGTAAAAGTGTTGATACAAAAATCTATAGAGGTATGATAGGTTCTTTATTGTATTTAACTGCTAGTAGATTAGATATCATATTTAGTGTTTGTTTATGTGCATGATTTCAATCTAATTCAAAGAATCATATTTAAATGCTACAAAAAGAATACTTAAATATCTAAAAAAAACTCAAACTATAGGTTTATGGTACTCTAAGAATTCATCAATTGATTTAATTAGATATTTAGATGCAAACTTTACTGGGTGTATATTAGACAGAAAAAGCACTAGTGGAACTTGCCAATTTATAGAAGTTAACTTAATCTCTTGGTTTAGAAGCAAAATTCAGTAGCATTATCTACGGTCGAGGCCGAACACATTACAATCAAAAGTTGCTGTGCACAAATCTTGTGGATTAAGCAACAACTTGAGAACTTTGGCATTAAACTAAACAAAATTTTCATAAGATATGATAATACTAGTGCCATAAATCTATCTAAGAATCCAATTCAATACTTTAGGTCAAAATACATTGAAATGATATATTATTTCATAAGAGAGTATGTTCAAAATAATGACATAATTCTTGATTATGTTTGTATTAAAAAATAATTGGCTGATATTTTTACTAAGGTCTTAAGTGAAGATAAATTTTATGAAATCAGGAGAGAATTGAGAATTCTAGATCCTTTTGCTTAAATATCCTTCTTTTGATCCCAACTTATCCTCAACTAATATTTTTTGGATCAATCCTTGAGACTTAATTTCATTGCTTTAAGTTAAAAGTTATCCATCCTTCTTATCTTTTTCTTGACTATAAGAAGAAAAATTATTTTTAAACTTAATAAGAAAAATCATGGATAAACAATTATACTTTACTTGTCTCATGAATTTATTTGAGCATTCTAATGATTTTAATCATTTGATTCATTTTAAGCAACTATTTGTATTTTACACATTTTGATCATATTATTATTCTTTTTAAAAATTAATTAGTATCAAGAAATTATTTTTTATCTTAAAATAAGATTATTGATGAATATTCATGCCTTATTCAGATTGATTAATTTTGAAAAATAAATTTTAAAAAAAAACTCTTTTTAAGTCTTTTGATATTGATGTCAAGCAAAATATTTCAAAGAAGCTATTAAAATTAAATATTCAAAGAGAACTTTAGTTTTTAATCAATTGATATCAAACAACTTAATATTTATCTTGTATTTTATTGATCTTAAAATATATATAATAATAATAAAAGAAGAGAAGAGATGATCCCTGAAAAATTGAATATATCTTATAATTTGCTTTGAATGATCTATTTAAAATCTTTAGTCTTTAAAATATTTCATCTCTTTTGAATCTTTGAAATTTAAAATAATTTTATTTAATGAATTTATTTTATTCAAAAAGGAGGAGATGTGTTTTTAATCCATATTATTCATAAATAATTTTTTTAAAAAAAAGATATTCATTCTAAATTTGTTGTATTCTTTCAAAATGGGGAAGAAAAGCTAAAAGATAAATTTATCCAACAATAATTATGAAAATGAGGGAGAGAAAATATTATGGGATGAATTTTTTGATATTTACTCTTAAAAAATAAGAAAAAATATATTTATTTGTTAAATATTATCTAGTTAGTCTTGACTGAATATTCTAATTAATTTAAGTTAAGGATAATGAACTTTGATTATTTTATGATCCTTTTAACTTAAGCCTTCATGTAATTATTTAGTTTAAATTCAATTGATTTGATTGCTAATAATTTTTGATAACTAATTGGAGTTAAAACTAATTTGAAATATATTCTCAATCCAAATAAATTAATTTTGATACATACTTCTAATTTTGAAACTCATTTAAAAATATGAATATAATACATAATTTTTAATGTATTTTTATAAATTTTTATAAAATTATTTTTGCTCTGATACTATCTTTGTTTTGCTCGATATATTTTTGATATATATCTTTTTTGAGCTTAATTGACTAAAATTTATTTAAGAAAAGGAAAGAATGAATAATGAATTAAATGTTGTGCTTGATTATACTATTCAAATTTTTGAAAAGCTCTAATCCTCTTAAAACTTAAAAGTACATACTTAAAAATCTATTCAAAGAATCATATTTATTCAGAAAGAAGGAGAGCCATATTTGAGTTTAAGCTAATTTTTTATAAAGAAAGAAATTTCAAATGATAAGCTTTTAAAGGGAAGTTGATCATTTGATTTGATTCAATTTTTTAAATTTTTGTTTTAATTTTTTGAATTTGATACATCTATTATTTGACACACTCCATCACATATCTGATTCCTCATTTGATTCAGATGCTTCCAGCCATGATCTCTACTAGATTTAGTTTAGTCATCTTTGTATTAGGTTATGATCTAGTATCTCTTAGTTGTTTCTATGATCTTTGTATTAGTTGTTGATCAAGTCAAGGTTGGTTATATGTATATTTTTTTTTTTTATCTAACTTATGGCATTGGTACTATTGGCTGCTTGGGTCATGGATAGTTGTATCCATGAATTTTGTATGTTTTGATAGCCTATCACTCATGAATGCTTTTGATATCTTTAGCACTTATATATTTTGTTGACTTAATGTTATGATTTATTATGTGTGGAATGATATCATTTGGATGTAAATATGTGTATATAAATATGATGATGTCATTTGAATGATGTGAAATGTAACCTCTGTGAATTAGCCAAAATTCTATTATGGTATACTGTAAACACTGTGTTGTATATAAGCTAATTGAAAGTTTTGTTATAAACTCTTGTTCTAATAGAAAAACATATGGATAATTTAAGGGGGGTTTTCTTTTTGAATTTTAAAATTTCTTAAGATCTTATTTGATTATGTCAAAAAGGAAAAGTAAAGTAAATAAAATTGGGTTATAAGCAAAATTGAAGTAAAATTGATAAAAGAAATAAGTAAGTCAAACTTTTTTGCACATAATTTGAATGTCTAACCATAAGTAATCTTCAAAATGCTCTTTATGCAATATTTATTAAATAACTGAATATGATATTCTAGTAAGGGATGTAGGCTTCTACAAGCTTTATTTTTGCTTATGCTCAAATATTTTGTCATCATAAAAAATGAAGAGACTGTTGCTCCAAGAATTAATTTTGATGATTACAAAGCATTTGAGGGGATTACTAATGAATTTGGCTTGGAAAAAGACTTTTTGTATTTCAGGTGCAAAATTATAATTTTATCAAATTTTAATCTGAGAATCTCAAGAGAAAGTATAGAAGATTTCTGATCCTTTGGAGGCAGTCCCATAATTTTTGGATGCATATTTTGGGAGAAAATCAAGTTTGAAGCAAAAGGATCGACCCCTAGGTCTATCCTTGCTGAAGCAGGCTATTTGGCATACTGTTTCTATACCAAGAGTCGACTCCAGGATCGACCTCTATTATTTTGAAGGTCAAAAATATAAAATAGTTGATTTTTTGAATTTTGTCTCAGAGGCCAGAGATCGATCCATGAGTCGATCCCTATGATAGAAATCTTCTGCAACAACTAGTTTTATCCCATTTTGATAGCTTTTAATACTTTCTTTAGCTTTTCGATAGCTACAAATCTTATCCAGGATTCTCTCCTTCATTCATTGAAGATTTAAAAGGCTACAAAAAGAAAAAAATATATTAAATTTTATTATTATTATCTTTAAATTCAGTCCTAAGCAAAAGTCATCTTCAAGCAAAGAAGCTTTCATGTCAAGTTCACCAACCTCTTAAGAACTCATTCAAGTCTCTAACAATCTTGAGAAAAATTAGAAAAGCTTCCTCCATTATTGTGAAAAGTGTTCTTAAGATTTTATTTGCTCATTAAGGGAGCTAAATTTGTATTTGATTGTCATTAACTCTTATGTTCTACTTTATTATTTTGATTCAAGTTTTGGGAGGGCTCCAAAACTTAGGAGGATTGATTTGAACCTTAAATTGGAGTGTGTAGGGTTAGTTTATATCCGAAAAATAAGTGTGCTAGCTTGGGATAGCTAGCGTCAGAGGTACCGACATTGTATTCTGATTGAATATGTTTAGAAGATTTGAATTTTCAAGTAGGAGCTTGGAGAATGGATGTAGGTGAAAGAAAAGCACCGAACCACTATAAATCTTGCTTATTTGTGGTGTGCTTGCTATCTTTCTTTTCTTAGTTTATTAAATTATTTTTCTCAAAGCTTTTATATTTTCATCTACCTAAATCACTTTACATACACGACTTGAATATCATCATTCAATCTTGATATCTTTAAATTAGCTTTAAAATTTTAAAAATCTAATTCACCCCCCCTCTTGGATTGTATAGCTGGGCAATAGGCTACAACTTTACCTATCAGACATTGAAATTCTTTTTTTATTTTCGATGCAATCATTTCTTAGATAGCTCTGATCTTCTCAGGATTTGCTTCGATGCCATGTTTTGATATCATCAATCTCAGAAACTTTTCTGTGATCACTCCGAAAGCACATTTGGTTGCATTCAGCTTCAACTTGTACTTTTGGAGAATGCTGAGGTCTCTTCCAGATCGGTAATATGATTTATTGAAGATTGATTTTTGATAAGTATGTCATTCATATAAACCTCCATGTTGCGATCAATCTGCTCCTTGAAAATCTTGTTTACTAGATGCTAATACATCGCACCTGCATTTTTAAGCCTGAAGGGCATAACCCTATAACAATAAAGACCACAGTCAATAATAAAAGCAATTTTCTTCTCATGTTCTGGTGTCATCCAGATTTGGTTATAACCGGAGAATGCATCCATGAAAGTAAGAAGCTCATGGCTTGAGGTTGCACCCATCAATTGATCAATTCTGGATAGGAGATAGCTATCCTTTGGGTAGGCGCTCATGGCTTGAGGTTGCATCCATCAGTTGATCAATTCTGGATAGGAGATAGCTGTCCTTTGGGTAGGCCTTGTTCAGATGTATGAAGTCTATGCACATCCTCCACTTGCCATTAGCCTTCTTGATGAGAACCATGTTCGCGATCTAGTCTAGGTAGGATACCTTTCAGATGAACTAGACTTTAAGAAGCTTGTCTACTTCATCCGCAATGGCCTTCTATCGCTCTAGCACAAAGCTATGCTTTTTTTGTTTCACTAGTCGACGTTTGAGATCCACACCCATGCGATGTTCCATTACTTTAGCATCAATTTCGAGCATATCTATGGGTACCCAGATGAAGACATCAGCATTCCTTCGTAAGAAGGCAATGAGTTGCTTTCTAACTTTTTCTTTCAGGTTAAAGCCAATTTGAATGGTATGATCTTCATTTCCATCATTTAGAGAGACCATGACAAGGTCATTGATTAGTTCGCCCCACTCTTTAGTCAAGTCGTCATGGGCATCAAGTCTATCTACTGGGTAGGGCTCAGCTTGCTTTCTTCCTTACAGGGTAATGGTGTAACAATATCGTGCCAAAGCCTGATCCCCTCTAACTTCTCTGACTCCATACAATATCGAGAACTTCATCTTCAAATAGTAGGTTGAGACCACTATCCGAAGTGCATTCAAACTAGATCGACCAAGAATTGCATTATAGACGAAGGGAGCTTTTACCATCAGAAAATCAACTTGAGCCTTGGACTGTTTTTGGTATCAGTCTGGCCACAATCATTAAAATAATTATTCCTTCAACCTACACAGCATCGCTAGTGAATCCGACCAAAGGAAAATTCATAGGCTCCAGATGACTATCAGGTATAGATATTTTAGATAAAATATCATAAAATAAAATATTAGCAGAGCTTTCATTATCAATCAAAATACGACATACATCATAATCAGCAATATTTAAAGTTACTACAACCACGTCATTGTGTGAAAATTGAACCTACGTGCATCTTTTTCAGAGAAAGTGATGGATTCTTTAGTCCTCTACCTCTTCGTTGGCTCTTCTGATTTGCTGGTCTTCCCCTATCAATGTCCCCTAGTGATAGTATTGATGATTCCAAGTGGAGGCTACTCTTCTTGCGGTTCATCCCTCTGAAGCAGCTCAGGTTGCGATAGGGCTCTTGGTTGATCCTCCCTTCTTTCTGACCGACATCATAGAAATTGATCCAGCTGACCCCTTCTAATTAGCTCCTCGATCTTATCTTGGAGCTGGATACAATCTTCAGTGTCATGACCATGGTCATGATAGTAGAGGTAGTACTTGTTAGGATTATGCCTGATGGGGTGGGACTACATTCTCTATGGCCTCGATAATTGCTCCATAATCTCCATCAGCACTTGGATCTTTGGAGCATTCAGAGGGGAGTAATTATGAAATATTCTGGGAGGGGAGTTCCACCTCGCCCTTCGGTCCGAGCTTCTATGTTGACGAGCTTAAGATGGAGTCCAAGCTCATCTACACCCAAGAGGGGTTCTAGAGCATGGCCGAGCTTCACTCAGCTTCTCAACAGTTGTGGGTTTGTTAAATTCACCCACTTGCCACTCTCCTATGGCTTCATCATCTGTTAACTTGAAAGCCTCCTCCGCTCAAGCATAGCCTTCTACCTGGGCCAGCATGTTGGCAAACCCAGGGGTACTTCTTCTCTAGGGAGAAGAGGAGATCATTCTTCTAAATGCCGTCCTTCAGTGTGGCCATTGTAATGGATTGGTCCAAATTTTAGACCTCCAAAACAGCAATGTTAAAGCGGCTGACATAAGCTCTGATGGACTCCCCTTTTTTCTGCTTAATATTGATAAGGGAGTCTAAACCTCATCTCTGGCACTGACTACTAATGAAATGAGCTACAAACTAGTGGCTTAGCTAGTCAAAAGAAAAGATGGTACCTAGTTTGAGGTCCGAGTACTAATTTCTTATTGCTTCTTTCAAAGTAAAGAAAAAAGTTTGGCATAGAATGGTATCAGGCGCACCATGGGGCAGCATCATAGTTATGAAAGATTCGAAGTGGTTAATTGGATTGGTGGTCCCATCATAACTCTCAAACTAGGAGAGTTTGAAGTTCAGCAGGATGGACTCTTGCATGATACGGGCAGAGAATGGAGGGTCGGTGCAAATATCATCGTGGTGAGCAGGAGCGACGTGGCGAAGTTCCTTAATCCATCGATTCATTTTTTGAAGTTTTTGATCAAGAATATCATCTCGATCATGGATCTCAAAGTGTGGCTGGCTAAAGGAGGGCAAAGATTTTTCAGAGGTGAAATCATAATCAGATCGGAGGCTCTCCGCTCTCTACTTTTCAGGAGTCACTAATCGCTGTTGTAGGTGGTCAAAAATAAAACCTAACTCACTACTATATAGATAGAGTGAGTCGGGGTCGTATCCATAAGGATCGTATTAATTGAATTTAAATAATAAATTTAACTTAAAAGCAAGATTTAAGAATTAATTAAAAGACTACTTATTTAATTAAGAAAATAAATAAATAAGTAAATTAATTTAAAGGAAGGTTGCAAGTATAGAGATGGATTCTCAGGATTTCAATTGATCACTTATCTGACAGCTGGTACTTTTTTTAATATGCTATAATTAATATCTAATCAATAAAAATATAATCTATCTTAGAGAGTATAATCTGTACCCTTAGATCATAGTCCGTCTCTTAAAATTATAGGCTAGTCTAAATTAATTTAGATATAATACCAAGAATTAATTCAAATATAATCTATT
The DNA here is from genome assembly GCA_006176705.1 of Cocos nucifera. Classification (NCBI taxonomy): domain Eukaryota; kingdom Viridiplantae; phylum Streptophyta; class Magnoliopsida; order Arecales; family Arecaceae; genus Cocos; species Cocos nucifera. Next base: position 46,772 of record QRFJ01003497.1, on the reverse strand, counting down.
CTAAGAGCACGAACCATACCCATAGATCATGACTCATCTCAAGGATAATAAATTATTCCAAATTAAGTATAAAAAAAATAAAGACATAAAGATATTATAACTAAAAATAGTCTTTATTGTAAATTAAAAAGAAATACAAAAGATAGAAAATAGAAAATACCATCAAAATAAGATTACAATAATCTCCTAAGAACTAGGTGATCAGTCGAACATCAAAAAGTTTCTCGCTGACATCTTCATCCTTGAATCCCCCTGAAGAATTCGAGCAGTAGCTGATTGCTGGAATCTGAAGCATGAGAGAAATAGCTTGATGGTGGTTTTTGGAGAGGAGAGTGAGATTTTTAGGGCTTAGAGAAGCTATGGAGAGGTTTAGAGGGCTTATGGAGGCTGATGATCGTTACTTTAGCTTAGGGGTCTTTTTATAGAGTCTGGATTGGATTCTGCTTCTTGGAATAATTTTCTGCCATCAGATTGGATCTTAATGGTCCAAATTTGATCAAAATTGGCCTTCTGTAGCTTAAAAATAGGGTTCCTATTAAATTTCAGTCATTCGATTAGTCAATTGGATGAATTTAGATCATTGGATGGCACTGGATCTTCCTTAATTAAGTTGGAATCCATTTTCCACCATTGGATCTTCACCGGCTTGCTTCCTGGCCATCCGATCGTGCAATATCAACTGGATACTATTCGAATCAAAGCAGGATTTGATGCTCGCCATTGGATCTCCATCGGAATGAATGCCTACCATTGGATCATATAATTACTATTCTTGTAGACCGCATAGACCAACTTCACCAAACATCGCAACCAATCATGCTGCACTCTGCCTGAGAAAATTACTATTCTGCCCCTATGAGCCGCGATGGATTTTTCGTGAACCCCTTAAGGGTCCAGGTCTGCCACATGGCACGCTTTGGTTCACCGCACCTGCTGAGCTAGCTGGTTTGTGACAAGAACCATGGATCGGCCGACCGGTCTACCATGCATCGGATGATTTTTTTTTTCTTTTTCTTTTATTTAAAACTATTGGGCTTCATAACTTTTTCATTTTAGCTTTGATTTGAGTAAAATTTATTCCGTTGCAACTCATAAATCGAGCTCTTTTTATCCATGATCTTCTTTTCTATAAAAAATAAAATAAAAATATTAATTTTTAAAAAATATTGATAAATTAATTAATAAATTAATATTTTTATAAATATATTTTATGTGTTTATCACATCTTCCAACTTGAACTTTGCTCATCCTTGAGTAAAGTAGATAAATTAGTAATATATACCAATTTAGCCATGAAGTAAAAGTTAAGTTTAGATACTCCTAAAGATAGTTGATATTCGATCAGACCACTAAAGAGGTACGCCATCGGATTACCAATTCGATCCAATTAATGGTTGACTCTTAGCCATCAATATTTTTAGAGCTCTTCTTTCACCAACTTTTTACTTTACTCTCTAAATCTTCTAACATGATGTGAGTTGGATTTATTGTCTTTCTTACAATTTAGTCTCCTTATTATCTACTTTTTTTTTTAAGATTCTTGCATCCCCACCTTTTTATGCGAATCATAATGCTTACTTAGACGAAGAGGTCCAGTTACTTAGTGAGATAATGCTAGATTTTTTTTTATTCATACTGCCCATCTTTTTACGCGAACTATAATGCTTACTTAGGCGAAGAGGCTCGGTTACTTAGTGAAAAGTTAATATCTTTTTTATAAATAAATTCTAAAAGATACTTTTGCATAGTTTGATCTTTTCACCCAACTCTCATGAAGTAGATTCTTTATTAGATCAGTAAGAAAAAGATTCTAAAATCACTCTTAAAATTTGGTATGGTCTAAACCCTTCCATTTATTAGATTTTCTTAATAATTTACTCAGTATCTCTAAAATTATCTAGACCGTTAATCACTTATTGATTAGAATGCCTAATTAACTTTTAATCAAAATAAAGTTTGGTTCTATAAAACTAATTATTTTAAATCATACTTGAGGATTCACAAGTTTAAAGTTAATTATCCTCCCTCCAACTTAGTTTTCATTATCCTAAATGGAAGAAGAGAAAAATCAAAAATATTTATCAAGGAGGGGTACCACCTGGTTTGTTGTTTGCAGGTCCTTTATACTCTATTAGGTTCATAGAGGATGTTTGATGTGCTCCCCCAAACTTAGGTTGATCATTTTTATTGGTTTTCTACAAAAACAAGAATAAAGAGAAAAACTAGAAAGCTAGAAAATAAGATGATGGGTTGCCTCCCAACAAGCGCTAAGTTTAATGTCTTCAGCCAGAATAAGTCAAAAATTTATGATGGTTTATAGATTGGTTCAACTAGATCCATAGACTCGATTTGCTCTCCATCCTTTATACCATCCATATAAGGTTTGATCCATTGGCCATTAACCTTAAAAGTATTTTTCTGTTTTGGATCTCTAAGTTCTACGGCTCCATGGGAAAAAACTTGGGTCACAATGAATGGTCCGTCCCAATGTGAGCAAAGTTTTTTAAGGAATAGTCTTAACCTAGAATTAAAGAGCCATACTTTTTGGTTAGCTTCGAATGTTTTCTTGAGATGATTTTATCATGGTAAGCTTTGATTCGAGCCGTATAGATTTTAGTACCCTCGTATGCCTCGTTATGTAACTCTTCTAATTCATTTAATTATAGTCTCCCTTTTGACCCCACGTGTTTCATATCAAAATTAAATTTTTTTATTGCCCAATATGCACTGTGCTCTAATTCTACTGGTAAATGATAGGATTTTCTAAAAATAAGTCGATAAGGAGATATTCCTATAGGAGTTTTGTAAGTGGTACGGTAGGTCCATAGTGTATCTTTCAATCACTCAGACCAATCTTTACGATCAAGCCTAACCATTTTCTTTAAGATCTTTTTTATTTCTCTATTTGAGACTTCAACTTGTCCACTGGTTTGGGGGTGATATGGGGTGGCTTTTCTATGTGTGATCCCATATTTCTTCATTAAAGCTTTAAATTGCCTATTTATGAAATGCGTACCCCCATCACTAATTATAGCCCTAGGACAACCGAACCAACTTATGATATTTTTATGGATAAACTTGATTACCACCTTATGATCATTGGTTCATGTTGCTATTAGCTTCTATCCACTTTGAAAAATAATCTACTGCCACCAGAATATACTCATATCCATATGAAGAAGGAAAAGGGCCCATAAAGTCAATTCTCCAAACATAAAAAATTTCAACCACTAAAATTGAGGACAGGGGCATCATATCTTTTCTAGAAATATTTTTTATTTGTTGACATCTTAAACAATTACAACAAAAATCATAAGCATCTTTAAATAATGTTGGCCAGTAAAATCCACTTTGAAGCACTTTTGCTATCTTTTTTTTCCACTAAAATGTCCCCCACAAGCTAATGAATGGCAAAAAGTTAGGATACTTTGAAATTCACTCTTGGGGACACGTCGCCGGATGATTTGGTTTGGGCAAATTTTAAACAACTCAAGTTCTTCCCAAAAATAGTGTTTTACTTAGAAAAAGAATTTATTTTTCTCTTGTTGGATCCAATGGAATGGGACTTGTCCTATCGCCAAGTAATTAACTAGTGCAAACCAGAAAAGTTTATTAGAAGATGTTGAGAAGTGTTGTTCATTAGAAAACCTATCTCCAATGCTTTCACTATTGTGTTCTACCAAGATCCTCGAGATATGATCTGCTATTATGTTTTGAGAATCTTTTTTATCTAAGATTTGGAGATCAAATTCTTGCAACAAAAGGACCCATCTAATCAACCTAGGCTTTGTATCCTTCTTTGATAGCAGATATTTCAATGTAGCATGGTCAGAGTAGACTAAGACCTTGGAGCCCAGAAGGTATGACCTAAATTTCTCTAGGGCAAACACAACTGCTAGCAATTCTTTCTCAGTGGTGTAGTTCAATTGAGCATCCAAGAGAGTTTTGCTAGCATAGTAAATTACATGAGGTTCCTTATTGAATTTTTGCCCTAATACTATCCTGACCGCATAATCAAAAGCATCACACATAATTTCAAATGGTAGGATCCAATCCGGTGGTTTGATAATTGGTGTAGTAGTTAATGCTATTTTAAGTTTATTATAGGCAGCAAAATAGTCTTCATTAAAATCAAAGAAATTACCTTTAGCCAAAAGATTGCATAAGGGTCGGGAAATTTTGCTAAAGTCCTTAATAAAGTGCCTATAAAATCCTGCATGTCCTAAGAAAGATTATACTTGTTTAACCGATGTTGGAGTGGTAGTTTTAATATTATCTCAACTTTAGCTTTGTCAACTTCGATCCTCTGCTTAGATATAATATGATCGAGTACGATTTCCTCATGAATCATAAAATGGCTCTTTTTCTAACTTAATACTAGATTCGTCTCCATACATCTTTTAAGTACTTTAGTTAAATTTTGGAGACAAACATCAAAAGTAGATCCAAAAATAGAGAAGTCATCCATGAAAACCTCTATAAATTTATTGATCATGTCAGAAAAAATTGTTATAATGCACTGCTAAAAAGTGGTTGGTGCATTGCAGAGTCCAAAAGACATTCTACGGAAGGCAAAAGTACCAAAAGAATAGATAAAGATGATTTTCTCTTGATCCTCTGAAAATACAGGCACTTGATTGTATCCTAAATATCCATCCAAGAAGTAGAAGTAACTCTGATCCACTAACCATTCTAGAATTTGATCAATGAAAGATAATGAAAAGTGATCTTTCCTAGTCACGGCATTGAGTCGCCTATAATCCATACATACTTGCCAGCTAGTTACTGTATGAGTGGGTAATAACTCATCTTTGTCATTTTCTATCACAGTGATACCTGATTTCTTGGCACCACCTGAGTCGGACTGACCCACTTACTATCAAAAATTGGGTAGATAATGCCTGCATCTAGCCATTTTATTACTTGTTTCTTTACTACCTCCTACATATTTGGATTCAACCTCCATTGCATGTCTCTATGTGGTTTGGCCTCTGCCTCACAATGTATATGGTGCATGCAAACAGAAGGATCAATGCCTTTCAGATCAGCAATTCTCCACCCTATGGCCTCTTTATACTCTTTGAGCACACCTACAAGTTGTTCTTCCTAGCCAGTAGTTAAGTTGGAGGATATGATTACCGGAAGGATCTCATTAGGTTCAAGAAATAAATACTTTAATGTGTCAGGAAGAGGCTATAACTCTAAAGTAGGTTGTGCTTCTAGGGATGGTACTAGAGGTCTCGACTGAGTTGGTAATTGTTCATACTTTATAGGCTAGGAAGGAGTGGTACTAAAATTAGATGACTTTAAAAGTACATTAACTTCTCTCGTGTATCCATCAATGTCAAAATTATCTACTCCAAAGTGTGCTAAGCATGCCTGTAAAGGATCCGACTTGAGCACAGTAGGGGTTTTATCTTCTAAAACTTCCTCTAGTAAATTGATTTCACTATGGTCGAAAGTGGGTGGTCCTTATGCAGCGTTAAAAATATTCAACCTCAGCTTTTTGTTCCCGAAAGATATATCCATAATTCCGATTCTACAGTTATGCAAACATTGGCAGTTGCAAGGAAGGGTCTTCCTAGAATGATAGGTACTTGGCTGGGGTTGCTACCAAATTCCATGTCTAGTACCAAAAAGTCTATAGGAAAGTAAAATTCATCTACTTTGACTAGCACATCTTCCAACATTCTATGAGGTACCTTAATTAATCTATTAGCTAACTATAGGGTTACAGTTGTGGGTTTCAATTCTCCAAATCCAAAAAGATCATAAACAGAACTTGGGAGAAGATTAACACTTGCACCCAAATCTAATAATGCTTTCTTAATAGTCAGATCTCCTATGACACAGGATATGATTGGGGCACCAGGATGCTTAGGTTTAGGTGGAGTTATTTGTTGAAAGATAGAGCTAGCTTGTTTAGTTAAGTGGACTTTCTTAGGTGTGTATGCTTTAGTTCTTCTTTTCTAAGTGCACAAATCTTTGAGAAATTTGACATATGTTGGGACTTATTTAATGGCATCAAGAAGGGGTAAATTAATTTGCACTTGTTTAAATAATTCAAGCATTTCATTCATTTTAATGCCCTTCTTGTCTAAAGGTAGGGGAGATTCTAAAGCACTGGGGTATGGAGCCTTGGGTATAGGTGCTGGGTCAATAGATTTTTCTCTCTCTTCAATTTTATTTTTTTTTTGATTCGGCTAGTTTTGATGGTTCAGGATCTTGAATTGTTTCAGGCTTATTTATGGTTTTTCCACTTCTAAGGGTCATAACAGACTTAGCATGTTCTGAAAAAATTTCTGGGCTAGTGGAGCTTTCAGCCATATACTATCCTTTCAGATTATTAATGGGTTGGCTTGAAAGTTTTCCTTCCTCCCTTCTATTCAAAGCAATGGCTAATTGACCTATTTGAGTCTCAAGCTTGGCTATTGATTGAGAGTGGGAGTGAAGGAGTTGGGTGATTTTTTTCTCAAAGGCAGAAGGCTGTGAATTTTGTGCAATTTGTGGGTATGAAGCTGGTTTGTAAGCTACCTCAGTGTAATTAGGTCTAGGTACTGGTGGCCTAGCAGTAGATTGTTGGGCCCAAGAAAAGTTTGGATGGTTTCTCCAATCTGGATTGTAGGTGTTGGAGTAAGGATTGTATCCTAGCCTAAAGATGTTCTAAGTTGGTGCTTGATTTACTTGTTCATGTATAAACTCAGGGAATTGGGATGCAACAGGACAACCATAAATAGAGAGTGCGGGATTTGAACATATTGAACACACATCTATGATGGGTGTGGGTGGAATACGAGTGGGCATTGCTTGCAGTAGTCGGTCCATCTTTTAAAATAATTCATTAACTTGGCTGTAGACATCTATCAAGCTACCCCATTTTGGTCCAGACATAGGAAGGTCTCTCCTGGCAGCAGACATATGGTGTAATAAATTTTCGCTTAGAATTTCAAACAATCGCCAGGCTTTTTGTTCATTTTTTAGCATGAAGGTTCCACCACAAGCTGCATCAACCATCTGCCGGTGCTTCTCTATCAAGCCATCATAGAAGCACTGGACTAGTTCCCACTTAGGTACCACATGGTGTGGGCATTTTCTAATCAGTTCTTTTAACCTCTCCCAAGTCTCATGAAATATTTCTCCTTCTAATTGGGAAAAACTAGTTATAGCCTTTCTTATTTGATTAGTTTTTCCTATTTGGAAGTACTTTTTGAGGAATTCCTTTTGAAGTTGATCCTAGGTTGAAATAGTTATAGTATCTAAGGAGTATAGCTAATATTTGGCTTTATCCTTTAATGAGAAGGAGAACAGTTTCAACCTAAGGGCATCATCAGAGAAATTATGAATTTTAACTATTGAGCATATTTTTAGGAATTCATCAAGGTGTTTGTATGGGTCCTCATTGGCAAGTTCATAAAAAGATGGGAGCATCTGAATAACACTAGACTTGATTTCATACTATATAGCTTCTACTGGAGGAGCCTGAATGCAGGAAGAGTATGTGTATGTGGAAGGAGGAAAGTACTCCTTCAATTATTTAAGTGGATCATTCTCTTGATTTCGGTCCATGTTTCTGGGTCTATTGGCTCTATGGGTTTTCTCAATTTCAGGATCTAAGGGTTGAATTTCTGGTTGCAATGAATGGCGCCTAAGCATAAACTTTACAATTAAACCTTAGAGCAATCACAAAAAAATATTAATTAATTTTTTAGGATTTTTTTTATAAAATAAAAAGAGATGAAAGAAATTCTAAAGATGAGAGCCTAGAGAGTTCTAAGACTAAGAATTAGATGCAAAAAGTTTAATTAGGTTTGATGTTTGTGGGTTAGCAATCAAGTTATGCAATTAATCCTGACTAAAGATTATCCTAGATCTAGATGGCTCCTAATTGCCAAGGTTTTCTTCAAGCCCTCTAAGTAAAAAATCAGCCAATCAATTGGCTAGATAAGTGTAAGGTTGGTGGGAATTCTCCTGTTGCTTGCCTTAGACACTAATTATGCTTGGTCAGGTAAGCTAATGAAACCAATTAAGTAATTACCTTCCTTCGGATCTAATCATTTCTGAACCACTTGCCTTAGACACCAATTGAATTAACTAATCCTAACCCGATCCAACTCTTAGGATTCCTTGTCCTAATGAGCTCGAGTATCCTTAGGGGTCAACATCTAATTAATTTTAGAATTAAGGTTTGGGTCAATACAATATGAAGGTTTATAATTTTTGGGCTAAGAAAGAATGATCAAATCCCCATCTTATCTTGTTTAATTGGGTTTAGCGTCCTTAATGTGTCTTATGATGATGAGATGCAAAAAGTCAAGATGTCCAAGTAAACTAAAACATGCAAATTTAAATTAATTAGGTTTACTATTAGGTTTTGTGATTAAGTCTCTAAACCCTAAACAGCTTATGCAGTGTCAATGAAAAAAAAATTATTTTTGAATTTTTATTTATTTTAAATTTTTATTTTTTATTTTTTAATTTTATTTATTTATTTAAAGCAACTAAATTATGATCCCTAGCAACGGTGCCAAAATTTGATCGCTGTCATAGATGGTCAAAAATAAAACCTAACTCACTACTATATAGATAGGATGAGTCGAGATCATATCCATAGGGATCGTGTTAATTATATTTATATAATAAATTTAACTTAAGAGTAGCATTTAAGAATTAAGTAAAAGGATACTAAGTTAATTAAGAAAATAAATAAATAAGTAAATTAATTTAAAGAAAGATTGCAAGTATAGAGATGGATTCTTAGGATTTCAATTGATCACTTATCTGATAGCTGGTACTCTTTTTAACATACTGTAATTAATATCTAATCAATAAAGATATAACCTATCTTAGAGAGCACAATCTGTAACCTTAGATTACAGTCCATCTCTTAAAGTTATAGGCTAGTTTAAATTGATTTAGATATAATATCAAGAATTAATCCAAATATAATCTATCCCAAGAGCACGAACCATACCTATTAGATCACGACTCATCTCAAGGGTAATAAACTATTTCAGATTAATTACAAAAAAAAGATATTAAGATATTATAACTAAAAATAATCTTTATTATAAATTAAAAAGAAATACAAAAGATAGGAAATAGAAAACACCATCAAAATAAGATCACAATGATCTCCTGAGAACAGGTGATCAGTCGAACATCGAAAAGTTTCTCGCTAATATCTTCATCCTTGAATCCCACTAAAGAATTCGAGCAGTAGCTAGTTGTAGAAATCCGAAGTAGGAGAGAAATAGCTTGCTGGTGGTTTTTGGAGAGGAGAGAGAGGTTTTTAGGGCCTTAGAGAAGCTAAGGAGAGGTTTAGAGGGCTTATGGAGGCTAATGATCATTACTTTAGCTTAAAGATCTTTTTATAGAGGAGAAATAAAAAAAATTAGGTTAAAATCAGAGAAAAACCAAAGAAATCGAGTCTGGATCGGATTTTGCTCATTGGAATAATTTTTTGCTATCAGATCGGATCTCAATGGTTCAAATTTGGTCAAAATCGGCCTTCTATAGCTTAAAAATAGGGTTCCTATTAAATTTTAGTCGTTCGATCAGTCAATTGGATGAATTTGGATCGTTGGATAGCACTGGATCTTCCTTAATCAAGTCGGAATCCCTTTTCCACTGTTGGATCTTCATTGGCTCGCTTCCTGGCCGTCCGATCACGTAATTTCAATTGGGTACTATTCGAATCAAAGCAGGATTTGATGCTGGCCATTGGATCTCCATCGGAACGATCGCCTACCATCGGATCATGCAATTACTATTCCTATAGACCGCATAGACCGACTGCACCAAACGTCTCAACCAATCATGCTACGCTCTACCTGAGAAAATTACTTTTCTACCCCTATGAGCCATGATGGATTTTTTGTGAACCCCTTAAGAGTCCAGGTCTGCCACGTGGCGTGCTTTGGTTCACCATGCCTACTGAGTTGGCCGGTCTGTGATAGGAACCATGGACCAACCGACCGATCTACCATGCACCGGACTATTTTTTTCTTTTATTTAAAACTTCTGAGCTTCATAACTTTTTATTTTAGCTCCGATTTGAGTGAAATTTATTCCATTGCGATCCATAAATCGAGCTCTTTGATTCATGATCTTTTTTTCTACAAAAGATAAGATAAAAGTATCAATTTTTAAGAAATAAGAATAAATAAATTAATAAATTAATACTTTTATAAATATATTTTATGTATTTATCAGTCACCGGTCGACTCGCCCAGGTAGGCCTTTCCTGCACTGGATCTCAGCATTTTGGCAAGGGTCTTTCTGGCTGAACTAATGCCGGAGGCTGCTATATGGCTTGTACTGCTTCAACGAGGCCCTTAACCTACTGCACCAGTAGGTTAAACTACTCCATATCTATCATAGTTGCTAGTGGAGGTTGAGGCACCAGTTATGAGGTCAGAGCAGGCAGATCTGGATTGGATCTAGTGGCAGAGATAGTGGATTGCCGAGTCGAAGCTTTCTTGGATGACATCTTACTAGAACAAGAAGAAATCAAAAGTAAATAGAGTAAAAATGAAAAAAAAGATGAACTTGATTGGGTACTCCTTTAAGAACAAGAGCTCAAAAGTATCCTTCCCTTAGCATCAATCCTGTTGGTGCAGAAAATGATGTTGACGCCGAAGTTCACTGGAGTTGGAGAAGATGAGGCCACCAATGAGACCTGCAAAATGAAGTCTAAACCGGAGGTGGATGGCTCCGACAGAATCCTCCGATAGTCAAATTAGTTTCCTAACCAACAAGAATGGAGTACTCAGAAAAATGTAAGCGGAGATGAAAGCTTAGAGAGAAAAATATATCTGGTGGATACTTTATATAGGCAGAGCTTGTAACAGAATGAAAATGATAACCATAACAAAATGTTAGTAGGCCGCTCGGGCCATGTGGAATTTGTTATGGAGGGCGAACTGTCAAATGTCGTGACTTATAGGTGATTGAGTTCTATTTGACAAAGTTCGGATGAGAAGCTAGAATCATCCATGTTTGGTGGTAAGTTATTCATATTGGGATGAAGAATTCAAGATCGAGCTGGCCGAACTTGAAGGTTGGCTTCTAAGCAGTGGAAGGCGGGCCTACAGTCAGTTGGATTCTGTCAGTACTGTCCTTAATGGCTTTAGGAGGTCGGCCTTCTTTAAGGTCGGCCGAGAGCATATATGAACATTCAAGTTGAAGATCAGAGAGAGAGAGTAGTGGGTTCTTCATTAAGGATTGTGGCCAGAGTTTCTTGGAGGAGTTTGGCTGAAAGTCGAGATAGGTGACCACCAAGACTCGTGCCTACTTGCTGGCTCTATTCTGGTTGCTCTTGGAAGTTTAGCTGCTTGCAAGGTTAGCTGCCATTCATAAGATGTAGAGAAATTTGGCTGGAAAAGAATTCAGCTGAATGAAGTTTGACTGAAAAGGAACTCGACTAGCTAGAGTCTTTGATATAAAATTGGTGAGATATACTATCATCCATAGTGAGAAAATTCGACCACCTTCAAGGTCGGTCAGCCAACAAAGTTAGGCTTGTGCCGAGATTTGATACTTGATGGAGTTCTACCAATATCAGAACCAGAGTCAGTTGATTAATAATTTCTCCCATTGTTCAAATTCATCTGGATAAAGTTTATCATGCCTTTAGCTGATTCTACAGTCAGTAGAAGAGGGATAACGATTATAGTTGAGAAGGTCGTCCAGCATACATGAATTGGAGGTTGACTTTTCTAAATTGGAATGAAATTGGAGAAAGGCTTGGATGAAGTTCGGACATGGTGGTCATAACTCCAGATGGAGCCGCACTAAGATCGAAAATTCTACTAGACTTCGGTGGGAGCTATTTTATTCCCAACAAGATTAAATGGGTTAAACATATTAAATAAATTTTTAACAGATTAAACATGTCAAAAACAAGCAAGTTTTAAACATGTTAAATAGATCTTAAATATGTTAAACAGGTTAAACGGATAGCTGACTCAACCCAACATGTATATTAAATGGATTAAATGGATCAAATATTCAAAATTTAAATCTGATCTAAATATTAAATAAATTAAATGAGTCAACTTATTTGTGATCCAAATTCATTTAGTCTAAAGTCAAACCTACTTATGGCAGGTTAAACATGAGTCAGATTAGTAGGTCGGATCATATTGGCAGCTTTACCGATCATAGAAATATAAAATCTTTCTTTTTGCTATTGATCACATCAGTCATTCTAAAATTATTTCAATATTTGAATTATACTTGGACAAAGAATTTATTTAGCTAACCAGGCCTTTATGGCTAGGCTTGCCGTTAAGAGGGTATCATTAGTAACCTCTCAAATGCTTATTGTAGCCTTCATGGTGAACAACTAGCTATTAGATCTTGATGATTATAGTATAAATTTTTTTTTTATGTTATGCGGACAGTGTGCAACCGCATCGCTTGCGGTGATTAACTTACGTGCAGGGCTGAAGCATAGTGCACAAAAAAAAAAAAAAAAAAAAAAAAAAAAAAAATCTTCATGAGCCAATCATCATGGATAGTGCACATGGTTGCACCACTCGTGGTGTGCAAAGAATTTCCCTTATAGTACATTAAGATTAACAGCAGAGATACATGGACTAATGTCACAGGTCCTCTGAAGTTACTTGAAACAGGCCTAGTCGTCGTGGTGATTTTGCGAGAGAATGGGCATGGCTAATGGGCCTCATTCTTGGCAATGGAAAATGGACCAAACATCAAGCCGACAGGTTAAGTTTAGAGCGTGTTGACCAAGTATAGACCCAATGTTGTGTGGTAGGCTGAATATTGATGAAGTGTCAGTGCGAATTCTGAGTGCAGGCTAAGTACCGAGCAACAAACTGAGTATAGATCAAATGCAAAGGTGTTGATCGAGCATAGATCTAGTACTAGGTGATAAATAGATAGGCCAAGTAGCTGCAACTTTGGACACGAATAAGGATAGCCAAGAAATGGCCTCATCCTGGATAAAGAAAAACAAACTAACACCAAGGCATTGGCTGAGCACCAGGAAGTATATCGAGGCCGGGTAGCGAGAAAGGACTAATTCATAAGGAGACTATCAAGGTGCGGGCCAAGATATTGTGTGCTGTTGGCCTAGAATAGGACCCTTAATATGTAGTAGTAGTAGGAGTAATGACCATCAGTAATAGTAGTGGTCAATGAGGCATAAACTAGTAAGAATAAACACCAGAGTAAAAGCATGATAGTTGTCGGAGGCCAAATATAAATACAAGACTGGTAGACGAATGTTTACTAGTAGGGAGAATGTACGAAGTCGAACGTTGCTTATAATTCAAGAGTAGTGGAAGTAGCGAGTATCATGAGCAATGATAGTGGCTAATGTGGTATAAACCGGCAAGAATAAACATCAAAATCAAAGCATGATAAATGTCCCTGCAATTAATTAGACATAAAAAATACAAGATTGCAGTAGTAGTAGAAGACTTATATCTCTTAATTTTCAATCATTTTTATGTTTATTTATTCTAAGTATTTTGCAATTTAGTTTACATTGTTGCCTATTAGTTATTCATTAACCAGATCGAAGACATGGATCAATAAAAAGATGCACAGAATTAGGATAATAATGGATGTAGGATTGGCACGATAATAGTGTCGGAGATTTTCGAATCAACAGGATGCTATGCATAGTCCGATCCTTCCGACTCCAACCAATTCTTACCTAGGTCTTCGATTTAACTATCATCAACTAATTCTAATCTCCATGACAACTAACAACTAGTCAGACCAACTTTGAATTTCAACAACCGATAGATTTTGGGTTTCTCAGCCTCCACTCTGACCAACATCATTATCCCAACTTCTAGCTTCGGCATTCACGTCAGTCAACCCGTATCTAAGTATCTTCAACCAAAGCTAGCCAATCCTATCCACTATTTCAAATTCAAAAGCATCTGCAGCACTCCAACTAGCTTCAAAGCAAATAAGGCAAGACCAACCGCTTGATCCCAAAAATTTTGATCTAGAATCATACCACGATCGTGCCCTAATCGGCCAGATAGATTTTCTTAAATGGTTTGCTAATTATCTATTAGGAATTATATTCTAAAATCAATCGTCAGCCTATTGACGGTTGAGCTAAATTATATATATATATATGAATTAATTATTAATAAATATTATTTAATCTTTTTCATCATAAATATATATATTTTTTTAACGAACTCCTATATTATGATGAAGTCTTAGGACCATTTAAAATCAATAAAAAAAGATTTATCATTTAGTCTTTAAATCATGTTATTGATCAAATGATACGTCATTAAAAAGGATGATGATATTTATCGAATATAGGTCATTGTGTGCTATGTTGGTTGGTTGTCCTTGTAAGCAAGAAGTGTGTGACACTGGTATGGCATACAGGTGAGATGTAGGAGTACATCATCACCGAATAATAACTTACCTACTGAATGCTCTACTGTCAAGAGCAACTCGCAAAGGATATGGGCATGAGTATCCCTCAGATCTGAGATCTCTAAGGTGACTTGCAAGCAACTCACTGTACTTTGATACCAGACTATCTGTATTTCTAATATAGTGACAGAAGGTTACTGGGTATAGTCAAGTACTTGCGAAGTCTGTGTGTGAGTTAAGATGGGATTGACCGCTCCAGACTACTAGAGATAATATATCACTGTATTTCAATTTAGTAAAGTCTTGGCTAGGATAATCCATGTGATAGATTTGAAAGATTGAAATATAATATAAATGACTTGATCATGGTTGACAACAAATTCTAGATCGTCTTGAGTATTTAGGATCAAAGGAATGAATCATGCGGTAACCATATGACGAGATTCTTGAATATTACTTTATAAATATTTGACATATCCGGACATTAAAAATTATTGCTAGATGGTATTTTTTATTAGTATAGAAAATTGTTCCTATGCTACCGACTTAGTATTCGAATCTTTGGAGTCATGCACTAAGTCAAACAAAATAGGAAGGAATTAACTTAAAGTCTATATGTTCAATTTAGAACTATGAGACTTGATTGAGCATATAGATTTACTTAATTGAGAATTAAGTTATAGGTCATACAGAATTAAACATTGACTATGTCAAACTAGCACTTGACATGAGATGCATGTTTAATTTCGGGGATGAATTTTATCTGGTCAATGATCTAAGAATTTTAAGAAAATAGTTTCAGGTTCTAATTATTTTAGATAAGATCTAATCTGATTGGACTTAATTTATTTGTGGCTAATTGATTTAATTGGTCAAGTTAGACTTGTACATGAATCCTAATTAGATCAAGTTTAGCAGCCTTTTGAATTTGGATTGAATCGGATTTGAATTAGATTCGGATTGAATCCAAATTTGAAACTAATTAGATTAGGCTCACTAAGCCACATAAACCAGGGTTTATCTCTCATCATGACTAACCAAGAGGAAGTAGAGGGCATTGGGATTGGTGCCTCTCTCCTGGGGCATGCGGCTTATGGATAAGATCCATGAGTTGGCACTTTAGTGGATAGGATCCATGAGTTAGCACTTCAGTAGATAGAATCAATGAGTTGACACTTCTCCTAATTGATTTAGGATTCCTTATATTTAAAGAAATATGAGTCCTAACCAAAATAGGATTTTGACCAGATATAGGACTCTTTGTCTATAAATTATGGGGACCCCTAGGCATGTGAGACATGCGATCTAGAAGAAATCAAAAGAGAAAGAGAGATCAAGAAAGCAAAAGTGGGCATGAGCATAGGTTGGGCATCCCCTTCTTTTGGGCGTCCCAACTTCTTGCCTCTCTTTGGGCCTTCTTCTTTTCTGGCATGGTAATCCCCTGGTGTGGAGCATCCTCTTTTGGCTTGAGATTTGATCTTAAGGTTTTTCTTCAGTAAGGATCTTCATCTCTCTTTCCTGCTGAGTCTGGCATGCATGCGAAATAGAGAATCTGCACATCCAGATCTCGCGAAGCTTCAGACTTGAGAAGTCTTTATTTTTTATTTTATTTTCTACTGCAAAATCAAGGTAAGCCTTCATATTTGATATGAAAAAGTTTTAAAATTAAATCTACCCATCTTTTCCTAGCTTTTGGTTGTGAACCAAAAACATATTTTCCTTTCAATTGGTATCAGAGCAGGTTTTTATGTATGCATATTAGATTTCATGATTTTTTTTATATTTCTCTGATCTATTTTTGTTTAGGATTTTTATATGAGATCAAAGTACATGTCAATCTGATTCTCTCATAAATTTTTCATCTAGTTTTGACTTAGTTATCAGATCAAAAATAGCCTATGAAAACAGGACTGCTAAAAATCTGTTTTACCAGAAACTTTTCGGCAGATTTTTGTTCAATTAAAAACCTAATTATAATCTGTTTTAAATCTATATTTGACAGATTTTTATGAAAGTATTTTAGTTGTAAAATAGGTATTTGAATCAGGTTTGAATCTGAAATTGTTTTGATGAGTTTTTAGATTAGTTTGAACAAAAATAAAGGCATGCATTTGATCATCATGTAAATCTGAAATTACCTATGCATGCATAATAAGATTTTAGATAGATTTCTTTATGAATCAAGATCTGAATCTTCTTTTTTATAAGATGTATAAATAAAAGTTTAGATCTAAATTAGTGCATGATAATAAGATTAGATAATGATATTATCATGTATGCATGCCTTGATTGATTTTGATCAGTGTACATGTAAATGTAATTAAATTTAGAAATCAGATTTCTAATCTGAGTAGCATAGTAATTGAATTGGGCAGATTGCCATGGCCATTTGATCATAGAAGAAAAATGAGATTTTATAGCCCTCTCCTTTTATTCGATGGGGTTCTCCTATAGCATGTAGGGGTGTTACTGTAATTATTATCCTTGAAGATGAACAATAAAAAAAATTTTGAAATTCGTTTAGATCTGATATGAGATATTAGAGATATGAAATTAATTTAATTATTATGCACAGAAACTAGTTCTGAGGTACCGAACTCAAATTAACCCATGTCAACCATACACTTAATTAAGAATTAAGAGTTGTTTGTTAGGATCTAAAATTATGAATTGAAGATCCTAAGATAGTTACATAATGCATGGATCAATAGATTAGCATGAATCAGATCAACTAATTGGGTTACACCTAAGGTTAGAATTAAAGAATGGACTTAATAGCCAAATGTTGATTTAGATCAGGTCAAGGATACTCTTAATCAAATACAATAGTTACAGTTGGTCAAGTCCATATCTTTAATTAGACCAAATGGACTTGATTGTGGCTTGATGTTTAAGTCTGGATCATTAGATGGAACCAATCAAAACTAATTAACCAATTAGCGTCTAAGGTAAGTTTAGCAATTTTGACCAATGGTCTTTAATTAGGAGCTAGTTACATAGATGGTGTCTATGGCGAGTTAGTGGTATATTCGTCCCACCGATCTTACTTACCTGGCTATCTTGGTGAAATTATGTTTTGATTAGATCACTTGGTAATTCAAACTGATCCTTGTCAATTAGAAAAATCAATGTGACTGATTTAGGTGCCCTTGGATTGGCTTATCACTGATCTTCTTTGATCTGACTTGGTGAAGTCAATAGAAAGATCATGATTAACCGATCAATCTCTTCTCAATCTTTAAATCACATGTAACCTAATTTCTCTAAATTATTAGATCCTTAAAGATGATAAAGTTATGGGGATAACTGAGTCATAGCCTCCCAATAAGGTGGATAGTAATGAATCCAATTATCTAGATAAACATTGGAGGTGCCTTACACCTGGTGCTCATTTGGATATTAGAATTACTATCCATTATATGATGATTATGTTCCACTCTTTGAACGATGATCAGGTTAGTCAAAGCTTTTCTTGACCTGGTCATCATTCGTTTGATGCATATGAACTCAGTCATGTTAATGGTTGGATTTAACCAAACTTTTCAGTGGAGGCCAAAGCCTACTAAAAAAAAATCTAGGATAAAATAATTTATTAGAAGTTATTTTTAAAAAAAATTAGTTAAAAATCTACCCACAAATACACACGAGTTGGCTAGAGCTTTCCTCAGGCCTGTTTGTAGTCTATGTGAATTCTAATACCTACTAAAGAGTTAGTGTAATTTCTTGAATTAGAGGCAGAGGCTATCAATTCATATAAAATAGTGGAATGATCTTTAGACTAAAGTTCAAATCTTTAGGATAAAATAATTTATATACTAATAAGATTTTTGTTTTACTTTTAGTTAAAAAGAATGTTAGTGTTTTGTCACTCTGTTTACTGTTGGATAGTGACAAGCTTATAGGACCTAATTTTGATAATTGATATAAAAAATTAAGAGTTATTCTAGAGCACAAGTAGATCCTGTATATTCTTACAAATTCGACACCTAAGAAGCCTACTCGAAATGCTCATGGTGCGATCCGAGACACTTACCAGAAGTTGCTCAATGATCCTGGTAAGTGTCTCAGATCGCACCATGAGCATTTGGAGTACGTTGCATTATGTGGGCTGTGATGAATGAGGAGTATAGTCGTAGGTTTTAGGATACTTAGCTAGGAAAAATGATTCAAGTATTGAATGAGTCCTTCGATACTTTTGGAGAAAAGATGTGTTGTGTTGGGATGTCTCGGCCCCTTTAAAATGAGAAGTCCATTGCTAACTCAAGTCAGGCAGACTAGAAGAGGAATTTTCTCTTGATCCAAATAGGCTGAATAAGAAAAAGCAGCAAGAAGTTGCTGATCAAGATTGTTATATGATAATATCTTATAATTTCTGTGTTTATGATACTACTACCTAGATATTGGATACCAGAAATCTAATTCATATATGCAATTCATTGCATGGACTTTAGGTTAGTAGAAAGTTTGAGAACAACAAAAAATTTTTGAAAGTTAGGGATGAAAGTAATGTTCTAATCCTAGCATTAGAAATTATTGAGCTTAGTTTTAAGATATATAATATCATTTTAAGTGATTGTCACTATTATCCATCCTTTATGATGAACATAATATCTATAGGACTTTTGGCCCAGGATGGTTATTTCTTATCAATAAAAAAAATTATTATGATATCATTATAAATGATGTTACAATAATGCATGGATAATTAAGAAATGATATTTATATTTTATCACAGCTTGTTAGTATAATGTACACATTAAACAAATGTCCAAAACTTAATAATATCATCGATGTCTATCTTTGGCACTGTCAGCTCGGTCATATAAATAAGAAAAGGATCAACAAGTTAGTCAAGAAGGGAATCCTCGAAATTAATGTTTATGAATCATTAAAGACCTATGAGTCTTGCCTTCTTGAAAAGATGACTAAGTCACCATTTACTGGGAAGGATAAATGGGCCAATGATATTCTGGATCTAGTACATAATGATGTATATGGACCAATGAACACTTGTGCAAGAGATGGGTATTACTACTTCATTACATTTACTAACAATCTATTTAGGTATGGTTATGTCTATCTTATGAAGAGTACATCAAAATCATTTGAAATGTTCAAACGATATCGTAATGAGGTAGAAAAATAACTTGAAAAGAGTATTAAAACTCTTCAGTCAGACCGAGGAGGTAAATACTTTTTCAATAAGTTTTTGACATATTTAAGAGAGAATAGAATTCTCTCTTAATAGATTCCTCTTAGAATACCATAATATAATAGGATGTCAGAAAGGAAGAATAGAATCTTGTTGGACATGGCTCGATCCATGATGGGTTTTGTAAGTCTATCAATTTTTTTTTTAGAATTATGCACTTGAGACTGCTTATTTTGTTTTGAATAATGTTTTAAGTAAATCTATTGCAAAGACTTCATATAAGATATGGATTGGGCATAGGCCGACAATCTCTCATTTTAGAGTTTGGAATTGTTCGGCTTATGTAAAATATTTGTAGATAAATAAACTTAGACCTAAGTTTGATAGATGTTCACTCATAGGATACCTCAATAAAATTAGGGGATATTACTTTTACCTTACTGAAGAACAAAGGATGTTTGTCAACAATAGATCAGTCCTTTTAGAAAAAGAATTCCTTAAGGAACTACTATCTCTAAGGTTGAACTTGATAAAGTTCGACAGGTAGAAGAATTGATGCAAGTAGCTAAACTTGAATTGAATTTGATTAGATCAAACTTAGAGCTCAATGTACCTATATCCTTAAGGCGATCCGGTAGAGTACCACATCATTCGGATAGATACTATAATTTCTTACTCCAAGATGGTAATCCTATCGAGCTTGATGAGAATGATGAGGATTTAATCACCGACATGGATGCAATACAGAGATCTGACTATGATAAATGGCTTGAAGCCATGAAATCTAAAATAGAGTCAATCAAGGTTAATGATGTATGGATATTAGTTGATCCACCTGAAGGGATAAAACCCATAGGATTTAAGTAGGTCTTCAAAAGAAAAATGGGAACAGATGGAAAGATGGAGACCTATAAAGCCCATATAGTTATCAAGGGATATCGTCAACATTATGGTATAGACTGTGATGAAACATTTTCTTCTATGATAATGCTCAAGTCCATTCGGATTATACTTGCGATAGAATCACATTTGGACTATTAAATTTGGTAAATGGATATGAAGACAACTTTTCTAAATAGAGAGCTAGATGAAGAGCTGTATATGATATAATCTGAAGGATTCATATCTACAGATGAGTCTAAGATGTGCAAGCTTTAGAGATCCATTTATGGATTGAAGCATCTAGGAGTTGGAACATACATTTTAATAAGACGATCAAAATATATGGCTTTATTAAGAATGGAGGAAAGTCCTGCATATACAAATGGGCTAATAATTCAGTGATAGTATTTCTTGTATTATATGTGGATGACATTCTCTTAATCGAAAATGACGTTCCTGCATTATAAAAAATAAAAGTTTGGTTATTATCATAGTTCTCCATGAAGGACTTGGGAGAAGCATCCTACATCCTAGGGATAAGGATCTAAAGATAAATCTAAGAGATTGCTTAAGTTGTTCCAATTCATGTACATTAATACTATACTGAAATAGTTCAGCATGGACAATTTCAAGAAGGGTTATTTTCTGATAGATCATGAAATTTTTTTCTCAGAGAAAGATTTTCCAACAACCCCTTAAGAAAGAGAGCATATGAGTAGAATTCCATATGTCTTAGTAGTAGGTTCTATCATGTATGGCGTGATATGTACGAGATCAGATATAACATACTTACTAGGGGTAGTGACTAGATACCAGTCTGATCTAAGAGAGAACTACTGAAAGATTGTGAAAACCATCCTTAAGTATTTAAGAAATGCTAAGGACTACTGGCTCATTTATGGAGAATCAGATTTAAAACTTGTGAGATTTATAAACTCTAATTTTCAATTTGATCATAATGATAGCAAGAGTGTGTTGGGATACATATTTATCCTAAACGGTAGAGCAGTCTGCTGAAAAAGTTTCAAGCAGCATACTATGACCGATTTAGTTTGTGAGGTGGAGTACATCACAACATCCAATGCTGCAAAGAAAGCTATGTGGCTGAAAAAATTTATCACCAAGTTTGGAGTGGCATCCTTCCTTAATGGTCTAGTTTTGCTCTACTATGACAGTACTGAAGCCATTGCTCTGGTAAAAAAACCAAAGATACATCAGTGGATGAAGCATATTCTGTATTGCTATCACCTTGTCTGAAAAATCATGGATCAAGATGATATCAATCTTTAGAAGATCGACAGGAAGGAGAACCTAGATTGTGATGAAGTCCTTAGGACTATTTAAAATCAATAAAAGAGGATTTATCGTTTAGTCCATAAATCATGTTCACGAGCAAATGATACATCATTAAAAAGGATGATGATATTTATCGAGTATAGATCATTGTATGTCTTATTAGTTGGTTATCATCGTAACTAAGGAGTATGTGATAGTGGTATATTATACAGATGAGATGTAGGTAAAGGAAAACCTAGTTTTCCTGCCATAGGATCGATCTAATCTAATTAGATCTAAAAAAACTTTAAAAAAATTATTCCTACGATTCGATCAGATTTGAAGTTCTCAAATCTGATTAGAATGATCTGATAGCAAAAATAAAAATTAAAATTAAATCTAGTAACATCTAATATTACCTTACTGGGTAAACTATTTATCATGCCGATGACCTGACGAAGTCTGAGGTTCTGACTTGAGCTACGCACATGCTTGGCCTCTATCAAAGTTCACTCGGATCAAATTTGAACATCCTCTCCTACTGGATATGATCTTAGAAGATCAGATTTGAAAACTTCTGGTGTGCCTTTGAAAATAATCTCCGACAATAGCCCATCCATCACACGAACTGAAACTGCTTCGCCTGATCTTTGCGCTTGTAGGACCTTGACGTTTCTTTGCTATTTTACCCAACCCCTTGGGCATGGAGTGTTAGATATGTGTGCCCTAGAAGTCAAAATTGGCTGATACTTGTAATACACTTCTAGGGGCAAAATTATAATTTTGACTATAAATAATAAAATGGGTTATTTTCTATCACATAAGTATATTTAGTGTCTATGATACATTCCTTGAGTTAATGGTAATGATAATTCATATTTTCAAGAGTTAAAAATTTGAGATATAAATTTTCATTTATTAACTCATAAAATGCTCCCGACCAAAGGATCATCATGAGGGTGGTGATTGATCTGGAAGGTTAGTGTACAATCGCTTCTTTGTAGTAGATGAGTGTTAAGTCTATGGTGTAGAGACATCGGAGTGAGAGTACAGGTACTCATTAAAGAACGAAGGCACTGAGTGCGACCACCTCGAGTAGTCATAAGGAAGTCTACCTTCTCGTCGATGACTGACTCGATACTGTAGTGGTGTGTCTGATTCTTTGATCTGAGGTGCATCGGTAGTTCACCTTGAGGGTGTTATAGTTTGACTGCACCATGACTCAATCTCCTAGCCATTCGAAATTCTGAGGTGTATGTTGGTTATAGCATGTTCATTGTAGGAATTGGATTGCACCAAGATGGAATCCATCTACCTCGATGGATGAGGAGCAGCCCTATGATGATCATGAGAATCAAGTCCATAAGCCCATGGCCATGGTAGAGAGTGTGAAATAATAGAAAGAATTTCTATTAAGATTTTCACATCGGACTTGAATCAAATGATTAAATCATATGATAGAAATTAGGGTTTGACGAGTTCACCAAACCCTAATCTGATCGGAGCTCAAGATAGAAGAACTTAATCATACAAGTAGCTACATCGAGAGGTTCATTTTTAGTTTTGATGGATTGCCACCATAAGCTGCTAGGTGTCACTAATGGATTTTGGGAGTAATTAGAATGATTTAGATGATCGATCATTCTAAGTTGTCTGAATCAGAAGAGTTCTGATCTATCGAAAGAAGTTTCGATGATGTCGATGATGGAGATCATGACATATCCCATTACTATACAGAACTAAACCTAACTAGATTATACAAACAAGAGTTTGGATCTGGATATCATCAATTGGACTAATCTAGTTCAATTAATTTGAATAAGATTCAATTAGGTTCAAGGAAATTATGCTAGCACATGATTGAGCCTAACATTCTCCTTTTTCTATCATAAAAGTTATCTCGACTGAGCCAAATGAGTTTGTGCTCACTCAGGTATCTTTACCTAGTCTTATTAGAAATTGTCCAAGTTAGAAAAGGGTTGTCTTAATTTATGAGATAAATTTGAGACAACACCTACCATTTTTCGTCACCTGCTAATTCTTATACTTTGACTTGGTCAAACGTTGATCTTTGATCCTTGGACATCTGCCCATGTGTCATGCACTTATTGGAGAGTAGATAAGGGCTTGTTCCCTCTCTGAAAATTGGAAAGAAGGGGGCACATACCTAGGATGGTGTGCGCCCATGGATAGGGACGTTGGAGTCCCATACGGATGGGACTCCAGGTTGCTTGTTGGATTCAAACTAGGTGACCCTCACCTACAGATTTTGACCAATCTTAGGCACCACCTTAGGATGAATCCATGGGTCTCTTGTCTCACCAATCAAATTTAGATCTGATTGAATGAAGCAACGTGATTGGCCAGGGTGATGCAGCACTGCATGGCGCAGCAAAGTCTATAAATAGACCGTCTGCGCCCACTTTTTAATGAGTTCATCTTAGCCCATGCCCCAAGGCTATCCCTCCCCCTTCTCCATGCCACCATCTAGCCCTCTCCCTCCTCTCCATGCCCAAGAAAGTTGGGTTCTTCTGATTAGTGCGAGTCAGGCAAGAATGGCTGATGAAAAAGGAAGAAGGCAGCACTGCTGCAGAGACGACGGATAATCTTCAGAAGATATTTTGAAGATCCTCCAAATCAGATCCAGATCTAATTTTTGGAGAAAAGAAAGAGAAGAAAAAGATCTCTAGATCCAGCTTGAGTGGATATCGGTAGAGGCCAGGCGCTTACATGGCTAGATCCAGAACCTCAGAGCTTCCGTAGGATCATCAACGAGTAATCAGATTACCCAAGATCAAGGTAAAAATTAATTTAGAATTAATTTAGTTTTATTTTTTTAATTATTAATTTATAAATTAGATCTAAAAAGTATCAGATTTAATCTAGATCTGAGAGAAGAATTTTTTTTAAAATATGCCTCTCAATCCAATCAAATCTGAACGAACCTGACCCAGAAAATCTAGATTTTTCTTCAATTGGTATCAGAGCTAGGTTCTTATAATTTTTTTTTAGATCTGATTTAATTTAATTAATTAATAATTTTAGATATCACATGAGATATGATTATATCTAAAATTAAAAAATTAAAAAATTAAAATAAATTAATTTAGATCTAATATGTATGAGACACATAACTAGACTAGGAATAGAATTATTCTATGTGTAGTCTAGTTTGATTATAATTTTTATTTGATTAAAAGTGATTTTTAGATCTATTTACTTTCTATTTTTTGATATTGTAAATGTTATAATCAGATCTAAAAATAGAAAATAAAATAAAATTAATTGTTCATATGAGATATGATAGTTACATGTTTAGACTAGTTGTAGAATAGTTCTGCAAATAGGTCTAGATTAAATTTTATTTGATATAATCAAATTTAAATTTAATTTTTTAGATAATTATGAGATAACTTAGATCTAAAAAATATGCATGCATGATATATGTGACATATACAAAATATGTTTTAATTAGATCTATCTTTTATATAAGATATATGCTTAGATCTAATTTGTTTTTGTAGATTAGTTACATTTTTGATTAAGGCGTTCCCCTTGGCTGTCTAGTCATAAGAATAAAGTAGGGCTTAAAGACCCTCTCCTCCCATTCGATGGGGTGTTCTTATGATGTGTAGGGGTGCTGCGCATTCGTCCTTAATCAGAAATTAAAAAACTTACTTTCTGCAAAACTCTAGATCCTGAAACCCTAGGATCTTATTTACATGTTTTGTTTTTGAACCCTAACTTAATTGAGAATTTTAGATCTAAGACATATTCATAAATCTGGGTTCGGACTTGGGTAGCTCAATTAGGTCTAGCGGTTGATCAAACAGAATCAAGAGTTGGTTAGATGGGATCAACAATGCTTAAATTGACCAGCCTAATAGGATTAAGTCTGGGTCAAGATCGAGTCATGTGAGTAATCGATCAAGCTAAGACCTAATTAGGCTCAGTGGTTAGAGTCTGGATTGTAGGCTAACCCAATTGGTTCTGGCTCAACAATTTGGTGTCTAAGGTAAGTTTGGCAAATACGACCGACTGGTTTTTAATTGGGAGCTACTCGACTCGAATGCATTCTTATCGAGTTAATGGCATATCCCTTCCACCGGTCTCACTTACCTGGCCATGTTTGTTGACTCAGTTCTGATCTGAGGTGGTCAATAATTCGAGCTAACCCATGCCACTAGGTTAGTCATAATAGTTATGACTATGTCAAGTCTAGTTTAATGAGACCTAAATCAAATATTCCCTAAGAAAAGATTAAGTCTAAGGTCTTCCACCATTGTAGATGTGCGGGCCCTTCCTGGGATTGATTGTTCTCGACTGGTTATAGTGGCTCAGTTGCATTGAAAAGATGCAACCATGTCTATTAGGCATTGGATGCTATAGGCTGGAGGATGAATTGGGCTCAATATTTTGGATACGGTGAGAGACTCAATTAGAAATCCAGTCTGTGCAAATGGTGGGTCTGACTTAACTAAGGAGTGGATCAATATTTTGAACACGGTGAGATTCATGAATTAGAGACCAAGTTTGGGTGCCATGATTAGAGAATCATTGAACAAGAGTTGTTCACTCATTGGCTAACCCATCACCAATAACTGTTAGGTGAGGTGATGAGTAAGTCAGTTGGTGAGACCGCACCACCCACTAGAAATCATTAATCATGAGATTTTTGCATCTCTACAGAGGGAGTGTAGGGATCCAAAAAAATAGTGGAGCTAATTTGTTTAAAAATAAAATTTTTAAATAAATTGGTCAAGTCTTAATTATAATATCTAACTAGAATCTTTGACTCTCTATAGAAAAATGTCTGCATCCAACCCACTAGCACGTATCTTGGACACACATAGACTGACCGGACCAAATTATAAAGATTGGCTCAGAAACTACAAAATCATTTTGGGTTTCAAGAAGTTAACCCATGTATTGGACCAGGAATCCCTCCCACCTTACCAGCCCGTCCATCCACTGAACAGAGAGCATCTCTGGAAAAAATGGATAGACGAAGATAATAAGGCCAGATATTACATGTTGGGCTCGATGTCTGATGAGCTCCAGCGCCAACATGAAGATATCAGAACTGCTCGCCAAATGTTGGCTCACCTACAAGGAGATGTTTGGTGAACAGAGTCGCACAGCCAAGTATCAAGTCACGAAATGACTTTTTAAGGCTAAGATGCGTGATGGGCAGTCAGTCCAAGATCACTGTCTGATGATGATCAAGGACATGAAAGAGCTTGAGAAGCTCGGTGTGAAGTTAGACTTGGATCTGCAGAATGATATTATTCTGCAATCCTTGACTGATGCATATGGGCAATTCATCATGAATTACCACATGCATAAACTTCAAAATTCCTTGGCCGAATTAATGAATATGCTGGTTACCGCTGAGCTTTCTATGAAAGATTCTAAAGGCTCAGTTCTTGCTATGGAATGGACTTCTTCCAAAAGAAAGTCTTATGGAAAGAAAAAGAAGTCTGCAAAAAAGCAAAAGATGGAAGGAGGAAAGAAGAAAAAGACAGAAGCCGAAGAAGAAGGGCCGATGTCAAAGAAAAGTATTTCCATTGCAACAGCGACGGCCACTGGAAAGCGGAACTGCCCTACTTACCTGGCCACCCTGAAGAACAAGAAGGAAGGTCCTTCTGGAGGTATGCTCGTTATTGAGTCTAACCTTACGGTTTCTTCTGCATCCAGTTGGGTGCTTGACTCTGGTTCTAGTGCTCATCTGTGCACTTCTATGCAGGGTCTTGAGGATAGCAGGAGGCTGAGGGATGGAGACATGATCCTATGCATCGGTAATGGAGCAAGAGTTGCTGCAGTAGCCGTGGGAAACATACCCTCTTCGATTACCATCTGGTTTAGACTTAGTTTTGAAAGACTGTTATTATGTGCCTGCAGCTAGCAGGAATTTGATTTCTGTTTCATGCTTAGCACTAGAAGGCTATGTGATTACCTTCTTTAAGGACCATTGTAACATTCTTTATGAAAGAAATAAAATTGCAAATGGTTTCCTTATTAATGGTCTTTATCAGCTACATATTGATGTACCTATTTCTAACTATCGAGCAAAACGTGAATGCCAAACGACCTAGGGATAGTCCAAATGATAGATATCTATGGCACCTGAGATTAGGTCATATAGCAGAAGATAGGATCAACAAATTGGAGAAAAATGGGCTATTGAGTCCATTGACTTCTCGAGTCATATCCAACTTGTGAATCTTGTCTTCAAGGCAAAATGACTAAACTCCCTTTTGTAGGACATGGGGAGAAGGGCCACAGATCTCCTTGCCCTAGTACATACTGATGTGTGCGGCCCATTTGATGTGCCGGCTAGAGGCAATTTTGTCTACTTCATTATCTTTATCTGATGATCTGTCTAGGTATGGGTATGTGTATCTTATGAGACACAAGTCTGAAGCTTTTGAAAAGTTCAAAGAATTCAGACATGAAGTAGAAAAACAAACTGAAAAATCCCATTAAGGTTCTTCGATCAGATCGAGGAGGTGAATACCTTAGCCGAAAATTCCTAGACTATCTCAAGGAAAATGGCATAGTCTCTCAATGGACTCCACCAGGAACACCTCAACTCAACGGGATTTCAGAATGGAGAAATCGGACTCTATTGGATATGGTCCGATCCATGATGAGCTTCACAGACCTCCTGATTTTCTTTGGGGATACTCATTGTTAACTTCAATTTATCTACTGAATAGGGTTCCCTCTAAAACCATTCCTACCACACCGTATGAGATATGGCATGGTAAGAAACCAAGTCTGAGTCATCTCAGAATTTGGGGTTGTCCGGCTCATGTCAAAAGACAACAAGCGGACAAGTTAGAGTTTAGGTCCTTTAGAGCTCGATTCATAGGATATCCTAAAGAGTCATTAGGATACTATTTCTACATTCCAGAAGACCACAATGTGATTGTGAGTCGACATGCCATCTTTCTTGAAAAATAGTTTATTCAAGATAGCGGCATTGGAAAGCAGATTAAGCTTGATGAGAAAGTCTCACAAGTACAACGAGCTAAGGACCAATTGGAACCAAATCAGGTTGAGCCAATAAGAACACTACCTCCTCCACCTCGTAGATCGAAAAGAGTTTCCCATCCCCTGAAAGATACTTAGGTATTATTTCAGAGGAAAGTAGAGGAAATATTCCTCGTAGGTAATGGTGCTCATGGTGATGATCCCAAAACCTACAATGAGGCGATATCAGATATCGACTCTGAGAAATGGCTAGAGGCAATGCAGTCAGAAATTGACTCGATGCACTCAAACCAAGTCTGGACCTTGGTAGATCCACCAGAAGGTATAGTACCTATTGGGTGTAAATGGATCTTCAAGAGAAAGATTGGTGCAGATGGGAATGTGGAGACATTCAAGGCTAGACTAGTGGCAAAAGGTTATAGTCAATGCGAAGGCATTGACTATCAGGATACCTTTTCCCCGTCCCAGTGGCTATGCTAAAATCCATCCGCACATTGCTTGCCATTGCAGCCTATTTTGATTATGAAATATGGCAAATGGACGTGAAAACGGCATGTTCTTAAATGGATATCTTGAGGAAGATATCTATATGGAACAGCCGCTAGGTTTCACATCCAGTGATACTGATCACAAGGTTTGCAAGCTGCAAAGGTCCATATATGGACTTAAGCAAGCATCTCGGAGCTGGAACACTCATTTTCAATGATGTGATCAAAATATTTGGTTTCATCAAAAATGAAGAGGAACCATGTGTCTTTCAAAAAGGTCAGTGGGAGCGCTGTTGTCTTCCTCGTATTGTACGTGGATGACATCCTCCTTATTGGGAATGATATTCCCATGTTGACGACAGTCAAAATATGGTTGTCCAAGGAATTCTCCATGAAAGACCTAGGTGAAGCATCCTTTATTCTAGGAATTAAGGTCTATAGGGATAGACCGAATAGGATGCTAGGACTTTCACAGAAGATGTACATAGAGGAAGTACTAAAGAGGTTTAGTATGGAAAACTCTAAGAGGGGATTAATACCCTTCAGACATGGTATTCATCTTTCCAAGAAGATGTGCCCTAGCACACCTGAGGAAATAGAATGCATGAGCAAGATCCCTTATGCTTCTGCAATAGGGAGCCTCATGTATGCCATGCTATGTACACGACCTGATATAGCCCATGCTGTGAGTGTCACAAGCAGATATCAGTCAAATCCAGGTGAAGAACACTGGACTTCTGTGAAATGTATCCTTAAGTACTTAAGAAGAACTAAGGATATGATGTTGGTCTTTGGTAATGGAGAACTCCAAGTCCAGGGATACATACAGACTCGACTTTCATGTCCGATATAGATGATCGAAAGTCGACATCTGGGAAGTCTGTTTGTGTGCAATGGTGGTGCTGTCAGCTGGAAAAGTTTCCAAGCAAACCAGTGATAGCAGATTCCACCATGGAAGCAGAATATATCGCTGCATCAGAGGCTGCGAAGGAAGCATTCTGGTATAAGAAGTTTGCTGCATAGAAATCAGAGTAATGCCATCAGATGCCATTCCTCTATACTACGACAACAATGGCGCCATAGCCCTTGCTAAGGAGCCGAGGTCTCACCAAAAATCCAAGCACATTGAGCGGCGATACCACCTCATCCGCGATTACCTCGAGAAGGGTTACATCGAGGTCAAGAGAGTCGAACTCCACAGATAATGTGGCAGACCCACTTACAAAGCCGTTGGGCCAGCAGAAGATCAAAGCCCACCTTGAGAAGATGGGACTTAGACTTGTAGCCAATTGGCTTTAGGACAAGTGGGAGATTGTTAGATATATGTGCCCTAGAAGCCAGAATTGGCTGACACTTGTAATACACTTCTAGGGGCAAAATTATAATTTTGACTATAATCATAAAATGGATTATTTTCTATCACATATGTGTATTTAGTGTCTGTGATACATCCTTTGAGTTAATGGTAATGATAATTCATATTTTCAAGAGTTGAAAATTTAAGACATGAATAATCATTATTAACTCATAAAATGCTCCCGACCATAGGATCATCACGAGGATGGTGATTGATCCGGAAGGTTGGTGTACAATCGCTTCTCTTTAGTAGATGAGTCTTGAGTCTACGGTGTGGAGACACCAAAGCAAGAGTACAGGTACTCATTAGAGAACTGAGGGCACTGAGCGTGACCACCTCGAGTAGTCATTAGGAAGTCTACCTTCTCGTCAATGACTGACTCGATGCTGCAGTAGTGTGTCTGGTTCTTTGACCTGAGGTGCATCGGCAGTTCACCTTGAGGGTGTTATAGTTTGACTACACCATTACTCGGTCTCCTAGCCATATGGAATCCTGAGGTGTATGTTGGCTATAGCATGTTCATTGTAGGAACTGGATTGCATCAAGATGGAATCTATCTACCTCGGTGGTAGAGGAGCAGCCCTATGATGATCATGAGAATCAAGTCCAGAAGCCCATGGCCATGGCAGAGTGTGTAAATAATAGAAAGAGTTTCTATTTAGATTTTCACATCGGACTTGAATCGAATGATTACATCATATGATAGAAATTAGGGTTTGACGAGTTCACCTTAATCCTAATCTGATCGGGGCTCAAGATAGAAGAACTTAATCACACAAGTAGCTGCACCGAGAGGTTCATTTTCAATTTTGATGGGTTGCCACCATATGCTGCTAGGTGTCACTAGTAGATTTTGAGAGCAATTAGAATGATTTAGATCATCGATCATTCTAAGTTGTCTGAATCAGAAGAGTTTTGATCCATCGAAAGGAGTTTTGATGATGTCGATGATGGAGATCATGATATATCCCATTACCACATAGAACTGAACCTAACTGGGTCACACAAACAAGGGTTTGGATCTGGATATCATCAATTGGACTAATCCAGTTTAATTAATTTGAATAAGATTCAATTAGGTTCAAGAAAATCGTGCTAGCACACGATTGAGCCTAGCATTCTTCTTTTTCTATCATAAAAGTTATCTCAACTGAGCCAAATGAGTTTGTGCTCACTCAAGTACCTTTACCTGATCTGACTAGAGCTTGTCCAAGTCAAAAAAGGGTTATCTTAATTTATGAGATAAATTTGAGACAACACCTACCATTTTCCATCACCGCTAATTCTTATACTTTGACTTGGTCAAATGTTGACCTTTAACCCTTGGACATCTGCCCATGTGTCATGCACTTATTGAAGAGTAGATAGGGGCTCGTCCCCTCTCTAGAAATTAGAAAAAAGGGGGCACACACCTCGGATGGCGTGCGCCCTTGGATAGGGACGTTGGAGTCCCATATGGATGGGACTCCAGGTTGCTTGTTGGATTCAAACTAGGTAACCCTCTCCTATAGACTTTGACCAGTCTTAGGCACCACCATAGGATGAATCCATGGGTTTCTCATCCCACCAATCAGATTTAGATCTGATTGAACGAAGCAACGCGATTAGCCGGGGTGATGCACCACTGCATAGTGCAGCAAAGTCTATAAATAGACCTTGTCTGCGCCCACTTTTTAATGAGTTCATCTTAGCCCACGCCCCAAGGTTGTCCCTCCCCCTTCTCCACACCACCATTTGGCCCTCTCCCTCCTCTCCATGCCCAAGAAAGTTGGGTTCTTCTGATTAGTGCGAGTCAAACAAGAAAGGCTGACGAAAAAGGAAGAAGGCAGCACTGCTGCAGAGACGATGGATGATCTTCAGAAGGTATTTTGAAGATCCTCCAAATCAGATCTAGATCTAATTTTTGGAGAAAAGAAAGAGAAGGAGAAGATCTCCAGATTCAGTCTAAGTGGATACCGGTAGAGGTCAGGCGCTTGCGTGGCTAGATCAAGAATCTTAGAACTTCTGCAGGATCATCAACGGGTAATCAGATTACCCAAGATCAAGGTAAAAATTAATTCAAAATTAATTTAGTTTTATTTTCTTAACTATCAGTTTATAAATTAGATCTGAAAAGTGTCAGATTTGATCTGGATCTGAGAGGAGAATTTTTTTTGAAATATGTCTCTCGATCCAATCAGATCTGAAGGAACCTGACCCAAGAAATCTAGATTTCTCTTCATAGAGAAGAGAGAGAAGATCAGAGGGAGGGGGCATGGAGATGGAGAAAGGGGCAGGACTTCACCGTGGATTAATTGCAATGCCAAAACAAGGGTGTAGCACATCTATTTATAGACTAATTGCAACTTTGGAGTCTTAGAGCTTTAAGCAATTGGTTTGCTTAAAGTAGGACTCCCATCTAAAATCCCATGCCAAACACCAGATTTCAATCTGGTGTTGTCGCCCAAAAATCCCCTAAAAATATCATCAATAATTGATAAGGAAGATAGGGTACGTGCAAGGTTTATCTTCCTACAGTTTGATTCAAATCAATTCTTTAACCCAGTCAAATCCTATTTGAATGGGATTCTCCACCTCTATCCTTATGGGATGCATGGCCAAAGGGGGTGTGTGCCCTTCCCTTCCTCACAAAACACCTAGGGGCATGCACCCCTAGAAATTCTCCAGGGGGTGCATGCCCCTCTCCCTTCTTTCCTGCAATGAACGGGTCAAACAACCCCTAAATCCTAACACCCCTTACATGGATTTAGGACAAGCCCTGAACTCTTTAGGACAAGCCTTAATCTGACCATGACAAGGCCCAGTCAAACCAGGACAAAGACATATAGGGTTTTCGAGGGAGCTAAATCTAATTTGACTCCATCAAGATGAATCAAAAGGTCAACAGAAGGAGAAAGTCAGGTTCAATCGTGTGCTAGCATAATTTTCTTGAACTTGATTGGGTCAACTCCAAATCAATCAAACTGGGTTAGTCTAACTAATGACATCTAGACTCAAATTCTTATTTATGTGATCTAGTTAGATTTAGTTCTGCATGGAAATGAGATATGTCGCGATCTCTATCATTGACATTATTGAAACATCTTTCGATGAACCAGAACTCTTCTAATTCATCCAATTAGAATCGTCAATCATCAAGATAATTCTAATTGATCTCAAAATCTATCAGTAACACCTAGCAGTATATAGTGGCAATCCATTAGAACTGAATATGAATCTCTTGGTGCAGCTATCTATGTGATTGGATTTTTTTATCATAAGTTCCGACAAGATCAAGATCAAGATGAACTCGTCAGACCTAACACTCATCATACGAATAAATCATTTGATTTGAGTCTGTTGTAGAATCTTAATAGAAACTTCTTTCTATTAATTCACACTGCCATGGCCATGGGATTAAGAACTCGATCTCATGACTATCATAGGACTACTCTTCCTCTACCGAGGTTGATAGATCCCTTATTAGTATTATCCAATTCCTATAATGAACATACCATATCCAACATACATCTCAGAGTTCTAAATGGCTAGGAGATTGAGTTATGGTGTAGTCAAACTATAACACGCTCAAGGTAAACTACTGATGCACCTCAGGTTAAAAAATCAGACACACAATTATAGCATCGAGCTAATCATCGATGAAAAGGTAGATTTTCTTATGACTACTCGAGGTGGTCATGCATGGTATCCTTGATCTCAACAAGTACCTATACTCTTACTCCGGTGTCTTCATACTGTAGACTTAAAATAATCTATCCTAAGAAAGTGATCGTACACCGATCTTTCAGATCGATCATCATCCTCGTGATGATCCTATGATCGAAAGCAATTTATGAGTTAATTATGATAACACATGCCTTAAATTTTTAACTCTTGAAAATATGCATTATCATTTTCGTTAACTCAAAGGATGTATCACAGATACTTTAAATACATAATATGATAAAAAATAAATTTTTTATTAATTTTAGTCAAAATTATAAAAATGCTTTTAGAAAGTATTTTACAAGTGTCGACCAATCTGGCTTCTAAGACACATGTCTAACAGTAGGAGTACATCATCACCAAATAGTGACTCACCTATTGAGTGCTCTGCTATCAAGAGCAACTCACAAAGGGTATGAGCATGAGTGTCCCTCAGACCTGAGATCACCACTTATAAGCAACTCATTGTACTTTGGTACCGGACTATTTACATTTCTAATGAGTGATGGAAGGTTATTAAGTACAGTCAAGTACTTGTAAAGTCTTTATGTGAGTCAAGATGAGATTGACCCCTCTGGACTATTGGAGATAATATATCACTGTATTTCAATTTAGTAAAGCCTTGCCCAGGGTAATCTATGTAATGGATTTGAAATGATGAAATACAATGTGGATGATTCGATTAGGATTGACAGCAAATGTTAAGTCGTCTTGAGCATTTAAGATCAAAGGGATGAATCATATGGTAACCATACATCGAGATTCTTGAATATTACTTTGCAAATATTTGACCTATCCAAATGTCGAGAACATTGTTAGATGGTATCTTCGATTAGTATAGAAAACTATTTCTATACTACCAACTTAGTATTTGAACCTATAGAGTCACGCACTAAGTCAAACAAAGTAGGAAGTAATTGACCTAAAGTCTATATATTCAATTTAGAAGTATGAGATTTGATTGAGCATATGGATTTACTTAATTAGGAATTAAGTTATAGGTCATACGGAATTAAACATTTACTATGTCAAGCTAGCACTTGACATGAGATGCAAGTTTAATTCCAGGGATGAATTTTATCTGGTCAATAATCCAAGAATTTTAAGAGAATAATTTCAAGTTATAATTATTTTAGATTAGATCCAATTTGATTGGACTTGATTTATTTATGGCTAATTATTTAATTGGTCAAGTTAGACTTGCACCTGAACCTTAATTAGATTATTAGGTTCAACAACCTTTCGAATTTGGTCTGAATCGGATTTGAATTAGAATCGGATTGAACCCAAACTTGAACCTAATTAGATTAGGCTTACTAAGCCACATAAACCAGGGATTATCTCTCATCTATAGGGCTTGATTGACATGGTGAAAGTAATAAATTTCAAAACTTTGATCTATCAAACCCTAATTCCTAGGACCGACCTTGATGTTTTTCTATCACATACATGCATAAGAAATAAGATTAGGAAACATACTCTTAGTAATCTGATTTGGAGAAGATTTATTTTTATGAGGCACCCATGTATTCGCCCTCCAATAGTAATCCACATAGGAATTAACTTCAAGAATGATCCCTCTTGAAACCTTGCATGTTGAATTCTATTCAAGAATTCGTTGGCTTTTCTTCTTCCTTCTTCTCTCCTTTTTATTTTCTTCTTAATTCTCTCTTAGCCATTTTAAATAATCTTCCAAACCATTGTCTTAAAGAAGACTCCTTATATTGGTTAAGACCTTGTCTAAAGGAAGACTTCTTGTCTTGACCAATACCTTATCTAAAAGAAAGGGAGGAAGAGAATTTAATCGGACTTCTGAATGCTCGACACCTTAAATCTGAATCCTATTTATAGATTCAGATGGGGTACCATTCACACCCCTTCCCACTTATCAGCTCTCCAAAATGTTAGATGAGTGCCTTAGAAGCCAAATTGGCTGACACTTGAAATACACATTCTAGGAATATTTTTATAATTTTGACTTAAAATTAATAAAGAATTATTTTCTTCTATCACATTGTATATAAAGTATCTATGATATATTCTTTGAGTTAATAGGTATGATAATACATATTTTCAAGAGCTAAAAATTTAAAACATGTATTTTCATAATTAACTCATAAACTACTTTCAATCGTAGGATCATTACGAGGATGGTGATCGATCCAGAAGATTAGTGTATGATTACTTTCTTAGGATAGATGAGTCTTGAGTCTATGGTGTGGAGATATTGAAGCGAGAGTACAGGTACTCTTTAAGAATGAGGGCATTGAGCATGACCATCTCGAGTAGTCATAAAGGAGTCTGCTTTTTTATCGATGAATAACTCGATGCTGTAGTTGTGTGTCTGGTTCTTTGATCTGAGGTACATCGATAGTTCACCTTGAGTATGTTATAGTTTGACTATACTATAACTCGATCTCCTAGCCATTTAACATTCTGAGATGTATGTTGGCTATAGCATGTTTATTTTAGGAACTAGATCACACCAAGATGGAATCTATCTACCTTGGTAGAGGAGGAGTAGTCCTATGATGATCATGAGATCGAGTCTTTAAGCCCATGGCCATGGTAATGTAATATAATAGAAAAGAGTTTTTTATTAAGATTTAAAATCGGACTTGAATCGAATGATTCAATCATATGATGGGTGTTGGGTTTGATGAGTTCACCTCAACCCTAATCCCATTGGGGCTCATGATAGAAGAATCCAATCACACAAGTAGCTACACCAAGAGGTTCGTATTCAGTTCCAATGGGTTACCATCATATACTACTAGGTATCACTGATGGATTTTGGGATCAATTACAATGGTCTTGATGATCGATCATTCTAATTGGGTGAATCGAAAGAGTTTTGGTCTATCGAAAGGTGTTTCAATGATGTTGATGATAGAGATTGTGACATATCTTATTACCATACAGAACCTAACCTAACCGGATCACACAAACAAAAGTTTGGGTCTGGATGTCATCAATTGGGCTAAACCAGTTCGATTGATTTAGATTAAATCTAATTAGGTTCAAGAAAATCATGATAGCTTATGATTGAGTCTAATATTCTCCTTCTATAGTCTTTTTGGTTCATCTCGACTGAGTCAAATTGGATTTGGCTCATCCAAGAGCCTTGTATGGGTTTATTTTGGTCTGACTAGAGCTTGTTCTAGATAGAACAAGCTTATCCTAGTCAAAATAAGGCTTGTTCTAATGAGATCAGGGCTTGTCCTAAAATTATGAGATGAAATTTAGATAAGGCTCTCCCAGAAACTCTGTATAGATTTGTCTTGATCTAGCTGGACCTAGTCTGGCTTGATCAAGGCTTGTCCTAACCTAATTAGGACTTGTCCTAATTTCATTGGATGAGATTAAGACAAAGGTCAATCATTGACCCACTTTGCAAGAAAGAAAGGAGGTGGCACGTGCCCTTGGAGTTTTCTCTTAGGCACGCACTCCTAGATTCTTACGTGAAGAGAGAGAGCCCCAGGAGGGTGCACATCCCTCTCTCCTTGGTGTGTGCCCCATATGGATAAGGTGGAGTGCCCCATTCAAATGGGATTTGAATGGATCAAATGGTTAGAATTTGATTCAAACTCTTGGAGATTAATTCCTTGCGCCAATCAAACTTCATCCTCTCATTTCCATGCCATTTTTTTAAAGTTTTATGTAATAAAATTCAGATTAAAATTGGTGTGGGCGTGGAGATCATGGGAGAGTCCTTCTGCATGTTGGCTTTGAGCTGTTCAAAGTCATATGCAAAGGGACTCTTGAGTTGGTCTATAAATAGGGCCCTACATAAAGTGTTTGTACATTCTAATTGATCTATGGTAAAGCCTTGTCTCTCTACCCATCATCCACACCCCTCTTCCTAATCCCATTCTTCTTCTCCACACCTAAAAGATTGGGCAAAATCTATGATGAAGTGTTGAGAGCGGTGCTACAAAGATCAATTCAGGAAGATCCCTATCAAGAGACGAATGTGCTGCCTTCAAGATTATTTTTGAAGGCTCTACAAACTAGATTTAGATCTAATCTTTGGAGATTAGATCCTGATCTGATATTTAGAGATCAGATCTAGTAGGATAAGGCATCTAGAACCAGTCTAAGTGGACTTTGATAGAAGCCGGACACATGCGCGGCTAGATCTAGGACCTCAAAAGCAGTCAGATCATCAACAGGGTAAAGTGGTTATCCGATCTTAGGTAACAATAGTTGTTACATAATTTATTTTAATTTTTATTTTTAATATTAGATCATATGGATTAGATTCAAAAATTCTTAGATCTAACCAGATTTTGTAGAAAATTTTTTGAAATTCTGCTATAGATCATATTAGTCAGATCGATCCTATGGCAGGAAAATAGAATTTTTCTTCAACTGGTATCAAAGCTGTGTTTGTAGTTCTTTAGATTAGATTTTGATCTAATATTTAATTTATTTATGATCTAATATGCATGATTTTAGAGATTACATGAGATATAATTAGATCTAAAATCAATAGATTAATTAGAAAAATTCATATATGCGATATATGACTTGCATTTCTAGACTAGCTTTTACTGTTCTATGCAATAGATTATCTAGAATAAATTTTATGTTTGATATGATCAATTTAAAATTTATTTTAGATATTATATCAGATATAATTAGATCTGAAACATGCATAATTAATTTTAGTTATGATACATGAGATGTATACAAAGCATGCATATTAGATCTTTAATTATATATGTGATATATATTTTAGATCTAATAGTTTTTATAGTGTAATTGAAATTTCTAATTAAGATATTTCCATGGCCATCCGGTCATAAAAATAAAAAGGGTTTTAAGGTCCTCTCTTTTCATTTGATGGGATGCTCTTATGGCGTGTAGGGATGCTGTACATCTATCCTTAATCAAAAATCAAAATTTAATTTTCTACAAAATTCTAGATCCTGAAATCCTAAAATTTTTTATGCATGTTTTGTTTACGAACCTTGAACTTAATTAAGAATTAAGTTTATAAAATTAATTAGATTTAAAAATTATGAATTTTTAAATTAAGATATTTTCATAAAATATGGATTCGGATGTGGGTAGCTCAATTAGGTCTAGCGGTTGATCAAACTGAATCAAGTATTGATTAGGTAGGATCAAGAGTACTTAGATTTGATCAGTCTAATAGGATTAAATCTAGGTCTGAAGAAAAATCCTGATTTTTTAGATCAGGTTCGTTTAGATCTGATCAGATTAAGAGATATATTTCAAAAATTTTTCTCTTTGATCCTAATCAGATATGAGATATTTTAGATCTGATTATTATTATTTTAAAAATAAAATAAAATCTAGATAAATTAAATCAAATTTAATTTATCTTGATATGGGTAATCCTATTACCCATTGATGATCCTGTATGCAACGGAAGGTTCTGGATCTAGCCACGCAAGTGCCTGGCCTCTACCGGTATCCACTCGGACTGAATCTGGAGATCCTCTTCTTCTCTATCACATCTCCAGAAATCAGATCTGGATCTGATCTAGAGGATCTTCAAAACTCCTTTTGAAGATCAGCAGTCGTCCTTTGCAGCAGCGCAGCCTTCTAGCTTTCAGTCGCCTTTCTCTCGTCTGGATTGCACCAACCAAGATCCAAAACTCTTTTGGACATGGAGAGGAGAGGGAGAAGGTGGGTTTTGGCATGGAGGAGAGGGGAGAAGCAGCCTTGGGGCATGGGAATTGATTTCAAACTTAATTTGAGGCAGGGTCTTATTTATAGACTATCTGTGATCCAACTCCTCTTCTTCCCAACCAATCACAACTCTTTGTGAAATCAGATCTAAATCTGATTGGTGGGAATAGAGTCCCCTGGATTCCTCCTTAGATGGTGCCTAAGATCAGTCAAAGTTGGTTCTTAGGAGAACTCTAATTGAAATCCAAAAAGGAGATGGAGTCCCTGTCCAATAGGGACTCCTGGCGCCTCCAGCTTGGGCACACGCCAAGGGTGGCATGCGTCCTCTTCCTTGCCAGGTTCTAGTAGGAGGACAAGCCCCCACCAGCTCTCCAATAGGTGCATGACATGTGGACAAAAGTCAAAGTATCAATGGTCAACATTTGACCAGTCAAAGGTCAACTTTTGACCAAAGTCAAAGGAACGAGAAATGGCAGGTGACCAAAAATGGCAGGTAATGTCTTACAAAATAAGACAACCTTTTCTGACTTGGACAAGCTCCAGTCAGACCAAGTGAAGGCCTCTGATTGAGCACAAACTCCTTTGGCTCAGTCAGGACAACTTATTTATGATAGTAAAAGAAGAACGTTAGGTTCAATCGAGTGCTAGCACGATTTTCCTTGAACCTAATTGAATCTCATTCAGATCAATTGAACTAGAATCAGTTCAATTGATGATCACCAGATTCAAACCCTTGTTTGTGTGACCCAGTTAGGTTCAGTTCTATATGGTAATGGGATATGTCATGATCTCTATCATCGACATCATCGAAACTCCTTTCGATGGATCAGAACTCTTCTGATTCGAACAGCTAGAATGATCGATCATCTAAATCATTCTAATTGCTCCCAAAATCCACCAGTGACACCTAGCAGTATATGGTGGCAACCCATCAGAGCTGAATGCGAACCTCTTGGTGGCAGCTACCTGTGTGATTAAGTTCTTCTATCTTGAGCCCCGATCAGATTAGGGTTAAGGTGAACTCGTCAAACCCTAGTTTCTGTCATATGATGTAATCATTCGATTCGAGTCCGATGTGAAAATCTAAATAGAAACTCTTTCTATTATTTCACTCTGCCATGGCCATGGGCTTCTGGACTTGATTCTCATGATCATCATAGGGCTGCTCCTCTACCACCGAGGTAGATAGATTCCATCTTGATGCAATCCAGTTCCTACAATGAACATGCTATAGCCAACATACACCTCAGGGTTCCATATGGCTAGGAGACCGAGTAATGGTGTAGTCAAACTATAACACCCTCAAGGTGAACTGCCGATGCATCCTCAGGTCAAAGAACCAGACACACTACTGCAGCATCGAGTCAGTCATTGACGAGAAGGTAGACTCCCTAATGACTACTCGAGGTGGTCACGCTCAGTGCCCTCGTTCTCTAACGAGTACCTGTACTCTCGCTCCGGTGTCTCCACGTAGACTCAAGACTCATCTACTAAAGAGAAGCGATTGTACACCAACCTTCGGATCAATCACCATCCTCGTGATGATCCTATGGTCGGGAGCATTTTATGAGTTAATAATGATTATTCATGTCTTAAATTTTCAACTCTTGAAAATATGAATTATCATTACCATTAACTCAAAGGATGTATCACAGACACTAAATACATATGTGATAGAAAATAATCCATTTTATTTTAGTCAAAATTATATTTTGCCCTAGAAGTGTATTACAAGTGTCAGCCAATTCTGGCTTCTAGGGCACATATATCTAACAATCTCCACTTGCCTAAAGCCAATTGGCTACAAGTCTAAGCCCATCTTCTCAAGATGGGCTTTCGAGATCCTCTAACTAGCCCAACAGCTTTGAAACAGTGGATCTGCACAGTTATCTGTAGAGTTGACATCTCTTGACCCTCGACACGCTCACCTTTCTCGAGGTAAATCACGGAATGAGATGTATCGTCGTTTGCTTGGACTCTTGCCAGCTGACAGCACCACTATTGCACACAAACAGACTCCCATAGTGTCGATGTTTCGATCATCTATGTCGGACAATGAAATCCGAGTCTGTGCATCCCGGACTTGGAGTTCTCCCATTATCAAAGACCAACATCAATATCCTTTAGTTCTTCTCAAGTATTTAATGAACACATTTCACAAGAGATCCAGTGTTCTTCACCTGATTTGACTGATGTCTGCTGTGACACTCAATAGCATTGGGCTATATCAGGTTGTGTACATAGCATGGCAATAATGAGGCTCCCTATTGCAGAAGCATAAGGGATCTTGCTCATGCATTCTATTTCCTTCAGGTGTGCTGGGGCACATCTTCTTGAAAGATGAATACCATGTTTGAAGGGTATTAATCTCCCTCTAAAGTTTTCATACTATAATCTCTTTAGTACTTCTCTATGTACATCTTCTGTGAAAGTCCTAGCATCTATTCGGTCCTATCCCTATAGACCTTAATTTCTAGAATTAAGGATGCTTCCCTAGGTCTTTCATGGAGAATTCTTGGACAATCATAATTTAACTGTGTCATCATGAGAATATCAATTCCCAAATAAGGAGGATGTCAGCCACGTACAATACAAGGAATACAACAGCGCTCTCACTGATCCTTTTGAAAAACAATGGTTCCTCTTCATTTTTTGATGAAATCAAATGTTTTGATCACACATCAATTAAATGAAAATGAGTGTCCAGCTCCGAGATGCTTGCTTAAGTCCATATATGGACCTTTGCACCTTGCAAAACCTTGTGATCAGTAATCACTGGATGTGAAACCTAGTGGCTGTTCCATATAGATATCTTCCTCAAGATATCCATTTTAGAATCGCGTTTCACATCCATTTGTCATATTCGTTAATTGAAATAGGCTGCAACGGCAAGCAATGTGCAGATGGATTTTAGCATAGCTACTGGGAAAAGGTATCCTGATAGTCAATGCCTTCGCATTGACTATAACCTTTTGCCACTAGATCTAGCCTTGAATGTCTCTAACATTTCCATCTCACACAATCTTTCTCTTGAAGATCCATTTACACCCAATAGGTACTATACTTCTGGTAGATCTACCAAGGCCAGACTCGGTTTGAGTGCAATCGAGTCGATTCTGACTGCATTGCTCTAGCCATTTCTCGGAGTCCGATATCTGATATCGCCTCGTTGTAGGTTTTGGGATCATCACCATGAGCACCAATGCCTACTGAGGAAAATTTCCTCTACATTCCCTGAAATAATACTCTAAGTATCTCTCAGGGGATGGGAAACCTCTTTCCGATCTACGAGGTGGAGGAGGTAGTGTTCTTATTGGCTCAACCTGATTTGGTTCCAATTGGTCCTTAGCTCGTTGTACCTTGTGAAAGACTTTCTCATCAAGCTTGATCTGCCTTCGATGTCGCTATCTTGAATAAACTATTTTTCAAAAAGATGGCATGTCGACTCACAATCACATTGATGGTCTCTGGAATGTAGAAAATAGTACCTAATGACACTTTTAGGATATCCTATGAATCGAGCTCTGAAGGACCTAAACACTAACTTGTCCGCGTTGTTTGTCCTTTTGACATGAGCCGACAATCCTAAATTTCGAGATGACTCAGACTTGGTTTCTTACCATGCCATATCTCATCAGATGTGGTAGGAAAGTTTTTGAAGGAAACCCTATTCAGTAGATAGATTGAAGTTAACAATGAGTGTCCCCAAAGAAAATCAGGAAAGGTCTATGAAGCTCATCATGGATCAGAACCATATCCAATAGGCTCCAATTTCTCTTCATTCTGAACTCCGTTGAGTTGAGGTGTTCAGATGGAGTCCCATTGAAGAGACTATGCCATATCCTTGAGATAGTCTAGGAATTTTCGGCTAAGGTATTCAACCTCCCTCAATCTGATCGAAGAACCTTAATAGATTTTTCAATTTATTTTTTTTCTACTTCATTTCTGAATATTCTTTGAACTTTCAAAAAAATGCTTTCAGACTTTGTGTTCTCATGAGATACATATAACCCTCATTTACCTAGATAGATCATCAATAAAAGTAATGAAGTAGAAAAAATTGTCTCTCTAGCCGGTACATCAAATGAGCCGCACACATCAAGTATGTACTAGGGCTAAGGAAATTGTGGCCTGTTCTCCCATGTCAACAAAAAGGAGTTTAAGTCATTTTGCCTT
This sequence comes from Cocos nucifera, assembly GCA_006176705.1. Lineage (NCBI taxonomy): Eukaryota > Viridiplantae > Streptophyta > Magnoliopsida > Arecales > Arecaceae > Cocos > Cocos nucifera. The sequence goes on along the minus strand of QRFJ01003497.1, from coordinate 2,704 downwards.
GGAGATAAGAAGAATTCGAAAGTTGGGATATGACTCGGAAGTACAAGTGGACTCTCAATAGAACTATTTTCTCACAATTTGTTGATCCTATCTTCTGCTATTAGTGACCTACATCTCAGGTGCATAGATATCTATCATTTGGCACTATCCTAGGTTCGTTGGGCATATCAACCGTTTTGCTCGATAGTTAGAACTAGGTACATCAATTGTAGCTGATAAAAACCATTATTACAGGAAACCAGTTTGCAATTTATTTCTTTCATAAAGAAATGTTACAAATGGGCTCCTTAAGAAAGGTAATCACATAGCCTTCTAGTGCTAAGCGAGGAAACAAAAATCAAATTCTAGCTAGCTGGCAGGCACATAATAACAGTCTTTATAAAACTGAGTCAAATAACACAAGATTTGGGGGTAAATCACGAACTGAGGTATGCTTCCACAGCTACTGCAGCAACTCTTCTCCATTACCAGACGCGTTGGGGGATGAATTGTCTCCATCATCACTACAACCTCCTGCATCCTCAAGATCCTGCATAGAAGTGCACACAGATAGATGGCACACTGAACCCAGAAGTCAAGCACACCAAACCTGGATGCAGAAAATCATAAGGTTAGACTCTATAACGAGCAGATACCATCCAGAAGGGAGGCGCGGGTTAAAAGACCTACTTTTGTTCTTCAGGGTGGCCAGGTAAGTAGGGCAGTTCCGCTTTCAATGGCCGATCGCTGTTGCAATGAAAACGCTTTTCCTTTGGCCAGCGCTTTCATCTTTGGCTCTGCCTTCTTCTGTCTTACCCATACCATCATAACCCAGCCTCACAACACAAACGTCCTTATTCGCTTTATTTGCAGACTTCTTTTTCCTTCCATAAGACTTTCTTTTGGAAGAAGTCCGTTCTATAAGCAAGAACTGAGCCTTTCAAGAACCTTTCACATAGAAAGCACGCTAGCAGTACCCAGCATATTCATTAATTCAATCCAAGAATTTTGAAGTTTATGCATGTGGTAATTCATGATGACTTGTCCCATCATGCATCAGTCCAAGGATTTGCAGAATAATAATACGTTCTGCAGGTCCCAATCTAACTTCACACCGGCTTCCCTCAAGTTCTTCCATGTCCTTGATCATTGTCAGACAGTGATACTTGGACTGACTTGTCCATCATAGCATCTTAGCCTTTAAAAAGATCATTCATGAATTTGATAATTGGGCCTGTGATTTGTTCACGCAAACATTCTGTATCTTCCCTGTCGGCAACTGGAGCTCATCAGACATCGAGCCCAACATGTAAATCTGCGCCTTATTATCTTCGTTATCCATTTCTCCAGAGCATGCTCATCTGTTCATGGATGGACGGACCTGGTAAGCGTGGGAGGGTTCCTTGGTCCAGTACAATAGGATTAACTTTCTCGGAACCCAAATACTATTTTTGTAGATCCTGACGCTGAAGATCTTTATAATTGGGTTCCAGTCAAGTCTACTGTGGGTCCAGGGATACGTGCCAATAGGTATGGACGCAGATATTTTTTCTAATAGAGCAGGGATCAAAGATTTCATAGTTAGATATTGTATATTTTGACCTTGACCAATTTGTTAGGAATTTTATTTTTTAAACAAAATTAAAGCTCACCAATATTTATCATCAGGCAATCACCTACACCTCCCCTCTATAGAGCAAAATGCAAAAATCTCCATGATTAATTGATTCTAGTCGATGGTGACGGTCTCACACTGACTCATCACCTCACACGAACAACCAGTTAAACTTGGTGAGATGGATCTACAGCCAATGAGAACGAAACAAACATCTATTCATTCAACTATTCTCTAATCATGGTGCACCACAAACTTGATCTCTAAATTCATGAATCTCAACCGTATGGAAATATGTGTCCACTCCTTAGTTAAGTCCAGATCCACCATTTGCATAGACTGGGTTCCTAATTGAGTCCTCCACCGTAGTTCGGAAGTAATTTGAGGCCCACTCATCTCTCAAGCCCATAGCATCCAATGCCTACATAGACATGGTTGCGTCTTCCTGGTGCAGACTGAGCACTGTATCAGCCGAGAACAATCAACCCCGGAAGGGCCACATGTCTCACATGAGTGGAAAAACCTTAGAGCTTAATTTTTCTTAAGGGAGAGTTGATTGCAGGGCTATTAAACAGACTTTGTCATAGGTCATACAAATTATGACAAACTCATGGCAATGGTAGCTCGAATTATTGGCCACCTCTCAGATCAGAATTGTGTCAACCAGATATGGCCAGGTAAGTGAGATCTGGTGGAAGGAATATGCCATTAACTCATACAGAATGCATTCAGGTTGAGTTAGCTTCCAATTAAAAATCAGTCGGTCGTATGTGCAAAACTTACCTTAGACACCAAAATGTTGGAGCCAGAACCAATTATGGGTTTGGCCTACAATCCAGACTCTAACCTCGAGCCTAATTAGGCTTGCTTGATCTGACTCGATCTTGAACCAGACTTAATCCGTAATAGGCGCGTTTAATTTAAGCATTGTTTGATCCTATCTAACCAAATCTTGATTCGGTTTGATCAACCGCATAGCACTAATTGAGCTACCCAACCCGCAACCAGTACATTAGGTGAATATTCTTCAGAAATCTGAAATTCTCATTTTAAGAACCTAATTGATTTCCAAATTAATCTTAATTTTTTAATTAGTAGGGTTCATAAACA